>NW_006500346.1:2370028-2385969 GCF_000471905.2 Amborella trichopoda | reverse complement strand
CACTTGAGAGAGAGAGAGGGTTGATGGAGGGAGGAAGAAAGAGAATGGTCGTAATTGAAAGAAGAGATGGGAAACTAGGAATGTATTTGATTAATAAACTAAACTAAAGCATCATTGTCTGTAACTCTGTCCTATCAATAAGAACTTTGTAGTTTGATTGGATTATAATTTTAGAACTTTAACGTGCATGGTTTTTTTATAGCAGGAGCTTCCTTATTTTGCATTTCCAGATTTTTGTTTTCAGCAATCCCCCCAAAATTCATGTTATTTATTGGAATTGTATTTTGATGAATTTACTCTCTTTTTTTTTTTTGTACAAGCATGTCATAATTACCAATAAGTGTGAAAAAGTTTGAGAATATCTTTTTTGGAGTTTAAGAACATCTAGCAATGCCAGGCTAGGCTCGGGCCATCCTTGGACCTAGCCCTACCTTGGTATCTATAGGGCCAGCTTAATCCAGCCTAGACCACACCAGGCCAAAGAGGCCCTAGCCCTATCTTGCCTAGGTTGGGCTGTAACTAATAAACCCAAAGAAAAAAAACAAAGATAAAGGAAAAAAGGGTAAGTTTAGGCTGGTCTAGCCTTGTTTTGACCTAGGCCCAGGCCTAGTAGGGGCCACATTTTGTGACCCAACGCCTAGTTTATCATGGCCCCGAGGGCCGGGACATTTGGCTTGTTGCTAGCCCTAAGCGCACATAGTGACCCCCAATTTATTTGGGAGCCATGGGCCAGGGCATCTGGGCCGTTGCCAGCCCTAAGCATACGTAATGGCACACTCCAAACCACCAAATTTCACAATAAACAGATAAACATGATTATAAACTTCCCATACCAAAAATAAATGATCCAATTGTGTATTTCCCAACCATTATAGCAAGAGAAGAGAATTTCTTGTAATTTATTACTCTTTGGGCATCATCATAATTGTCGCAATCCCACAATTCACTTGATGTATTTTTGTTGCATCCATTGTCCAATAAGAAATGATACAGTTCCTGTTTTTATCTTTTTCTGGTTTTACTATATAGTAGGTTTTGTCCCATAAATTTGTTACAATTTTTTCAACTTTTATCATTCTAACTAATAAATATTTCAAAGTTTCCACGCAATTAGTCTTTCTTCGATTATAATGTGCAAACAAGGGAAAACAGTAATTCCAAGTAAAAGATAAAAATGTATTTATTATTTTTATAATAAGGTATATTATCTCATCTATATCACAGAGAGAATAAACAAGAGCATGAATTTTCAATTCCTCTCCAGAACCTAACAATTGGTGAATTTATAGGCTTTATTCATTGGAAATAAACAACCCTTGATCCCCTCTTGGATGCTACACACGAACGAGAATATATAAAAGTTTCTTTTGTTCTCTTCTCATTACTTTTTTTTTCCTTTTTTTTTTTTAAAAAAATATCTACGTATATTCTATTTTGGTGTACCATTTCTCCACATATCTAAGATTTTAAATACGTTTTTGAGGCATGGGTTTTCTAAAAAATATAGCTTTTAACCTTTAAAAACTTTTTTTAGGCATAGATTTTTTAAAAATATATCTTCTAACTCTTTAGATCCAATTTACCCTTTTGATTACTTGTTTTTTTTTTCAAAAAAAAAAACTAAAAAGACACCTCTATTTGTTTTATAAACTGGTCTCTCTCTATACATCGTCTTTATTCCTCTCTTTCTATAACAGCTCTCTCTCATCAAAAGCCAAAAATCATACCAATGTAGAGAGAAAATATCTTAGCAATGTAGAAAGAAAGAGCAAAGACCTTAGCAATGTAGAGACAGATTGAGAGAGAGACATAAAGCCGTATATAGAGAGAGGTTTAGTACACATATAGAGTTGTCTCTTTAGGTTTTGTTTGGACAAAAAAAGAGCACTCAAAAGAGTAAATTGGGTCAAGGGGTTAAAAGATATACTTTTTAGAAATATCATACCGTGAAGAGTTTTTAAAACTATGGTCTTCGGAGAAGGGCAAGCTTTTTATGCTTCCCTTACAATATAGAAGTTCTATCCTACCCCTTATCTAACCTTCCATTCTGAATGGAGAGCCAAGATTGCCCCAATCACAATGTCACCCCTCTACACTATTTTATTTTTAATTTTTTTTATAAATTATTTTGACACCAAATTTTGGATGTCCATTCCTCTATTAAACTTGTACTAGCGAAAAATATAAAAAAATATTTTCAATAAAATAAAATGATCAAAATACCCCTAAAAGATTCAAGGGGTATTTTGGTCATTTTATTGAAAATTTATTTTTAATATTTTTTTATAAATACGCCCCAATGAGAAGATGGCATGTACCAAATTTCATATTTATACAATTTGTATAAGAAAAACTAAAAATAAAATTGTTTGAGACGTCGAATCTAAGATCAAACGGTGAGTGGCTCTCTTGATCAAAATTGGACGGCTGGATTGTAAGGGGAGGATAGAACTTCTATCATGTAGGGAAAGCATAGAAACCTTTCCTTTTGGAGAAATGGTACACCAAAATAAGGTGTACAAATATATTTTCTCTTGTATTTATTTTCTTTTTTATCTTCAATCTTCTCGGTATCAGAAATGAAAGGACTAGGGTTGATGTTGGTAATTTGCTTTTGATAAATTTAAATTTGATGAGCACTTAAATTATAGAAAGACTATGGATGATAATTTGAGAAAAAAAATACGTATTATTGGAAAACAAATTGTAAGGTAAAAAAAGAGAGAAAAACAACTATATAAGGTAAAGGAAAATGCTTTAGAAAGATCAAACTAACATCTCTATCACTTATCCATATCCCAATGTGATGAGCATCACGAACCAAACTTTAGGCCTTGAAAGGCATTTTTCGGCCTAGTTTGTTGGGCAAAATTTACCAAACTTCAGAGACAATATTTAAGCCTTCAAAGGTATTTTTTAGTCTAGTTTGTTGGGCAAATTTTCGAAGGTTTTGGCTATTTTAAAACTTACATGTCCTTTCTGAAATAGGTTCATTATAGCGATTTTGATATTTGAGCAACAAGATATGCATATGCAAAGTCAGTATTTTTTATGGTTATTTTTAAGAGGCATTTGTCTTGATTATTTTGTCAAAGGGGAAAGTATCCTTGTTCATGGCTAATTTTAATTGGTAGTTCTAATTATATAGGAAGGAGGATTAGTAGTCTTAAATAAGGTTTAGGGAAATTAGCATATAGATCCCTCTTTTTTAAAAAATAAAAATGGTTCTAAAATTTTCTGACTTTTTATGGAGGTATGTTTTTTGGTCAGATGTTTATTTCCAAAAATACCCCTAATTTCACCATTGATATGTCCAACTAAATTCCAACTTAAAGGCCAATTCAATCCTTGAGGTCCAACTTGCTTCTATCAAGCTATAACCAGTTGCGTAAAAAAACAAAAAAAGACTGCATATAAATGTTCCCAGAGGAGCATACTATACAACCATCATCGGGCAAAATAACTACTTCGAAGGCCTTTTCTAAAAACTTTTGGTATCCATATGAGTTATCACTAGGTAACTATTTTCAAAGGATATTGTGATTGGGGCAATCTTAACCCTCTATTCAGAATGAACGGTTGGATAAGGAGATGATAGAACTTATATGCTGTAAAAGAAACATAGAAAGCTTGTTCAAAAAATTATTTCTCTCTCATTAAATGTCATTATCAAAATTATTGATAAAAAATTATTTTTATAGTTAACATTTAATCCCACCAGCAAGGCACTTGCATCTCACTAGTATCCCTAATATTTAGTCCCTATCAAAATTATCATTGCAATGCACATTAAATGCAAGGCACTTACATTTAATCTCAACTAGGCACGTGCAAGGTCCTAAAGTTAATTCTAGGCTAGATCTTATCGGGGAGGGAAAATGAACATTGTACTCCAGCGGGAGTATAAAATCATTTATCCCTATTTCCATTAAAAATGCCCATTTACAGGAGTGCGCACGAAGATCCGTTGATTACGAAAAGCCCTCTCTCTCTCGATTTCGCGTGCCCATTCGCTGTTGATCACGAAAAGCCCGCTAGGTTTGTATTCTGCAACTTAGAGCATCAACAACGATAAAATCATCGGAAACCCTAATCAGCAGTAGGTTTACTGTGCTGAATCCTCGGAATTTTGAGGAAAAGGAAGGAGAACAATCGAAACCCTAGAAATTTTTGACTCGGTATGTTCGCCAATGAAGGCTGTATTGTTATTACCATGGAGTTCTTTGAGATTTTATTTCCATCCTGGTTCTTTTTCTAGGTTTAAACTGCACCATCACTTGTGTTTTAGAGCTAAGATTAGGGTTTTCTTGGATCAATTGATATTTTGTAATTTGGTATCATATTATCTCTTTTGCATCATAAAGTGCGGTTTGGGTATGAAGTGATTCTTTCTGGAATTGGGAATTCTAGGTTTAGAATTGGGTTTATGTGATTTTGGGTCATCGAGATATCACTTATTTGTATTTGTTGGTATCTTTCAATTGGCCTGGCTTATTGGGTTTGAAGGGATTCTAGGGTTTGGAATTGGGGTTATCTCTATGCTGGTTTTTGAAGAATAATTGGTCTTAGTCTATGGCGTATTGTATTTTTGGTTATTCTGAGAGCTTGTTCACGAGGGCTTTGTTTTGATTCTTGGATTTTTCTGATAGCCGCATATTATGGATCTCGACGTTGTTAATAATGGAGGGAATAAGAGGATGTATCACCGTGCCCAACAAAATGAGAGACCGTCCAAAGTTTGTTATTACTGGTTAGAGGGTCGTTGTACTCGAGAGAACTGCAAATTCTTGCATGGGGAGCTACCTTCATCGAACGGGTTTTCACAAAAGAGGTCTCTTCAGCCAATTGAAGAGAGAATTTCCCATGCCACATCTGCTGGGCCAAGAAGGGGTATGCCACTTAAGTGGTTCAGGGGTCAAGGGGATCGTCAAGGGGATGCAGCACCAATCGAAAATCGTCGAAAAGTTCAGAACAAGATCTGCACCTATTGGATAGCTGGGAATTGCAGACTTGGGGATGAATGCAAGTTTTTGCATAGCCACTTTGTTGGTGAAAGCATGACATTCTTGACGATGCTCAGTGGGCATGAAAAGGTGTTTATCTTGGTCTCTTGCTTTATTTGTGGGGCGCTTATTTGGCTGTTGAAGGTTATTGAAGGTTGTTCTTTGAGCAGGCTGTTCGTGGGATTGCCCTTCCTATGGATTCTGAGAAGCTTTTTACCGGAAGCCAAGATGAGTCAGTGAGAGTATGGGACTGTCAAACTGGGCAGGTGTTGTCTAGACCTTTTTTATGTTTGCTTTTGTTTGTTAGTTTGATTATCTCTAGCTTTTTTCTTTATTTGTGTTTTTACTGGGTATATTGTTTAAATTAGAAATTCTTTTAAGCTCGATCCTCCGAAGTCTTTTGTTTTATTTTGACAGTTTTCTTCGCCAACCTGTTGCTCAAATCTCTCTTTCTCTCTCTTTTAACTTGAAAGTAACTTCATGTGAGAAAGTAACTTTTGTAGATGGTGAATGACTGTCGTGCTTTTTTTTGTGAATGGGATTGTTAGAGATATTTTTGCCATAACTGTATTCTTATTGTTATTGGAGATTATAATCTTTTTCTAATTGGTGGTCTCTTTCCATATGCATGCCGTTAAGCCTATTATAATCGTTGTCATTGCAGATTTTGAAACTAGTCTTGTTTTAAAGTCCACTAATGGTATCCGCTCTACATTTTAATACTCCAAATATGTAGAAAATCTCTTGAATCTTAAAATAGTTGGAGTTTGTTGTTTTCAAAATATCTAGTTCAATTTAGCTTTTATTATCGATTTTTTAATCTTGTTCATTCTGTTTTAGTGTGTTGGAGTTATTAATCTTGGAGGTGAAGTTGGATGCATGATTAGTGAAGGCCCGTGGGTTTTTGTTGGGATTCCCAATACTGTTAAGGTAATCCGATATTCCTTTCGTTTGCCTCCATTATTTAGTTATTTCCATGTGTATCTTCATATCATTATA
Organism: Amborella trichopoda; assembly: GCF_000471905.2. The sequence continues at coordinate 2,379,967 of NW_006500346.1, read as the reverse complement.
ATGTGGCACTATTTCTTCCCATTTCTTGGCCACGGGTAATCTGATATTCCTTTCCTTTTGCCCCCATTATGTAGTTATTTCCTTATGTATCTTTGTATTATCATAATTTGGGAACTATTTCTTCCCATTTCTTGGCTGGGCAACCTGGGTTCTGACCCTCAACCCATAGCTTATAGGTTTTGTATCCTTTATCTAATATGTTGCGTATTTGAAAATCATGTTTTTTCATCAGTGAAAAGAAAAGTAGATGAAACATTTTTCTTTTCTGAGAAAATAGTCCGGGATTTGAACTTGTCTCCACTGGTAAAGACTTGGAATAGATTGGTTGATGCCACAAGATGTCATTCCTCAACCCCATGTTCAACCATCATTTAAATGTATAAAATGAAGTTCTCTTGTTCCAAAGCGGTAGTATTATTAAGCCCCATGATGAGGTGTATGACTCCATTCTCACCAAAGGGTTGGGAACCAAATCCCCACTGGCTTACCATTTTTTTTACTTACCCAAAACAAAGAACTGAATTCGCCATTAAATTTTCCCTCTCCTGTACACCCTGTATAGCCAACACAACTTTCATATGTTGTGGCTGCTCAGATATGAATGTATGTGGGCATATGTCTGCCTTCATAGATACATGTCTTTTTTACATAGACACATGTGTTCCCAGGCATCAGTATGCACGGCATATGTTCCTAGGCATATATGTATGCACAATATATACTCGGTAGCATATGTATATGTGCATATGTATGTGGATGTGTATATGCACATATATAAAAATGCAAACATGTGCTTGTACATGGTCCTGTGTCCACTAGCGACCTGTTTTAATGTGTGCATGTGCGTGTGAGCCATAGACACATGTTTTCCCAGGCATAAGTATGTTCCTAGGCATATGTATGCACGACATATACTCGGTAGCATATGTAAGTATACATATGTATATGCATACACGTACGTGGATGTGTATAAAAATGCAAACATGTGCTTGTACATGGTCCTGTGTTCACTGGCGACCTGGTTTAATGCGTGCATGTGCATGTGACCATGTGAGTTTGTTTGCATGTTCCCATGAAGATTGAGGCATCTATTTTTGTGAATTCATGCATATATGCACACACTTGGGCACATGTAGACACATTTATATATAGGTTTACATGTTTGCGTCGAGGAACGCAGGGGTGTAACTGGTGAATCAGTTTGGTCCTTTCCTGGTCTTTGTTAGATCTTGCGACTTGAAAAGTCGCATAACTTATCAGACGTATGGTAATAGTTTGGAACTGGACTAGGATTGGTCAGAGAAACAAAACCAATAGAGACTATTCTTATTTTGCTTCTTCCTAATTTTTTGGAATTCGCTTTTACCCTGTGCATGAATGGATTAGCGGCTTGACATTTATAGTGCCTGGTTTGGTCTCGCCCATGTCCATATAATGTACTTAAAGATTTCTCTTGTTTCTATAGATTTGGATGCAAACAAGGTTTATTCGAAGGGTTATTTTAGCCTCTTTATTATTCTTATGAAATTTTTTTTTGGTAATTATTTGTATGCACACAGGCGTGGAACACTAAGACCTCTACTGATTTGAGCCTTGAAGGTCCCTGTGGCCAAGTTCATACTCTAGCTGTAGGGAATGAGATGCTTTTTGCTGGCATTCAGGTGACTATCCCGTTTTCAAGCTGATCATTCCTTTTTCTTGTCTTCTTAGGGAACCATTTCTGGCTTATCAACCATGATAGCTATTAGCATGTGCTTGTATGGCTTGGATGACTCAAGCAAAATTATCTACGATGATTCAATTCACAGGATGGAAGCATTTTAGCCTGGAAATTTAGTGTTGTTGGTAATTGCTTTGAGCCAGCAGCTTCCCTTTCGGGACATACTCGCAGTGTAGTTTCCTTGGTGGTTGGATTGAAGAGGATCTATTCTGGTTCCATGGACAATACAATAAAGGTAAGTTGGTTCTTTCTCGCGTCTGGCATTTTCTTATGTTCAGAATTGGTCTTGGTGTGAAATGTGATTTGTTTAATGATAAGAGTTTATTTTTTTGTTGATAAGTATGTGCGATTAGTTTTTAACTGTGGGTTACATGCTGAGCACCATGCACGTGCAGCACATCTATGCAATTTGATTTCTAGATACTGAATGAGAGACAACAGTTACCCCAAGAACTACACCCAGAGCCTACTTTGGGAAGGTCCCAATTCTCATGTGTTCTGCTTTAGATATATGTGTAGTCTATCAGATTTGTCGGATGCCATATGTTTTGATTGAACCATGGTGGTAAAGAAAACTGTGGTTTGGAGTACTGTGGTATTTAAAGATCATCACTTCTAAGCCTGTATATGGGATGTTATAATCACTCTACTGTGCATTTAACTTTCTTAAGCTGCATTGGATGCTCTTATGTTGTATGATTGTCAAGAGACATAACACTTTTTAAGCGGGCTATGAGCCATCGTTTTTCAATTTGCTTTGCCTATCCTTGGAATAACTCCAAAACAAATTGACATTTATAGGTGCTTTTGATTAGTTAAGAGAGTGCTGGTTGCTTGTCTCTCTTTTGAGCGTCCTTTTGTGTGTCTGTAATTTTTTCTGAGTGCTCACTTGATTTGTGCATAGTTGCCACTTAGAGGAAAAGAAATTGAAAATACTTTCCCAAAATTAAGCTTGAAATGGAAATGAGAAAAGCTGTGATATTTAATTGTTGAAGTGTATAGAATTTTTCATAATTATGCATGCTCTAGATTTCATACTCGCCCCATGAATATCATCAGTTTTACTCCTGTATATGGGATCTCATAATCACACTACTGTGGATTTAACTATCTTAAGCTGCATTGGATGCTCATGTAGTGTATTATACTCAAGAGACATCGCACTTTTTGAGTGGGCTATGAGCAATTTTTTCTCATTTTGCTTTGCCTATCCTTGGTGCAACTCCAAAACGAAATGAAGAGTCTGGTTGCTTGTCTTTCTTTTGAGCCTCTTTATGTCTCTCGGTGATTTTTCTGAGTCCATCTGATTTGTGCATAGTTGCCACATTGAGGAAAAGAAATTGAAAATACTTGCCCACATTAAAGCTTCAAATGGAAATGGGAAAAATTACAACACTATAGGAATTGCTAGGGACGGGCACACATCCCTCATACACATTCCACAAGCACACATATAACTTGTGGGCGGTCTTTTTTTCTTCATCGTCACCATCATCATCATCATCGGAGGCTTATCCCAACTAGTTGGGGTTGGCTACGCGGATCCTGTTGCTTTCAAGATTCATGAAAAGATGTGGCAAAGATGCCTACCTAACACAACCGCCCTCCTTTTATCCGCGCTTCCAACCAGCCACGGTGGAGTTTGTTTTTCTTCGTCATCATAATTCAAAATTCCTGTTGCCATTGTAAATGTTTTTAACTTGGCTAATTTGTAAGCCATTCATCTTACTTCTTCTTACTTCTCACCATCCAGGTCACCTCATGTACTCACTTCCTACTCATGTAGCTTCCTCGGGTAGTGTGCATGTTCCTATCTGTTACAAAGAGTCTGCTGAGCACTTATGCTAGACGCAATATGCAAGAGGAAGCTGAAGCTTTATAAATAGTCATACTTGGAATCTAGTAGCACTGCTAAATCTGGTGGCTCTGTTGATCCATAGAAGGCATGAGTTGTTGCACAGGAGTACAAACAGGAGTATGGCTTGGACTATGGGGTGGCCTTCGACCGCTGGCCAAGATGACTTCTCATAGAACATTGATTGTTGTTGCTTCAGTAAAAAATTGGGATATTTTCTTGGACCTTAAGGCGACTGTGTCCATGACACAGCCCCTAGGATATAATTCTACCAATCCACAATATGTGTACCAATGGTAGAAAGCTTTATATGGGCTGAAACAGGTTCTTAGGGCTTGGTTTGACTGTTTAAAAGTGTTGCTCATGGAGCTGGTGAACACAACGCTGTAATGGCCATCCCTGGTTTACTCGGCACAATTCTTCTTGTGTTTATGATCTCATAACTCATGATGATTATGGTCAGATTCTGGCATTAAAGGTGGTTCACGTCAATCATTTGAAAAGGAAGGGCAGGGGACATCTTCAGTATTTTCTCGGGCTGGAATTTCACTGTACTCCACAAGGTTATTCGATTGGGTGGCAGAAATATACCGCTAGATCTTATACAACTGGTCTGTCTCACACAGGTACTCCATTAGAGCTTACTGTGAAGTATTTAAAAAACGATGGTGATAGAATCTGCGGTCCTTTTACTGTGCCTTGTTGGGAGTCTTGTATACCTCACGGTGACTAAGCAAATATATTTTTCATTTTTTTTTGTTGAAAGGTTGATTAGGAAGGATAGAATTAAGAATGAATACATCCGAGGGAACTCATGGGTGGCTCCAATAGACGATAAGATGAGAGAAAGTAGACTTAGGTGACTTAGCTAAGTGTAGCATCGACTTAGAACAACACCGGTTCGGGGACGATTTGGTTCAAGTGGAAGGCTCTAAAAGAGCAAGGGGAAGGTCTAATAGGACATGGATGGAAGTAGTGAGAAGAGGTATGGTAACCTATGGCCAACTGAGGGTATGGTCCTTAATAGAGCTGAATGGTCGAACATGATTCGTGTAGCCGGCCCAAATAGTTGGAATAAGGCTTTTCAATGATGATGATGTTTACGAAAATACTCACGAGAGGCTAGATGTATAAAAGGAAGCCTACATGTTGAGTGCTGTAGAAATACTAATTTTGTTAGTTCGAATTCCTTCCCTAAGGGGATTCATCCAAAGAAAATATTGTGCATGTTGCACATGTTCTCTATGTTGTTAACCCCCCCCCCAACCTAAAATTAACTATTGTGAATCAAATGATTCACAGTCTATGTGGGAGTGGCCTTTGATTATGCTGGATGTCCCTATACTTGTCACTTTAGTACGAAAGTAGTTCTTATTCCTTGGTTGATCTGTTATGACATTGGAAATCTAAGAAGCAATCTACTGTTCCTGAATCTACATCTGAGAGTAAAGATCTGTATTTTGCTGGTAGTGAGGTGGTTTGGCTTAGATGGCTCCTCGTGATTTGTATTATGGGCATTCAGATTACTGTTCTATCTATATTTTATGCTAATAATATCAGCACCATCATGATTGCCAATAATCCAGTTTTCTATGAAAGGACCAAACATATTGAAATTGATTGTCGCTTTGTTCTTGAACAGTTTTAGAAGCTTGTACTAGTTCTTCCATATATTCCTTATTTCACCATGTGGTAGATATCTCCATGACGGGTATGACTAGCAAGTGCCACATTCTTGTTTCGAGAAGCTGTAAAGCGAAGAGTCGTGTGGAAGGTGAAAATATGACTAGCAAGTGCCACATTCTTCTTGCTTTGCTAGGCAAATGGTGGTGGAAATTTACTTCCCCACATCCCCTCCTGTGGAAACAAGTCATCCAAGCGAAGTACGGACTTGGAGAAGAGGGGTGGATGCCTAGATCCCCTTCCCATGGATCCTCTGGAGCCTGGAAGTGCATCACTTGTAGCAAAAATTATTTCCTCAACTGCATTAGGTTTAGATCAGGAAATGGTCAAAGAATCAAATTCTGGATAGATAAGTGGATTGGAGGACAACTCCTTAGGTACGCCTTCACCTCTCTCTGTCTCCTAGGCAAAAACAGGCAGCTTTGGTAGCTGAGTATGTTGAGTTTAGAGGGTCAGCCCTAGGTATGGACGCCCATTTTTAGGAGAAACCTCACAGACCAAGTGTCCCTTTCACTTAATTTCCTTCTCTTATCGCTAGCTTCTCATTTCAGTCCTCTTTCCCCACTTGGGTTTTTTTAGTCTCCTGTTTCCATTCCTCTTTACTCCCAAACCTCTCCCCTGCGCCCCTTCTTAACCAAATTTAGTCCTTGCCGGTACCCCACAAAAATGCAAGCCTTTGTATGGGTGCTTCTGCAAGGAAAGACCCTTACTTTAGACCAACTACAGCGTAGGGCTCTCTCCCTACCCAATCACTATATCATGTGCCTCCAAGAAGAGGCGATCATTCCCCACCTTTTTATCCACTGTAAGGTCTCTAATGCCCTCTGGTCTTCTTTCCTAAAACTCTTTTGTCTCAACTGGGTTACTCCCCCTTCCCTTGATAACCTTTTCAATGCTTTGTTTTCCCCTCATTTGACCAATAATGGAAGGAGACTTTGGCAAATGTCCGTAGTTGCCCTTCTTTGGAGCATTTGGCTTGAGAGGAATTCTAGAACCTTTAGGAGCACTTCGATGGCTCAATGTTCCATTTTCGACTCCTGCATTGCCCTAATCTCCCTCTGGACAAAGCTCATCCCAGTTTTTGCTCCACTCACCATCTCCCACTTCCTAGCCAAAGGGGAAGCCCTCTTGAACCTCTCAGCCCCACCTACCAACTCCAGAGCCCAGGGGAAGCCCCCTCCTCCTGGCCTTCTCAAACTTAACACGGAGGGCTCATCCTTAGGTAACCCATGGCTTTCTGGCGTAGGTGGTACTTTGGTAAACTCCAATGGCATCTTCCTTTCCGTTTCGGAACACATTGGAATCTCAAACTCCTCTTAAGCCAGTGCCCCTAGCTGGGTCCAACCATCAAGGACTCAAATCATACTCCAGCAATATGATCCATTGGGCTACTCACCAGCACCACCTGCCATGGCGATTATTCCATATTTTTTAGCACATCAATTTCCTCTGCAGCTTCTTTCCATATGGTCACTTTCAAGCATATCTCTTGAGCGCCAATACTGAATTACACAGGCTGGCAAAGGAAGGAGCATGCCAAGCCACAGCTCCATCCCACACGTAAATCAGAGGAATCCATTGAAATTTTCTCCAGCTCCAAGCCACAGACCCAAGCCACGGGTGCACCCCCAGTCGTTTTTCCCCCCCTTCCTCCTCTATACTCGTCCCCTTCTCTTCACAAAAAAAAATTGTTTGTTGCTCCTCCCCTAACCATTCACTCTCTCTAACTTCCCTCTCTCTCTAAAATGCTTTTCTCTCTTCCCCAACTCACGTTCTCTACATCCCTCCTCTGTTTGCCTCTTGTTTCTTCAACCTAAATTCTTCTCAGCGTACTTTTCATCCCTCAACCATCCTCCCCCGTCACCTTTGCCCCCCTCATGCTCCCCTCCTTGAGCCGTGAAGATCGCAGATGATTTTCGGGAACTGAATACCAACCCAATACGGGTGACGACACCGAACAGAACGCTATTTCAAGTTGAAGCACCTCCCCTTCTTCTCAGGACATTGTTTACTGTTCCACTCTCTAATGCTCTCGTCTTCCTCTGTATCCTATTTCTGTATTTTCTTCTATCCCCCCTCCGAATGTTCATATTGTAGCATGAGCACTGAATTTGTCTCCAAAATTTTGATGTAATACCATTTACTGCTCTACTCTTTAATGCTCTCATATTTTCCTCTTCCCTATTCTGTATTTTCTTTTCCTCTCTTCCCCCTCCAATCATATTGTAGTCTGAGCACCCAATTTGTGGGATGGCAGTCTTTGAAAATTTTGATGTGATACATTATACTATTAATATAAAGTTCTCCTTTTCCTCAAAAACGGTGAAAAGATCTAATTTGTTATTGTGCTTTTATCGTATTTTTTGTTTTCTTATAGTCTTTGATAAATGTAAGTACAAGCAGTAGATATTCCTTTAATATTCTAATTCATTAGACTTGATGTTATAGTTCTACAGTGTTATATTAATATGAGAAATCATATGGTCTGGACACACTTTTCTAGGCCCCTCCAGATTGTACAACACCTTGCCTTTGGAACCTCTTTGGGATATTGATTCTTCAACTATTTGATACATCTTAGGGCAGATCTATGGGATTAATAGTATCCTTTAATGATCTTATGGAAGCTTTAGTTTGAGTGTGACGTTAGAGTCAGAATTTACTAATGGTTAAATTTAAAGAATGATTCTCTGAAGTGAAAACTAATGATTTCATTTGGTGTTAACTTTTTGTGGATAGAAATGTTATTAATGCTGTTCCATCCAAGACCACCTTGTGGGTCATTATGTTTTGAAATTACTGATATGGAGTTCATACTTCTGTGAAATAAGTGTTGATTGCTTGCTTTCAGTGTGTTTACAAGTGACAATATTTATTTTCAGGTCTGGGATCTTGATACTTTGCAATGTCTTCAGACATTGAGTGAGCATTCTTCAGTTGTAATGTCGCTACTTTGCTGGGACCAATTCCTGTTATCTTGTTCTTTGGATCGAACAATAAAGGTATTAGTGTTTGATGCTATGGCTCTGGTGTGCACAATTATTCAGTACAGTCCAACCATTCATTTGAGCTTGTATTTCTGCAGGTTTGGGTTGCTACTGGGGATGGGAGCTTAGAAGTAACCTATACTCACAATGAAGAACATGTATGCCACCTGTTTCTTTGCTAATATTTGGTTTATGCTTTGTTTTTTTTGGCAAAGAGGAAAAAAAAAATGTTCATGTGGTTGTTTTCCATGTTGTGATAGGTTTTTCTTAAAGACTACATGTGATGGAGTTAGATGCACTGATGGAGATATTAGACATTTGTATAATTTAGTTGATAACTTGCGCATAATGTACTGCATATGCTCTTGTTACCCATGCTTTGCTAGTACTTTGCTTCATTTGCAATAGGCTTCAGAATGGAGTCGTCATTAACTAGATGGGGGTCTGCAACGGATCAGTGGTTGGTCTGCTGAGGGCTTACCAGTCAGGGGATTTTTTATTTATTTATTTCAATCTAAGGCTCTAACTGTACTGTTTCGGTCTTTCATGCTATGTATGTGTTTATTTTTTGGCTCATAAAATTTGTTGTCCGGATGGCTTTAAAATGATTATAATTAGGCTGATGTTTGCTTGCAAAATCTGGCTAGAAGGATATTGTTATACATACGATTTTATAAATGTATGATTTTGTTTTAAGTAATGACCTATACATGTAATCATAGAAAGACTGAGTACATTAAAACATTTGATGATGGAACACCTTTCAAAGATTTCTTGGCCTTATTTTGGTCATAATATTTTACAGACTATTGGATGACAAATTCACTTTTGTGTAGTTTCCTCATGCCAATTGGTGCACTTTTGTCTGATTATCATGCATCCTGTTTTGCAGTTGTATTGTTCTTTTTTGAGTTGCTTTGGCAGGGAAGTCTGTTGTGTTATTAAATATTTTGTACTCGTGTGTGTGTACATATGCACGTGCATATCTGTGTTACATGAATGGTGGTTGTGGCTCTCTCGTGTCATTATCTTGCTCTCCATTTAACATTCATTTTACTATTCTTTCGCTTGGTTAATTTAGTACAGTAGTTTGTTTCTCTGGTTTTTGTGTGTTCTTTAAGTGGCTAGAAAATCTTACATTATTGGTTCATTGGTCGGTAATCCTGTGTACTTTTGTTGCAGGGTGTACTCGCACTATGTGGTATGCACGATGCACAAGCCAAACCTGTTCTGCTTTGCTCGTGTAATGATAATACTGTCCGACTCTACGACCTCCCATCGTATGTTCTCTCCCTCTCTTTGCCTCCCATCTTATGTTCTCTCCCTCTCTTTGCCTCTAGATTCTGGTTGCATGGTTTAATACGAGACGTTGAAGTTTTGTAAGTGGAATCTTGCTTCCATGAATTATGAGATGGGTCAGAAAGAAAATGGAAGTCATACTCCCAAGTGCTGTGACATCTTGGTTCTAACTGCACAAACAAGTTAAGAGAGAGAGCATTCATAGACTCCGAACTTGGTTCCTTTTCCACATTTCAATCTTAATGGACTTGAGAGAGAGAGAGAGAGAGAGAGAGAGAGAGAGAGAGAGGAGGAGGAGACGTACGTACGTTAACGTTACGTTTCGTTTCCTTACTATAGTAACTAACTTACTTAGTTAGTAGTAGAGAGAGACGAGGTAGTAGTAGTATAATAAT
>NW_006500346.1:2354983-2370008 GCF_000471905.2 Amborella trichopoda | reverse complement strand
ACGAAGAACGAAGAAGTAGAGAGAGTACGACGTACTACTACGTACGTACGTTACGTTACGTTTAACGTTTTAAGTTACTATATATAGTAGTAGTAGAGAGAGAGAGAGAGAGAGAGAGAGAGAGAGAGAGGGAGAGCTACTGGTAAACTTGGTTCCTTTCCATATTGAAATCCTAATTGATTTGAGAGAGAGAGAGAGGTTCATAATGAAATCTTAATTTACTTGAGAGAGAGAGAGAGCTACTGTTGGACTTTGAACTTGATTCTAGCGATATAGAGTATTACTTTTGGGTACCTGTGGCTTTCTTTCCTTGTGTAAATGGATATATGTTCTCTATTGTTTCTAATTTGTATTTGATTAGAAGGGTTTTCTTTTTGTTTTCAGGTTCAATGAGAGGGGGAGGTTGTTCTCCAAAGAGGAGGTCAGGGCCATCCAAGTTGGAAGTGGTGGTTTGTTTTTTACTGGTGATGGAAATGGGGATTTAAAAATTTGGAAATTTTTAACTGAATAATGTCCCTGTTTGAGTTTTTCAGCCTATTTGCGGCTAAATTAATGTACACATGTCGTATAAATAAGAAAGGACGCCATTGTTAGATAGAATGTAGAGGAAAATTTCTCATTACTGGATGTTGTTCATGTTCCCATCTTTATGTGAGAGCGAGTGAGATTGACTTGGAATAATGCAGCCACTCAATTTCACATCTAATGGTCAACAAGATTAGTTGCGACTATCTTGTAATAAAGTTAAATGGTCTCATTTTATTATTTTTCTTAAAATTAATATGGTCAGGCGTAAGAGGTGATACGAAAGAGATAAAAGGTAGAGAGTGATGTATTTTCAATTTTTTGGGAGATGCAAAAGGACGAGATATATGGAGGGGGAGTGAGTCTGAATTTCCAAACAAAATTAATTCTTATAATCAATGTTGTTAGATTCGTTTCGAAGTTTTTTACATGTTTGATGAGAAAAAAAGAAGCAATTTGGTGTTTTGGTCAATTTGGGGGAAGGTTTCGTAACTAATTAGATATTTGTATATAAAAATGATGAAAACGTTTAAAATAAATTGTTTTAAAAAAATAAGAAAATGCTTTTACGTAGATATTTGTTTGCTTAGAAGCTTCGTGCGAATTGACTCGAAGTAGATCCGAAGTGGATGAAATATCATCGAAGCGGTAATATTAGGCTTTGCTTTTTTTCGATCTAAGCTTAAAATTTGAAGGAGGTGAAGCAAAGCGAATTCGACAACATTGCCTACACTACTATACATCTAAAGTAAATATGAGAATTTTAGATGAGCAATATCATTTGGAGCTGATGTACAATTTGCTCTTTGCTCCCCTGGGAGCATGGTATATACGCTTTTAATTATATGACTATTAATATGTGGATTACTTCGATTTATCCTCTCTACAAAGCCAAAGAAAGGCAGCTTATGTAGTCCACTCTCTCTTGGCCCACAAGAAGGGAGTTCATGCAGTCTACCGTCTTTCTCATGAGAGAAACAAACATCTTATTATAATCATTATGGCCATTTACGTTGTCATCATTATTGGAGCATTTTAGTGCATTCTTAAAATTGGCCTTGTGATGCAATTTTAATGTCAAAATTTTTTATGATGGTGTGAGAATATCTATAATTATAAAATATTAAATTTAAAAATAATTCAAATTAATCAGATTTATAAACACTTAAAAATTTTGAAAATGGATGGTTCAGATACTATGTTGCAATATGTATTATTTCTAAGACTTGAAAAAAAAAACAACCTATATATCTTTACATTTCAACGTCGAAATGAGAAATTAGACGTTTTTCCAACATCGAAATAACTTGTTTGAAGGATTTTAAAGGTGCTCTACATTTTAAGGTGCAACCTTATATAAGCTTTTTCCTTTGCAAATTTTGTCTTTTATGTAAACTTGTTAATTTCCTAGCTGAGACAACGAAGTTTTTTACGAGTTCACCAATACTTGCTCCCCCCAGTTTTCAAAGACTTTTAGATCCTAAATCAGTGCAAATATAGTTCCACCTTATATACATGAATTGGAGTTATAAAAAAGGGCAAGCTTTCTACTACTCCATGCTTCTCCTATATAGAAGTTCTATCCTCTCCCTTTATCCAACAGTCCAGGAGGGTTAAGATTGCCTTAATCACAATATTACATCTCTATACTATTTTATTTTAAATTTTTTTTATAAACTATTTTGACACCAAAGTTTGGAAGCACATTCTTCTATTAAACTCGTACTAGCGAAAAATATAAAAAAAATATTTTCAATAAAATAAAATGACCAAAATACCCCTGAAGCTTCAAGGGGTATTTTGATCATTATATTTTATCGAAAAATTATTTTTTATATTTTTTTAATAGGTGCGCCTCAATGAGAAGATGGCACGTGCCAAATTTCATATCCATACAATTTGTATAAAAAAAACTAAAAATAAAATAATTTGAGACTTCCGATCTAAGATCAAACGGTGAGTGGCTCTCTTGATCAAAATTGGACGGTTGGATGGTAGGGAGAGGAGATAACTTCTATGTTGTAGGGGAAGCATAGAACCTTCCCTATAAAAAAAGGGCGTGGTTTGCATAATGTTGCAACCTTAAAAAATCAAAATAAAACATACCTCCAAATTTTATTATTAGATCAAAATTTTTAGGATGGCTTGAGAATCTATTTTTGTCTCTAATTATAAAATTTTGAACTCCAAAAATGGTTTTAATCATATAGATCTATAAACACATAAATTTTTTGAAAATGGACCGTTCAAATAATATGTTTCAAGATGCACTATTTTTGGGACTCAAAATCTTTTTTGTTTTCCATATTCATACATATTAATGTTGGGATGATCAATTAGAGAGTTTTTCAATATTAAAATAGTGTTTTTTCAATGAATTTTTGGAGTACACCTGAATTTAATATTTTAAGCTTGCAACCTTATATAAACTTTTCCTTAAAAAAATGGGTGTGGTTTGTATAGAGCCTAGGTTCTAAACAATCAAATTAGAGCCTACCTTTAAATAGTGGCGAGAAATGTGGTTTCAAGACTGGAAATTTTTGTGATAGCCTGAAAATATATTTTCATCTTTATTTATAAAGTTTAAAGCTTAAAAAATAGTATAGATCAACATAGCTATGAAAATTTGAAAATCTTTAAAATTGACGGTCCAAAACTGTGTTACAAAATATATTCTTTCCAAAACTTGAAATCCTTTTTTTTTCTCTCGTCCATATATATTAATGTCGAAATGATCTTTTTGAGGATATTTGGACATCAAAACAACCTCCTCTAGTAAAAATTTTGTGATAAGCTCCAATTTGATCGTTTAGAGCCTCAGCTTTGTATAAACTTTTCCCTAAAAAAAAAGCTTAGATTATGACCTTTAAAGAATTAAAATGAAGGAAAAGTGTTGCGTTGAGTCAGCCCCCGCTAACTCACAAACGTCAATAATAAAGATGGACACTCCATAGATTCCATAGTACCAAAAAATATCCAAAAAGTTCTACTTTTAATTTTTAAATCTATTTCTTTTCATATTCATGATCACCTTGGCTAGATGATGAATTTCTGAGAAAAATTAGATGAGAAGATTTTAGAGGGGAGCCGCATATGTACGTATGAGTCGGCCGACTCATAGAAAGCCCATCCTAAAATGAATGGGCCAAGATATAAAAGTTAGGGCAGTCTTAATAATCATAATCTATTTCTTTTTAAATTTATGATTGTGGCTCCTGTAAAGTTTCAAATGGAAAATTTATTTTAGAGATGGATTTTGGAAGGTGGATACATCGAATAGTGTGTTTGAGGATGCATCAAAACCCTACATTTTAGATAATTGATGAGCACCCTAACATAACCCTAATTGATTTATTAGTTATCGCCAAAAGATTTTATACTCCTGCAGGAGTGTACTGTCTATTTACTCCCTTGGGTAGGCTAGGGCGACTTGACGGTGGCGCCACCGACCTGAAGCTTTGTGAATATGACCTCATTTAATCTGCAATCATGTTTTCGCCTTGGGATTCCTCTATAGCAGTACGAGTTCCATCGCATTTTTGGCCGAGTTGTAATGGGTTCGAGCTTATTTGCATTCAAGATTACTTACCCTCAAATGATAGTGCTGATGCACTTCTAGCGCACATAGGATAGTTCATGAGTTGAGTAAGTACAGATCAAATCAAATCAATGACCACTGATTCAGGACTTTCCCAGGTCAAGCAATTCATCAGCTAAAGCCAAAGGTTTCCTGAGAAAAATTGGTAAAAAGTGTATCAATCCAAGTAAGGCGCCGCCCACCTCCAAAGCTCATCAAAAGACGTAATTTTGGGGGCAGAAATTTCAATGAACTGTAAATCTTTTTCACATCTAATTATAAAATTAGAACTCCAAAACCGGTATAAATCCAACAAATCTACAAACATGAAAATCTTGATAATGGACAATTGGATGATATATTACAAGATGAAACATTTTTTAGACTTTCAAATCTTTTTTTTTTTTTTTAACGTCCATCCATGGTCGAGATGATCAATTAGACCATTTTTCAGTATCCAACAACCTTTTTCTATGGATTTTTGAGACGTGCCTTTTTTCTACAGTAGAAAGTTGAAACCTTCAAAACTTTTTCCATTCATAAATTATGTGATCTTTCTATTAAAAAATCAGCAGAGTATGATGAATGTCTAAAGCCGACCATTCACAATAACTCACAATATCGAGAGAGAGAGAGAGAGAGAGAGAGAGCATCAAGATCTAAAAGAATCATTCCCAGGGCTGTCATCAAGACAACCAGACCAGATCTTTTTTGAAAATGATCCTCATGGCCACTAAGCAAAATCAAACTACAAGGAAACGGGATGGGACCCCCTCAGTGATGCAGTGTGTCTGTGTAACCTCTCCATAAATGCAGGGTTAGCTCTTAGTCGCTCCTTGACATAACCAGTTCGAGCATCCTCGACAAGTTTATCAGCTTTGTGTGCATCATCTATGAGTGCATACAAAGTTCTCAGACAGTCCTTTCTGTTCTCTTCCCTGTGCTCAAACCTGCAAACATATATTGACATTGCTTATTATACTTTATAACACATGATCACAAGATAAGATAAACTTGTCCTTGGGTAACTTTGGATATTAACCAACAAAGTATGTCAATCTCTCTCTTTCTCTCTCTCTCGGCGCACAGACAATACGTATACACATATATCCCGCAGCTTCTTTTATAATGTGACAAGGCTAACAGATGGGCAGAAGGTCAAAAGAAGGCAGTGGTTCAGAACTCCAATTATTTTCAGAGTGAAAGTAGGTGTATGTTAGGTTTGACAATCTCATCTAGGACTAGGAATACTCGAAATGCAATTTCTAGAAACATCGAGGACTACTGACAACCGTCTACCATGGCCCTAAGGCCAATGTCACCATATAGTTTAATCAGCACAGGTTTTCAGAAAAAAAAAAAACAATGCAATAAAACTCTAGTTTAGAGTGAAGAAAGTAGACCTTCTAAACTTTTCATATAACTGCATCTAGAGCATCAAGCAGTAATAACTCCCAAACTATCAAAAACCAAAACCATGAACACTTCATGTCCAAATTTTTTAACAAAAAATATTCAAAATCGAATAGATTGCATTTCAGTTGAATTATGCACCTGCACGTGTTTGTGTATGCTCACACGTGCACACAAGACTGAGATAGAGAGAGAGAGAGAGATACCTCTCGCTGGTGATTGTAAGCTCATCCCTCCCTGGATGATACCGTTTGCCAACAATTTCTCTAAGTCGACGATAAGCATGTTTTGAAAGCCCAAGCTCTTTCACTGTGACAGAAAGCTTTACTTTACGATTCTTGGGGTGCCAAGCTCCACCAGGAGCAAAGACCACACGTGTTTGCCATCTTAAGACAGGGCCTTCACCAGGTGGGTCATCCAAACTTCTTTTTCGATCCTTTTCATTTACCTCTTCCTCACCCAATGGTGGCTCCTCAGCTGCCATTATCTCTGCATATTCTTGCACCACCTCATCCTCAAACTCTTTGAACAACTTATAGGCTTCAACAGGTTCAATCTCTCCCCTTTCACACATATCACCAAGCTCATTGAACTTAGCTTCCACCTTTTGTTTTACTTCAGCTGAGCAATTGATGCAATGCCAGTGAGGAATGGATCCAAAATTCCAGAATGAAGAATGCAAGATATAATGAACAAGGATGAACCAAGATATAATGGATCTCAGCTATAATGCTTACACATGAATTTTGAAAGTTTATAGGTATGCTAACAAAGCCCAAATGTACTCTTGAGTGAGTTGCACTATCTTGAACCAATCAGGTTGAAATTTTCGAATTTTTACTATATTATATTAAGCCTCAAGGTTTTCTCTGACAAACTATATACAAAAAATTACGAAAAAAAGCTCATTTAATATTCAACACAGATCTTGCTCTTAAGTTAATTGCACAAACGTTGAACAAGTATTTTGGTCAAAGAAAAGTGCTACATTAGAGGAAACTCAAGGGAACTATATTAGGTCCAAAATTTTGGAAATAGAGCGTGTACTCCTAAAATGTGTGGTGGGGAGGAGCGTATTTGCAGAGATACTGCGTACATTGGAAAGTACACAGGTGACAGATCCATTGTTCAAGACGGTGGAGATGAACTGCCTCATGAACATGACAGCCAGCCATTGGTATGAAGCCACTCCCATGCAAAGCAATTCATCTTCACTACCCGCTTTCTGAACAGAGTGGATGGGCTGCCATTCCAACTACCAGCATACACATTTGTGAATGTCGTATTTTCGCACATGCACAAATTTTTTTACAGGGACGAATCCTCCTTTTTAAGGCTTAGAGAATCCCGCAACTTGTACATTTAGACAAACTCCTGCACTGGTACCAGTATCCATGCTATATAAAAGTACTGTAGGTCAGCTTGTCTGGTTTTCTGGTACAAAACTATGGTTTCGAACTCTAACCTTCCGCGTTCAAATGGGGATGTCAACCACCATGCCAAAGCCTAAGGGTGTGTTTGTTTTGGGGGAATTTTGGATAGTGGGAGACCCAATTTCCACCAAACGGACTTCGCGTTGCTTGCACGCTTGTGGAAGCAGCAGGATGGAACTCGCAGCTTCTATAAGCATACAAAAGCAACGTCTTTTGACATTTCATAGAAGCCACCCCTTCCAAGAGGCTTCCATACTCTGTGGAAGACTTTGGCAGCTCCCTCTTCCACAAACAAACACTAAGGGAGGGACAGTAACCCCACAATTTTGGGAAGCACAAATGCTACAGAGAGAGCGAGATTATTAGATTTGGACCGAGCACAAAAGAAATAGATAGCACTAACATACATAACTCTTGGGCTGATCTGAATCTGAGACTGAAGCTGGAGTCTCTTTCAGAAAAACATTTCCAAAAGACACCATCTCAACAGACACGCAATCAAAGAATTCCAAACAATACCTTTTATAATACACCCTATATTATTGGAAACAATTGCTAAATAATTTGCTGCTAGCTATTCTTATTTTGAGCTTCTCGTGCAAGAAAGATAGTCATGGAACAAAGTCAGCGAAGCCAAACAGACTATCAAAACATCAATGACAGAATTTAGACAGGTGAAACAATAATGTTAATTGAAATCGCCAAGTCCTTAATCAGATAAAAAATTGATAGTCGTGCTTCAGCCCAAATCATGTAGAACACGATAATATATAGTAATTAATAATTAAGTGGTGTTTCTGAATTGTTCATATTTTATTTTATCAAGACCATATGTTGGTATTTAAGGACAGGAACTCCGACGAATATTTCCTCTTCCATGAAGTTATTTCATTAGACACGACCAACTCCCCAGTTGGAGTAAAGAATGTCAGCTCACACCAAAATAAGCTTTAATTATAGCAATGTACACTTACGCACGAAATATATCCATGTATTTAAAGCATAAGCAACAACTGCCGTATAATCAATTTAAATGAACAATTGTTGCACTCCACTGCTCACCACATCAGAATCAGAATCACAAACAAGCCATGAACTGTTTTAATACAAAAGGAATCACAAAGTATTTTGCTAACACTCAATGCTCATGACAATAAGCATTAAGACAGAAAAAACCAACCACAATTACATTAAATCCTGCATGTCCTCAAGTTCATCCTCATCAATCAGGTCACACAGAAAGTGACCAAAGCACATTTGCCGGCTTGGACTAATGGCAATAACAATTAATGAAAGATCTTTTTTCAAGACCAACCTAAAAAGTTTCCTTGATTTTAGACCCTAAATGAAACACCAACTAGGGGAAAGTAAACAAAGTTTAATCTGGCATTTGATTGATAAGAATAAGACCTGCATGGCTGAAGACATATATAGCGCCAGGAGGAATAACCTGTCCATGAAAAAGTTAATATTCATATGGTAAGTATGGCTAAAGGCCTTACTTCACTAATATGGCATCCCTCCATTTTAATCCCCTCTATTGTGATAATCAGTGTATGAAAACTTGCCTGAGTTAACTCAGACTTGGGCGAGTCACTGCCGCGCCTGGAAGACTCCCCGAGGTAGGGGGTTTGTGCACCCTGCACAGTAATCGGACAAGTATTGTATCCGAATATTATAGAGACTCCATGAATACCATAAAACCTGGGCTGAATCGCCCGAGCTTCATAGTACTGGGCCAAGTCACAACAATGCCCAGCAGAGTACTGTGCACAAACCATTTTAAAAGGAAGGACAGAAATCCGACCACCCTTTTTTCTGCATTTTATAGATTCTCAAGCTTTGAAAGTGCGATTTGAGTCCAAATTCAGCATATTTATGCAATGATTTCTGCCTAATATCCACTAAATAAATCAGATTTCGGAAGAAACTTCGAATTTGACAGATATAAGAAATCAAAGCCAAGGTTTGCCAGATTTCAAAACGGAGAGATTTCCTATGTAATGGATATTACTACTACTACAACTGCTACTGCTACTGCGGCTACTACTGCTGCTACTGCTACTGCTACTGCCACTGCCACTGCCACTGCCACTGCCACTGCCACTGCCACTGCCACTGCCACTGCCACTGCCACTGCCACTGCCACTGCCACTGCCACTGCCACTGCTACTGCTACTGCTATTACTACTGCTACTATTCATCTATTACTGCAGCTGCTGCTGCTGCTGCTGCTGCTGCTAATATTACTACTAAATCATAGCATGTTGGCCAACAAAGTAGGATGCCTTCTGTTCCCATCGAACCACAATCCGTGCTTTACAAATTGCACACAGCTTGAACCTACTGTGCTGATTCCAAGACACAGAAAGAAAGGATTTTCTTAGATCAAATCTGGCTGAGAGGTTTCCAGGAAAGTACTACTACAGGCAGGTTTACCACTATATTGCATGTAAATCACAATATATCAGGTAATCCAAACGAGCCCAAAAGAACTGAAGGTAAACCAAGTATGTTGTAACAAGTATAACCCAAAGCCAAATGCCACATGAAGATGTCTAGAACTGAGCAAAAAGAGTATGAACAAAAAGAAAATGGTCAAAAGACTAAAAAAACGAATTCCGTGCCAAACAGCAGAGGCACTCCACATTTTAACAGCAGTCGCTTGCTCAAGGTATATTATCCTATGATTGAAATCATGATGATTTAACAATGAATACCACGCCAATCATGTTGCAACAAATGCACCAAATGACATAGCACAAACCTTGTATCCTTCCATCAACAATGCACTTTCTTTGCCTTCTTAGGTATGAAGATCTTCAGTTAGCAAGGTAAACAAGTCAATAAATAGTGTTTTTTGAGTTGCCTTCGGCAACCAGGTCCATGTTCCCGCTAGGGTAGAATCTTCGAAGCCAGAGTAAGGCCAGGGCCTCCGCAATGGTGGAGTCAGAAGTTCCAATTGGTAAGGAGAAGACAAGGAGGATGGAGCCTGCATAATTTCTAAAGATGCCTCCAATGCCGGAGCAGCCTGGGCTGCCAAGAGAGCAACCATCAAAATTGACCTTAATTTACGCATCTTTAGGCAGCCTCCACAGAGAAAGACCGAGATATCCTTTGGGCTCTGAGGTTCAAGAGACAGTGCCAGTTGTGGAAGAGATCGGCTGAAGAGAAAGTGCTGAAGGTCTTGTGTGATTCCTTGTCCAGAAGGAAAGTAGGGTGCGGTATTTGTTAATCAAGGTAGGGATACTGAAGGATTCCCCCCTGAATATACAGCTATTCCTTTCAAGCCATAGGGTCCACAGAATTGCTGCAATGGATGCTCTCCACAGAAATATACCCGAGGTAGTGTGTGGAGGTAAGAAGAGAAAAGTTGGGGATCGATTGGGGAGTAGCCCAATGCCAACTGAACATATGGAGAACATGGGACCACAGGGCAGATGCTACTTCAAAATGAATGAACAGATGAGCATTCGTCTCTTCGGCCCTCAAGCACATCACACATCTATTGGGTAGGGAAAGTCCCCAGTTTTGGAGCTGGTCGAGATAAGGGCTCTGTCGTGGAGGGTGACCCAGCCGAAAAACTGGATCTTAGGAGGTATGGCCCGAATAGGAGGTATGGCCATGAACCAAGCTTTTGGCGCAATAGAGGGGGGACAGTAGAGGGGTTGGGCGGTAGGGAGATGGCGTCGTAAAAGGAGGCTACTGAAAAGGCCCCAGAGGCATGTGGAGTCCAAATGATGTTGTCCACCCCAACAGAGGGGGGGGATGAAATTTTGGCCCAGAAGTAGGAAAGTTATCGGCTACAGAGGAGAGAGGATATCAACTGTAATACTGTATAGAGAAGGGAAGTCGTCCTTAAGAGGGGTAACACCTACCCAAGTGTCCAACCAAAAGAGGATTTTGTCGCCAGATCTAGGGCGGCGATAGCGGACTTTGTCTAGGAAGAGGTTGTGGCAGTGTAAGAGGGACCTCTGGAAGCCTGAAAGGTCACCACTGGTTTCAAACATGGTCGTCTTGGCAATATTTATGGAATAAGACCTCTTTCCAAAGGTGGTATGGCTGTGTGGCGAAGAGCCACCACCATTTTCTAAGCAAAGCCAAATTTATGACCGTGAGATTTCTGATACCGAGTACCCCTTGAGATTTGGGAGAGCACACCTTGGCCCAAGATATGAGATAAAATTTGATGCCACCCTGGCCCAACCATAAAAAGTGCCTCATAAGCTTTTTTCCAATCTAGCTAGGACAGAAGCAGGCATATAGAAAATAAACATAAGGAAAAGAGGGATGCTGACCAGCATAGCTTTTATGAGGGCCAATCTGCCAGCTGGAGATTGGAATCTCCCTTTCCACCCAGCTACCGTCTATTGACCTTGTCCATTATTGGGCTCCACTAGTTTAAAGGAGGTAGGCCGAGACATACGGGGAGCTCCAAGTAGGTGGATGGGAGATCCTCAACTGCACAGCCCCAGTGGTCAGCAAAACTTTGTAATAGGGAGCTATCAGTGCACACTCCCATCATTTTCGATTTAGCCATGTTTGCTTTGAAACCTGTAGGAAGCTCAAAAATTGGAGGACAAGGAGCAAGCAATTGATAATGAGCACAAAGAACGAAGGTTTGGTTATGCATCCTTGAATCCACGTCCTCCAAGCAACACCGAAGCCCATTTTGAGAAGGGTCTCGTCTAGGATGTGCCATTCAACATGATCACAAGCCTTCTCCCAGTCAACTTTGATCACGAGGCCAGGGGTTTTTGAGAGGTGGCGAGTGGATCCATTAGTTGGCTATAACTGCGCCATTGAGGATTTGTCGGTCTTTTACAAAAGCCCCTTGGGTAGAGGAGATTACCAAGCCTAAGACATCTTTAAGGCGAGAAGCAAGAACTTTTGACAAGATCTTGTATGAGTTGTTAATCAGACTAATGGGTCTGAAATCTTTGAGCCCTTCAGCTCCTTCAAACTTGGGTATAAGTGCAATGAAAGTGGCATTCATCGCTTTGTGGATGATACCCCGAGAGAGAAATTCCTCAAAAAAGGCCATTATGTCTGGCCACAAGGTGTCCCAGAAGGACTTGAAAAGGGCAATAGGGAAGCCCTTCGGGCAGAGGCCCGGTCAGAGCTAAGGTCATTGATGGCTCGTAGGACTTCCTCCTTTGTTAAAGGATTCTCGAGGGATGCAGTAACATGAGGGGGAGACAAGAGAAAGACAGGTCTCCCATTTGAAAACTAGGCCTAGGGTGGATGGGAAAAGTTGGGAAAAGAAGTCCAGAGCTGCCTGCTCAACTAACCAAGGTTGATGTAGAAGTCCACCCACTTTGAAATGATAAATGGATTTTTCTCGTCTTCAGCAGTTAGCTATCTTGTGAAAAGAGGCAGTGTTAAGGTCTCCAAGCTTAAGGCATTTGACCCTAGCTTGCTACCAATAAATTTCTTCCTTGAGAAGGAGAGGGAGTCTAGTTTGGCCTTGGACTTAAGTTCTAATCGCTAGGGGAAAGCATCCTATGCTCCTCGGTAGAGTCCCAGAAATCAATGAATTGGAGCAACGAGGCTTTCTAGGCTCTGAAATTGCTAGGGAGCTGAGAGCTCCAAGCTTTAAGGGCACTTTTGAGAGGCTGCAGTTTCCTCTGTAATCTGAAGCCAAGCCCAGCCATGCACCAAGGGGGGAAAAGAAGTCCAAAAGGAGTCAACTAAGGATGGGAATTCTTGCTCTTCGAACCAAGAGAGCTCGAAACAAAAGGGTTTAGGACCCCTGTGGACGGGCTGAGTGTCAAGGAGAATGGAGTTCGCCCCAAAAGGCCTGACAAGCAAAGTCTGAGTAGGGTCCGTAGACCACTATGGCCTTCCAAAGAAAGCCATCAGAGTTCCTGGAGAGGATGGATGTGACTGAAAAACAACCAATATAGTGGTGGACAATGGATGGTCGGGTCCCAAAGGACCCAAATACCACCAGAAGCACCTTGTGCTTCGAGGATAAGCCAATGACACAGTCTAAAACCCCAGGTCTGTCGTATGATGGGGAGAAAAGGGGAAGGAAGTTTTGTCTCCACCAACCCAAGGAGGGAAGGTGCAAAAGTGAGGCAAAAACTGCGGATGTGGTTCCGCTTGTCCGGATGGCCCAGGCCCAGGCCCCGGACGTTCCAGGGTGTATGGGGGGCTCGCCTAGATGCGCGTCTGGTTGGCTGCCTGACCGAAGATGTCGTGGCAGCAGAAGAGGGGCCCGAAGGCTCCCCTTTTTCGAAGCTAATACCACTGCAGAGGTTGGCTAGTTCTCTTTTACCCCTGGTGTAGGCCTTGGGAGCCTTGCCTTTTATGTCTTCGGTATCTTTATGCAAGATGTTGGTTCTAATGAAAGCTTCAAGGGCTTCTTTGATCCTTGGAAATTGAACCCCAATACTTTGAGAAACTCTTCAGCGTTGCCTTGCGCAAAGTCCAAATTGTCCACAAAATTGGAGTCAACAGAGGCCGGAGTCTGCTAAGAGGATGAGTCTGATGGCAACGGGAAGGCAGAAGCTCAGGTTGGAGCTAGGGGGGGGGACAGGGGGGTTAGGTTAGAAGATGAGGTTGGTGATTGTCTCTGCTGGAAGAGGTGTGGGAGGGGGGTAAGAGGGGCTGATGAAGAGTGGGTAAGAAGAAAAGGGAAAGGAGACAAATATAAGGGGGAGAAAGATGAGAAATGGAGGGAGGACGAGTAAAAACAGCAGAGGCTGGGGGTTGGGAGAAGGGGGTAGCCGTTGGGGGTAAGAGGGCTGCGGAAAGCAGGGAGGGGTGCTGGAAAGAGGGAAGGGGAACTAAAGTTGTGCGAGGGTAGCATAGCTGGGCCAAGGGGAGCGACACCGCCAAATGGGATGACACGCCCTGTCGTGTCAAGGGGAGCAGAGCTAAGAGGCGATGCAGGAGAGGAAGTAAATGGGTCCAAGAATAGAAGAGGGAGTCTCAATGGAGGGTGGATGAGGGAGGATCGCAGCCAAAGAAGGAGGGGAGCAAGAAACAACAGCCACATCCAACGGCTCAGGATGGGCTAAGGGGGAAGAGGACACATGTGGCAATGAAGAAAGCGAGGCCACATGGGGAGAGGAATCCGAGGCAAGTGCAAGTAGGTCGGTACTAGCTGTAAAGCACAAGGAGGAAAGGTAAGGTGCTGTCATATCTGGGGGAGGTGCGGCCTCAGCCAGGGAAAGAATATGTCACACCCCAAGAATTTACAATACTGATATTCCTGAGATGTGACAGTCAAAACATATATACATCTCTTGATAGGACAAATTTACAATGGCGAATTTTTAAAAAGTAACAAAAGAAAGTTTAAGCACAACTTCAATATCTTCCCAAAGTTGATCCTGACGAGCACTCAAATGAAATCGCAGTTATCCTGAAAAATGTTTACCATAGTTTGATGAATTTGGGTACTCAGTAAGAGATCATCATAATCCTAAAAATAATCATGGTTGAAAGATATCAATATTTTCCAAAAGGAGATATATTAACAGAAATGCATCAACAGTTTCACTTTCAATAAATGCATAATTAAGTATAATCTGAATAATTGAAATGCATATAACACTTTAACGGTAGTGCATAATTCAAAGGATTTCACAAAATACCCTACTGGCGTCCCAAGTAGGTCACCTATATACCCCATCAGCGTCCTGATGGGTCCACTTAATCCCTATCGGCGTCCCAGATAGGTCCACTTAATCCCTGCAGGTCCACTTATACCTCACCGGCGTACCGGATGAGTCCACTTAATCCCTACCGGCCTCCCAGATAGGTCCACTTATACCTCACCGGCGAACCGGATGAGTCCACTTGCATACTTAAATTATTTCTAAATCTCTTTAAACATTCGAAAGCAGCAATATCATGTACTCAACATATCACTGAAATCATTAATATGAATTTCACTTAAACCATTAATAACAGTCACTCTCTATAACATTTAAAAAATAACCAATCAAATATTTTGAGCTCCAATTTAGAAAGGTAGCATTTTGTAAAGGCATTCTAGCATAATTGCCAATCTAATATGTATAGAAAAACTCTTATAGAAATTCAAGAATACAGAATTATCACAATT
>NW_006500346.1:2330382-2354873 GCF_000471905.2 Amborella trichopoda | reverse complement strand
TTTTACAATATCTAAATATTCAAAAACGGTAGAAAGAATTCTCAAAATTTTACTAACAACAGAAATATCACATTTATTTTTAATAATTTTACAGTATCTAAAATTTTCTAACAATAGACAAGAAAAATAAATAAATTTATTTTTTTTAAGAATTTACAACATTTAAAATTTCTAACATATATAAAATATCACAATTTTATTCAAAAGATTATTTTTCAAAATAATGAGGTCGCGTGCGCATAAAATTTATCGCGCCTGAAATTCATTATAATAAGCAGAAATAATTATTTCATTTAATTTTAAAAAGAATGGATTATTTTTCAAGATAGTAATGTCACTTACACACAAAACTTATAAAATAAAGATTCTGGACTGAATTATCACTATTTATTAAAAACAGACTATTTTTCAGGAAGACGATGTCACTTACCTAAAATATTTGAGAGGGAGCTTCCGATAAAAATTCAGCTAGGGAGAGGAGCTCACTGTGTTTCGACCAGAAAGGGAAAGATTTCAGAAGTTTTCTAGGGTGGGAGTCCTTGCCTCTCATATTTAAACTCTTACGACACCTTATTATAATATTTTATTAAGTGACACCTCATAAACGAGGTGTAACCGTTACAATACCCCTTATAGCTTAACGGCCACGTCCACTTGACGTGGCAAGGGAGGAGCACCAAAGAAACTTAACCAAAAGATTTTGAAAATAGTGATGGTCCCTGAGGACCATCATGCTCATATAGACCATCACTTATTAAGAGTTTCTTTCCTTCTTTTTTATTTTTTTATTTTATTTTTTATTTTTTATTTTTATTTTTTTAAATTTTAGAATTATTACAGAATAGGAGCGCCCGGCTAGATGGAAACCGTCGATTGTGGAGGTGAGGGCATGATGGCGAAGGAAATGAGAGAACAAGGACAAGTGGAGGCATGCTTGGGAGGGTACTCAGGACAAATCACGTGACAAAGGCCAGATGGAGCAACGTCATTGGGTGGTAACTGCTGCTCGTCAAAGGCGATAGCTGTCCCAAGGCTTAGATCTGAATTCGAAATTTGAATTTTAAAAAAGGTTTGGAATCACCACCCCAGGGAGGAGAGAAAGGTTCCTTTGTCCCTACAATAGAGGGGTGGACGGTTGTCTTTTTTTTTTTAGTAAAGGTTAACATTGTATTCTTGAGAAGTGATAATTACATAGATGTGAGAGTCCGAGAGCACCCACTTGAAGAGTCTCTCGGTAAAAAATGCGTCAACCTGTCATGTACAAAAATGGGCTTATAGGATCCGCCCGATTACAAAAATTTACATGAAGCTTTCAAAAAATATAAACCAGGGCTGGAAGATGCCCAAATAAAAAGTGTCTATGTTGTGTGCCTATGGTCCAGAACAAAAAAGGAGTCGGACTGGGCGTGCTCTTCTACTTGGATCCTACCCCCCTCTTTCGCCAAGAGATCTGCGAGCTCGTTGGACGTCCTCCAAATATACTTCCAAGGGACGTCCATATCCCTGCAAATGTGATCAACTTCATCAAAGATTGAGGTTAGGTGCCACGGTGCAGAAGTCGTCCCACTTGCCCAGGAGAGGACATTTTGTAAATCTCCTTCCACTATCAGGTGTGAGCCCCAAGAAAGGTTGAACCTTTTCAGGCTCAATAATAGAGCCAAGGCTTCTGCATAGTGGGAGTCATTGAGGCCGAGGTGCTCAAAATAGGTTAAGACGATGTTACAGTGGTGGTCTCTAAAGACGCCCCCAGCCCCTGTCGGGCCAGGATTCCCAAGATAACAACCGTCAAAATTCAGCTTAATGCAGCCCTTTGGTGATGGTTGCCAGTTGTTAGGTCTTGAAGCCTGTCGCGGTTGGTGGGGAAGGATATTTTTCCATTGCCTGAGAATAAAGTTCCCTGGTATGCCCGAGAAAACCTTATGATTAGAGGCCCAAAAGGCGGCCAAAGAAGTTACCTTGTGTAAGAGTGCTGAAATGTGGAGTTTAAGTCCTTGAAAAATTCTGGTATTTCTTTCCACCCAAATTATCCATATGAGTGCACCTTATGGTAGCCTTCCATAGGGTTCTTCCAGTCGCCAGCCAAAGTGAATCAAGATCGTATGAAATCAAGGCCTTGACAGTAGGGGGTTTGACCCATTGGATACCAAAGAGCTGCAACATTTGGCCCCAAAGTTCGTGGGCAAAGTCGTAATGGATGAAAAGGTGGGGGTTGGATTCCTCCTCAGATTGGCACAAAGCATATCTGTTGGGGATCGAGATCCCTCTCTTTTGGAGATGGTCCACTGTGAGAGCCCTTGGGAGCAGGCAATCCAATTGAAAGTTTGAACCTTGAGAGGGGCGATGGTGGACCAGACTTTCGACAGCACCGAAATGGGATTACCGAGGAAAGTGGGGACCTGAGTCAGGCTCTTATAAAAGGAGGCTACCATGAAGATACCAGGGTGGACAGTTGTGTTGTCGATTGTACCGGTGTTTGTGATTTCAATGGGCGAACGGATGGCGTGTACGGGAGGAGATCAAGATACCCTCATTGTGGTCCATAGGGCAAGCGTAATCCATGGGAGTATGGGGGAAAGTATGGTGGTCACATAGTTGTTGGGATCGGGAGCGGGAACGGAACCGGGATCGGGATTGGGATCGGGAGCAAGGAATTGTGAAATTCTAGAAGATCCCCATGGTTGGGAACGCCATCCATACAATACACATGTTAGGGATCGAGATTCCCAAATGTTAGGGATAGAGATTCCAACCTTTATGGGATCTTGTTACCAACCTTAAAGTGTATGATAATCTAAGATTATATATTCTTTAAAGTAGGGATCTCATTATTAATAGCAAGCAAGCAATAATTGTGTTGCTAGTTGGCTATAAACAAAGAAAATCATCAGTTTGATTGTTGTTTTGGTCTTTAAGGTTGGGATCGAGATCCCTAATAACAGAAATTAGGATCCCTACTAGTGGAGTCCGAGATCCCAAAATTTAAAAATTGAGATTCCTGAGTGATCAGTTCTGGGAGCTACATAATTGAGATCTTAGAAGGGATCTCCTACCAAAGTAGGAGATCTCGGTAACTATGGGTGGTCACGAGCATGCAGGTTGAAGGAGGAGAGGCACAAGACCAGGATAGCATAATCCAGTAGAGAAAACCACCATCCTCGATCCACATGAGAGGTGGCATGAGGGAGGGGATGAGCGTTTCAACCAGAAGCTGAATGGTACCGAGGGGGAGGGAAGCAAAGGATTTCCAGTGAATCGAGAATAAAACCCCACAGGAATCACCAATTTTTAAGGTATTGACATGAAAGGATTGAAGGGGAATGTGGGATGCTAAAAGCCAAATTTTCTAAGGAATAGTAGCAGCCAGGTCCTTTTTCCAGCATTGTAGGGAAAGAAGGGCTCCTTTGAACTGAGGGTTACTGCTATTGAGTGCACAACGGAGGTCCTTATCCAAAAGAAAGGAGAAGAGAATGTTGCCAGATGAGAATCTTCGGCAAATGAGGTCCGAGAGTTCCAGAGGTCTCTGGCCCACTTTTGTGGGCCTTCCAGGTCGCCTCTAAAAGGGGAAAAAAGACCGACTAAAGAAAGCTGCATGGCTTTCTCGATGTGGAGAGAATGGGAACCACCAATTAGAATGGAGAATGGGACGATTGAGCAAGAAGATGAGGGAGAGGTTTGGAAGCTTGCAGGGGGTGGAAAGTTGTGGTAGGACTCTGATGGTGCTGGGGAGGAGCAGGTTGGGCAAGCTGGATGAGGTGAGTGTAGTGATCATAAAGAGGGAAAGAGGAGCACAAAGGAAGGGGTTGAGAGGGAGGGGGAATGGAGGAAGGGTGGGGTGGAGAGAGGAGGGCGGAGGCCAGGGCTGATAGGTTGAGGGGAGTGGCCAGCCATGGGATGAGGGGTTGTGGCAAAAGGAAGGACGGCGAGGTGCAGGGTGAAAAAGGGAGGGCACCAAAAGAGAGTTGGATATGAGTGCAGCTGTAAAGATTGGGAGGAAAAAATCTTAGTCATGTCTTGTATGAGCAATTCAATTCCAAATGTTGCATCTCCCCAGCTAAGGTTGTAAAAATGGGATGAATCAAATATGCAAGGAAGACTTATCACCCTTCTCTGAAAGGAGCATGTTAAGAAAGCCTCAAGTTAAAGCCCCCAACATAGTAAGACAATGAAAAATACTGTTATTATAGAGTGCTAGCATGATATTCATGGGGGAAGACGGCTTTCACATCATTATCAATGTGTCTGTGGAGGGTTACAGGTTTATTTGAAGAGGGGATAGATATTGTCCCTCTCTCCCACTCTCTTAACCTCTCATTATCAATGTGTTTGTGGAGGTTACAGGTTTATTCTAAAGTTTTCTTTTTTCCTTTTCTTTTTTCTGCACCTAAGGAAGCATGGTGCATACTGTTCTCTTTTAACAATGAATGAAATGTCAACATCAATTTTCAACATTAATACAAATGGAGAAAACTTTAAGCACCTTTTCTTAGTTGTTGCAGTTGACAGTGGAAAAAGGAAAGTAACGTCAAATTGCATCTAAGGTACAACCAGGGGACTTAACTGAAGAAACCAAGTTCAATAATGAATAACGATAACCAAAATGGATATAAAGTCTTTGAGAGACCGCATTTGCTTTCTTTTTAGCTGTTCTAAGTATACGAGAGTATAAGATAGAGACCCTTCCCCTAACTTACACTGTTACACATAAGTATTCTGTTTTTCTAACCTTTTCCTGGAAAGTCAAGAGGAATGCTGATTTAAGACAACAATCATTCATAAAATATGTGATGAACCAATGCAGTATCCCCTGTTCCCACGAACTGCACAGCAAACGATCGGAAATTGTGAGGAAACAAAGCGTGGAAGGCGGGGAACACTGAGATGACTCGCTAGTTGACGGTACAGAACAGCATCACAGAGACATGACCCCATAGTACTACATATCAACATCTTGTAATATCCATAACTGTCTTGTCTCTAATAAGGAATAATATTATCTCCCCTAAACTCAAGGAATAATATTATCTTCCACCAAATACATTCTTGGAAACACATCATTCATTGCAGCAACATATTATGAAGTAATTTGACTTATAAAAATCAATATAAGAAACATGTGATGGAAGTAGTGAGAAGAGATACGGTGACTTATGGCATGACTGAGAGTATAGCCCTTGATAGAGCAGAATGGCAGAACAGGATTCGTGTAGCCAACCCCAACTAGTTGCGATATGGCCCGAATGATGATGATGATAAATATAAGAAATATGTTATAAATTTTTTCTTTTTCTTTTTTTTTTTTTTAGCATCACTACTCAACATAATAACCCACATGAGAAACAAGATACTAGATGTCTCCATAATAAAGATAAGTTTTTGTTTCTATTTTAGTTATTGTTTCAAAGGAGGGGAATGGTTAGTTACTCAATGTTTCTTTCCCATTACTTTTTGGAGGCAGCCCACAAGAAGCCTAAACGTATCATTTTCCTCAATCAACGCAAAAAACAAAAAAAGGGAAGAGGAGGAGAATAGCATTACCAGGAAGAAGCTTGTCCCAACTGAGCATGTCCTCAAGGATTTCTTCGCATTTGCCAGTATCTTGGAGGAATCCCTTCTCTTGGGCTTCCTTAATCATCTCATCCCATTTTTCAGAGTCCATGTTGAAGAACTCGTCCTTCATCATCTTCTTCTCAACATATTGCCTAGCGTTATAGAGGTTGTCAAGCTCATCATCTGTCTCATGGATCTCATCAAAATCTGACTCAAACTCTGAGTCACGAACATCATCACGGGGAGCGAACCGCAGCTCATCCATCAGCTCGTCATCCGTCTCTTCATGCTTCCCCAGTAGCCTCCTTGTGAGGATGGCCTCAAAGATCGATGGCAATGCCTCCTCATCCCCCTTAAAATACTTTTGCATCCTATTGTGAAGCTCTTTAGGTCCCCACCCAACAAAAAAATTGAAAAATACAAATGAGAAAGAGAGAGAGTTGATAACAAAGAAAAAGCCCATAAAAATAAAGAATACAAATTTCAGAGAGAGAGAGAGAGACATACTCAGAGAGAGATTTAGAGAACATAAGAGAGTGGCCAGCAGAAAAAGAACTAATAACAAAGACAAAGCTCCATAGGAAAAATGAATACAAACTTGAGAAATTTCAGAGTGAGATTATTGGCCATTTTGAAGGGTAAAGAGGAATGAGGATAGTGAGATTTATGCAGACCTGCATTGCTGATATCTTGCAATTGGTTGATGACGTCAACCTTACTAGCCTCAATGTCGCCATTTTGGTGAAGCTGGTTAACTGCAGGGAATACATTTTCAATAGGAAATCTAAGCATAAAAAAGATAAAGCAATTGAGAGAGAGAGAGAGAGAGAGATTGTTGGGTTTTTTAGGAGAAGCACATGCAGAGTACAACATGGTTTAGAGAGAGGCAGAGGGAATACCATATGTTGTAGTAATTTTGAACTGAGAACAGGAAATGGGCATTACGAACCTGAGTTGCTGTCATGAGCTTCCAATTGAGCTGGGGGCTCACTGGTTTGGGGAGGTGGTTGGTCATTTGTAGGAGACCCATTCTCAGAAGAAGAAAACCATCTGAGATTGAGAGAAGATGAAGAGAAAAATGGGGGGGACACAAGCATGGGCTTTGAGAGGAATTGGCGAGTGGAGCACAGTAAAGTATGATGCCTGAGGAGGAGGTTCATCATTCCTTGCCTTGTCTGATGTATTGGGGATGAAAGCTTCTTCCCCTCACCTCTCCTCTCCTCTTGTTTTACGTGAAAGGTCCTTCCATAACTCTTATGCCACTAAGGGCCTTTTTGACAACTGGAAGTTGGTCATCATCTGGAAACTGGAAGTTCCTTATCCCAAGGATACTGGATGATCTGGCTCCTTCTACAAGAAAATACTGTGTTTGGTAACTTGTCTGGAATGTAGACGGAGCCTAGAAACCTGTGCTTGGTACTACCTGGAAGTTATCAAACCTGGAGACCTGGTAATTAATCAATTTAATCCGAAAATTTGTATTAGAGGTTAATATTGTTTATTGATGAAAAACTAATAGGTTATCCATGATGGATCAAGCAAGAATAATGGTTAGAATAGGTCATCTCTTTGTACCATTAATCTTATTGTAAGACATGGGAACACCAAGATTGAATATCCCGAATTCATGTAATCTATACTACAAAATACCTTGTTATAAATGATGATATGAGTACCACAATTATATGCAAGAATTTGCATAGCAACACAGTTTTACATTTTCAACCCAACATGTGGCTCAGCATTCTTGTA
This sequence comes from Amborella trichopoda, assembly GCF_000471905.2. Next base: position 2,347,574 of record NW_006500346.1, on the reverse strand, counting down.
TACCCAGTAGTCCATCCATCTTGCATGGAGTCCAATAAGTTTACATGGTTATCAGATAAAACAAGATAGCACAAACTACCACTACCAATTCAGGCAACATTTTGCACGACCACAAGACCACAGACCTAAAAAGAAATTAACAAAAAAAAAAATTCAAGAGGCCTCAAGATTTGACGGAATCTACACTATTGTGGGTTTGCATGGCTTCCTCAACATTGATTATTTTGGTGAAATTAACATTTTGTTTATAAGAAATTTTATCCACGCTAGGCCCATGGATTAGATATTGGAAGTCTCGATCGTACCTGCAAGATCTTTGAAGAAACGAGTAACTTCATCTATGATCTCTTTCTCATCATAACTTGGGAGAATGAATATGTAGAAATCTGGCCTCTTCAACCAATTAGGATCATGGTTTCTGCATACAAAATGGAATGTCCTGATCCAAAACTACTCTGAAATCCCCATGACAAGAATTATTTGCACTTAGAAGATACTAATTCCCATATCATCTTTCAGCTCTACTTGGATTTATGCAAATTTTCTTTTAACTCTTCCCATTTGGACAGCATATCACCTAAAGTATGTTTTGCTCTATTCAATGATGAATCATTTCCAGGGCAGCCAAACTTTGGAGAGATCAAAGTTGTAAGACCCGGACCGGACTGCCCTTGTTCAAACTGCAAACTGATGAACCAATCATCCGTCCAGTCCGGTTTGGCATAGTGGACAAAATGGTCCATCATTTCGTATTATGCCCCTTATTTTTGTTGAAAATACCAATGTTTAGCCTACCTTATTTGGTCATTTTTTAATCATTTAGGGGAAATTTTTGTCAATTCCAATTAAAGAGAAGAATAAGGTTTTAAGCAAGGTTTTAAAAATCGCATATCCAGGTCAGAATCACCCCATCCGGATCGGGAATCGTTGAAGCCGGTCCGGTTACTGCTATACATCGGGGACCGGCCAGGTCCCCCATTGAACTGGCCAGATCTCTGACAAAACAGGCTGGTTCTGTAAAAAACTAGCCGAATCTGTCAGACTAGAACCAGCCAATTCTGTTCCAAACCGGTATGAATGAGGAAACTTGGTAAGTGCATTTCTGAAATTTTTTTCAGTGCACTTTTGAAAAAAAAAATTAAAACAAGGGGCAACAGCCAACACTGTATTTTTAATCTGAAAATGTTATTACCTTTACGTGGGCCCCACCAACTAGTCATACACCTCACGCATTAATGAAGGCGCACTGCTTGCACCATCCAGCCGACATGCACTTTGTGAGACATTTTATACATAATTTAGCTTCTTACAATCTTCGATGTGGGACAAATAAGTCCCCTTTCCACACCACCTCATTAAAGAAACTTTGGACCCAATTTACCAAATCTTTGGGTCTCTCTCTCTGTCTCCCTTCCCCAGTCCCCCGCACCCACCTTGGCCTCTCCCCCCGCCCTCCCTCCCTCCCTTCCCTCCCTCCCTCCTCTCCTCTCTCTCTCTCTCTCTCTCCCTCCTCCCCACCCCACCCTCTCGTCTCCCTCCCTCCCTCCTCTCTCTCTCTCTCTCTCTCTCTCTCTCTCCAAACAATTGATTCCACTAAAACTCTCTCTCTCTACTAACCACCTCTTCCACTAAATTTTTTCCATATAGCTTCTTTCAAAAATCAAAACTCTTAAGTTAATACAAAAACAAAAAATTTAAAACGAAATAGAGAGATTCATTTTATTGTCATGTTGCATTTTGAACTTTATTTTTACCATAAAATGAATTTAATAGGCAAAAAATACTCAAAATGAGAAGGTGCTCAGTATTTACAAATTTTTGACACAATAATGAAATGCAATTGCCAGTATTTATTTTAGAAACCTAAAATACTAGATTTTTGAGAAATTATAGTAATTTTTTGGAAAAAGATTTTGGCTGAGAAATTATAGCGATTTTTGGATGGTGTAAGCAATGCACACTCATTAATGCATGAGGTATATAACTAGTTGATGGGACCCACGTGAAGGTAACAGCTTTTTGAGATTAACTATACAATGTGGATTGCTGCCCCTTGTTTTAAAAAAATTTCAAAAGTGCCCTTAAAAAAAATTCAAAAATGCATTTACCAAGTTTGATCACTCAAACTGGTTCAAATCAGAATCGGCCAGTTCTAACCTAATGGAATTGACTCATTTCTGACAAAATCGGCCAGTTCTATCAGTGAGATGGCCTAGTTCGGAGGGGACCCGACCAGTTCTCGATATATGGCAGGATCCATACCAGCTTCGACGATTCCCGATCTGGATCGGGCGATTCCGATCCGGATCATGGAATTTTCAAACCTTGGTTTTAAGGAAATGAAATTTTAGAGAGAGAAAAAGATGGATCATTTTCGGAATTTTTTCAATCTCTCTCTCTACCAAAACTCCACAATCCTTAGGGCATTTTTCCAGCAATTTTCCATGGAAAATCCGGCCACCAATCAACCCTTGTTTGAGGCCTAAAAATATATTCAACCACTTTTTTTATTGCTTGAAAAATAGGAAAAAATTATATTATTTTTGTGGTTTTTGCAAGAAGTCTTGTAATGAGCTTGAATCTCTTGAGTATTGGTCATTCAATTTACAATCCATTTTTGTGGGTTATTACATGCTTTTTTTTAAAGCTTACTATTTATAATTAGGCAATTTATTATGCTGATTAAAATTTAAATCTCTTGAAAAATATCACGTACCATAGACTCACATTTTCATTTACTTGAATTTTTAATTTTAGACTTTTTACTTTTCCACAATTTTCTCTATTTTTCTCATTGTTGTCCGGACCGGTGAACGAACCGGTGAGATCACCAATGTGGTTGGACTAGCCCAACCAGACCGGTTCACCGATCCAGCTGGTCTAAGAAATTTAATAATTAATAAAATAGTAAAATAAGGAGATAATTTGGGAAAATGAAGAAAATTATGGAAAGATTAAGAGAAATCTAAAAAACAAATTCAACAAAATGTTAGAAACAATCAATCCCCCAAAGTTACAGCCAAGCCCTCTTCCTCAATTCTATCCAAAAAACAATCAATACCCCAAAATTTCCCTCCACGGTAAGTATTCACCATCTCTCTACAAAACCCATATATGATCATTTCCTATCATCTCTCTCTCTAAGCTTTCTCCACTTTTTTAGGGTTTTGCAGGAGTTTTCAATTTCAAAGTTCAAACAGTTCTCTTTACTGACTTTGACAAGCAAAAAATAAGTTAAACAGTTTAAAAGCATCTTCCAGAAATAGGAAAACAAAAAAAAAAAATGGAGAAAAGAAAAAAAATAACTACAAAACAAAAACAAAATGCATTCTTGAATGAATATTTCCGGAAAGTAAAGTACAATTGTTTCCTTTGTTCCCTAAACCAACAAGGGGAAAACAAAAAACAGGTTTTTTCATTTACATTTTATTTTCTAAAGCAAATATTAAAGCAAAAAGAGGGGAAAAAAAAAAAACTAACCCGGTGCAAGTTCTTGGCTGGAATCTCATAAAACACTGCCAAAATCTTGCCAGAAACCTGGCTTGAGCCCTTCGACGGAGGTTTGGGAGAGAGAGATAAAGGACTGAACCTCTTTTTCTCTCTCTCTTAACCTCTTTTCAAGAAAAAGCCTCTAATTGTAATTTTGCTATTTTCTCTTCATCAAAATCTCGTGCAGCCATTTTTAAAAGGAAGTTATATAAAAGGTTGCAACTAACCTCAAAATCTAGTGAAAAGAAGTGTTCCAAAGTTGGAAAACTTGTCAATTGAGTATCACGACCACGAGATGTATGGATATAAAAAAAAATTTCAAATCCTAAAAATAGTGCATCTTGTAACAAGTTATCTAGATTGCCTACTTTCAAGATTTTCAAGTTTTTATAGATCTGCTCGATCTCCACAGTTTTTGGATTTTAAAATTTCATAATTAGCATTGAACATGGATTTTCATGCCATCGTAAGGCTTCCGACACCGGATTATTCTTCCAGTAAAAATTTAAAGATGCACTTCACTTGTATAGTATAAGGTGGGCACCTTATGCAAACCTCAATCTTTTAAAAAGGGTGACGTTTGAATAAGGTTGGCATCTTAACAATCAAAGTGAGGCACACCGCAAATGGATACCAAAAGATGGGATTTAAGTGCTGGAAATCCCTATGATGTTCCTCATATCTATTTTCACATCTAATTATGAAATTTAAATTTTCAAAAATAGTGTAGATCGAACAGATCTACAAGCACTTGAAAATCATAGAAATGGACGGTCTAGATAATATACTACAAGATGCACGATTTCCAAGACTGGAAATCTTTTTTCTTTTTTCACATCCATATATCTCAAGGTTGAGGTGTCAATTGGAAGGTCTTTTACAGTCATAACAGCATTTCCAATAAGTTTTTTGAGGTGCGCCTTATTTCTATAGAATAAAGTTAACACCTTATATAAACTTTGCCCTTCTAAATAAACAAAATGAAAACGTTGTTGGACCTGCATGTCCACCGGTTCAGCCCTGCTTCAGGGTCAGTGGACTGAACTGGAAATCCTATCGTTTCACGAAATCCCAATTCCAACCAGTTGGTCCGGTCCGATTCTTAAAACATTGGTTCCCTTCCACCTCCCCCCCCCTTTTTCCTTATTTTTCACATTTTTATTAACTTTTTTACTTTATTAGTCCTATCTGACCGATGAACTGATCTGGTTCGGCCAGTCCAATTAGACTGCTGCCCTCACTAGTTCAATCACCGGTCCAGTCCTAAAAATGTTGGATGGACAAGATGTATGATTAACCATCCTAAAAATATTTGTTACATGTTCTTGTTCTTAATATTAGGTCACCCTACACAAAGAAACACATATGAGATTGTCTGATTCCCAAGAAGCAGAAACTATCCCCTTACAACCTAAATGACACGAGAAAAGTTGGAATGGTTTAAGCATTAAACTCTCTATTACTTTCCAGCAAGATGGGGTTGTGAACCACAAGTGGAAGCGAGGAGACATTTCCTCTTTGATCACATCCAAGTAAAACCTTCAGTCCATAGTTTAACTCAAGCAAAAAGCAACTTTTATCGAGCATATCACATAAATACATAATCAATCAACACAAAACTAAAACTGGGTAGTACCCACTCAAGGCAATTAATAAGCGCAAAAAGTTGGCAAAGAGAGAAATACAAAAGGAATTAGCTATAACCCCAACGAATGAATAAAAGAGCATTGATATATGAGTATTTAGTATTGTCCCAGACATACACAGAAAGCAAAAAATTGTGAATCCATGCCGAAATGGAGATTAGTGATTACACAGAAATCAAACAGGAGATTAGTGATTAGACAGAAATCAAACATAATCTGTTGTACCATAGATCAGCGAGAGTAGTTGTGATGGATACAGTTCTGAGAGCTTGGCACATGGGCACGGAGCTTAGTGATGATCCGCGGGGCTAGAGAGACAGAGAGAGGAGCTCAGGAAGAGAGAGAATGGTTAGTTTTGTGTGGTGAAGAGTGATTGAGAGAGTTCTCTCAAAAAAAAGAAAAAGATGAGTGATTGAGAGACAGCTTGGAGTAGTCAGCAGCGAGAGAGAGAGGGAGAGAAAGAGAGGTGGAACAAAGGTCAGAGGGGAATGAGGAAGCAATAGAGAGGGGGGGGAGGGGGAGGGGTGAGTAAGGTTGCGTGGGGCTTGGGGTGATGAACGACCGAGAGAGGGAAATAAAGTGGGAGGATAGCTTTTTGTTGGGCAAAACGGAAATAAAATGAGAGAAGTGAGCGCTTGAAGCGTTGCTCTCGTGGGGGCTAGATAGAAGGGCGCACTCCTCATTTTTCAAGCCCAGCCCCTGACTGGGAAGTGCCAACCAAACTGGGAACTTATAGCGTGGGCTAGAACTTGGGATGTCCAACATCCCAGGTTCCAACTGTCAAACATGCCCTAAGAGAGCAACCTAATAATTTTCCATTACAAGAGAAGCATACTGCACAATTTTAGCTTAAGGGATTGTTTTAAGGGTGATGTGTTGCAACTTATTTGTAGAAGTAAGGTTGTTCTAAACCATATATTTTAGTTGAACGGTATAGATTTGGCATGTCGTTTAAGACTATCAAAACGTGACATGTTTTTGTCGTTTTTTTTTGTTGTAGTTAAGTGGTAGGATTTGAACGTGAGATGTAGCGTTGCTTAACGTCAACTGCTAACCATACAAAGCCCAAGCCCAATTCCTAAAGTGGCATGGCTTAAGATAATATCAAGTGTACAATGTCCAACTAAAATGGATGTTGTGCATGATTATGAAGTGTAATTATCCATACAAAAAAACATTTTTGTACTAGATTATCAAGATTAGTTTCTTCTGCAGTTGATCCCATGTTCAGTTTTAGGAAGATTAATCCAAGGACCAAAAATAATTTATGAAATTACCACATCATCCTAAATATTCAAAATTTTACACTGAGTTTCTTCATTTTCATTGTTATTCATTCCATTTTTGCCATGGTTTGATGTTGTAAACATCTACTTATTTTTTTCTTTTCATAATCCTAGGGCAATTCGATGCCCTAGGATTTTAATTTGGATGCATGTGACCCCCATAGTTGGATTTTTTTTTTCCTTTTTTAATGTATGGATCAGTTTGATGTCTCCAACATCATAACTTATCTCATATTAAAAGGGTAGAAAATTGGTGTCGTCTAATGTCTCCAACATCGAACAGACTTATTCCATTTTAAGACTCTCATTCCCTATTGTAGACATCCCTCTAATGTTTGGCTAAGGGAGTTCTCAAAGACCCACATCTCTTAACATTCCAGTCATATCTCAGTCCCTGGTCGATCACACCCACTTTTAGGTAGCATCAATCAACCAGTCGTCGTAGGGCTTGATAGAAGCAAACTTAGATGCCTTTAGTCTTGCAGTACCCGGACAAGAAATCCAAAAACAACCTCATTCAAAGGTCTGTCTGGTCCTCTCTTACCCCGCTCCGGATGTCCTACGATGGAGTAATCACGCTGTTAGTCTCAGTTTAGTGTTCGTTTCTACCACTATCTACTATAGGACCTCCGTCCCTGGACAAGAAGCCAGAAGCCTCTCACCATAGCTACGCGGTGCGGGGATCCCACAGAGGTTAAGGATGCCCACTTAGGTCCGAAGCTGTATGCCACTGCCGCGCATGTTGTCGATAGACTTGCCACTCCATACTAGGGACCATGCTAGCCTAGTAAACCCTCGTGTATCATAACTTGTAGTATCTAGAAAACCACTAAATCACCCAAATATAACCAAATCCATCCAACTTTATCTTAAATATATCTAATCTTATCCATAATAGCAGGATAAAACCCACAAAAAAAAAGAAAACCCATATCAAAACCCCAAAAGAATGCTTGGATGGGACCGCCACCGCTTGACTCAACAAGATCTATGGCTGTCGGGAGGAGGCTGGAGCGCATCGCTAAGCACTAAGGGTTTAGTGACACGCATCATGTCGCAACACCTACTAACCTCTAAAAAACTTTGAAAAGCCGATTATATCTTAGTGGGAGTCTAATTTGTACATTGAAAACTTCCGGTGCAATTTGGGTAGAGACAAGAAGAGGTTTTGAGAAACCCAAGTAGCCCTAGAGTTTTGAATTCTAAACTCATTAAACCTAGAACTCTAAGAGCCTAAAAGTACTAGAGACCCTAGAACTATTCTAATAAGAACAAGTCAACTATTGACACCTATACAAAACTCTTTGTGGCGCCTTTTAGAGCATAACTTGAGAATCCATAACTTTAGAATCTTAAAGGCCTTCAACCTAGAGAGCCATCGTCCACTCAAAACCCTAGTCTAGAATACACCCCTCTTGGTATTGAAACCATAGAAACCTAGGCCATTAAACCCTAAAGCCAATGAACCATCATATAATAAACACCTTACGAACCAAAAAGCCCTAGAAAAAACACGCCCTAGGTAAAAGCTTCTCAAATTGAAGCAAATAATTGCTAGGGTTGAGGATGAAGATGCTTCAATAGCTAGAATAATACAAGCCACCAAGTCCAAGTGCTGAATCTGAGGAACTCGCTTCCAAATAAGTAGTTATTTCTTTTCTTTTTTAAATAAAAAAATTCCAGGATACTTTCTTTGAGAATTATTTCTTTTCTATTTCTTTCAATTTTCCTGGTTTCTTTCCTTGGATTCTATGCAATCTTGAGCCGGCTCTACCAATGGATCATGGGAAGAAGGCCATAAAGCCAAATTATTGTGATCTGTAGTTTGACAGAGGCCACCTTCTCTGTTGATTTAAATTAACCAGTTTAAGTGAGGATCAAAGAGGATCTCACTCGAGATCTTCTCCAGATTTGTGTTAAACACCTATGTAACCCCTTTTAGTCATGTATGAACCACACTGGAAAAAGGAAACAAACATAGGCACATTAAAACAACGAATAGTTGAGCTATGAATGGAAAAGAGCCAATAGCCTATGAAATTGAGATTTGGTATGCCATAACCACAACTGTCACATCTCATCAATGTGTTTACCTAATATGGGGTTAAAAAGGGAACAAGGGGATGAATCCATCAAAATCTGGAGATGAAATAGCCATGATTGTCAAAATCTGGCCAAAACAACAAGGGAACAGGATGGTACAAGGAAGCTCTTACTAGAAAACTTGAGCTCCAAGCAAAGAGAGAGCAAACCCTAGTTTCTACAAGCTCACACCCTTAACCATCTAACCCCCCGACTACTATGCCAACTAGGATCATAAGATAAAAAATTAAAAATGAAAAAAAGCCCTATAGGTTCAATCCTTTGGCTTTACTGAATATTTGTGACTTGTTTGAGGCAAGTCATGTGACTTGGCCTCGTTCTTCTCTCTTGCTGCCAGAGAGAAGTTTTGTATATTTTGTGGGAAAAGCACGCCATCATGTACCTAACAATATTGGAGTCGAGATATCCTATAGCCAGTCCCCTGTCACTATATTTTGTGGGAAAAGTACCCCACCATGTACCTAACGATATTAGAGCCTATAGGTTCAATCGTTTGGCTTCACGATATCTCTTGTTTTATCCCACTATTCGTATACAGTATTCAATGTCGACTATATTGTTTATCTCTCATCTCGTTGTTGAGTTCATACTCGTTTTGCTCTAAATATCGAAAATTGTGAGCCCATATCCCATAGGAGTTACTGGACAGCTAAACATGGTGGGATTCAGGTTTGATTTATTACAAACAATTTGGCACAAATGGTTTATGAGTATATCAATAGTATCATTTTTCATGTGGAGGAGCCAAGTAAAACAGATTTTGGCAGGCCTTTACTCGAAATATAATTTTTACGGCATGAAAAAAGAGTATCATATGTGAAAGAAAAAGATCTGATAATACCTTTGGATGTTCATGATCTTCCAATTTTTCCAAAACAAAAAAATAATAGAAAAGAATGGATATTTTTAGATGCATATCTAATTTCTTTAATAGAATCATGGGGATGTGTATTTTACAGTAATCTCCCAAAATTTCTATGCCTTATTTGAACTCTATCTTGCCCCAAAGTATTACTGTGCTTGTTCAAAGTTCACAGAAATATCAGAAAAGGAAGCTTTGGATTTGATTACAAACTAATTATGAACAAGTATGCTGTAAACTGGATGCCTATAATCAAAGAAGAGTCTTTTTCTACTTCTCTTCTTAAGTTTGATGCAGATATAGGAATTTCTCAAGAAGAAGAATAAATCATCTGGCAAGTTAAGATGGATTCTTGGGCAGATCAAGTTTTGAATGAAGAAAAGGCAAAGGGCTTGAAGTTTGTGAAACATCATATCAAAATATTCGATGAGAAAAGCTCAGTAAGTTCTATTTCTAGTTGATGAGTCTCTTGTTTTTTCGGACGATGAGGCTAAAATTGAAAAAATAAAACAAGGTTTCAAGAGTGACTATAAATGACATTTTCAAATTTTATTTGGTAAAACACCTGAAAAAAATTTACCAAAAGAACATGTTTACCAAATTCAAAAAACGGTGCATGCTCAAAATCTTTCAAGGTGCGTTTGATAATTTTCTTTGCAGTTGCCCTAGGAAAATACGAGCTGCATATTTTCCTGGAATCTAGGAGGAAAGTGAAACTTGGTAGCTTGAAAGTTGGGAACCCTGTTTGATAAACTGCAGTGTTGCTATTGTTTGATATTGAGAAAGTTAGAAACTCCCTGTTTTTTTCATTATGTATTTCATTGATAAGATGTGCAAAATGCATATTTTGAATAAGATTTTCTTGCTGCAAACTATCTAATGCATTTCTTATAAATGTACAGTTGAGATTGAAATTTGATCTTATACCCATATAACTTAGGAATGGAAGATACTACTTGAAATTGCAACCACAGAAGTATATCAGAAAAGATAAATATACATCCCTATCAAAAAGGTTACCACAAACGTCGTCTTATGAAATACAAACAAATGAGAGAGAAAGGCCACATGGTAAGAAGAAGGAATCTACACTCTATATACATGATAGCAATATTCTACAAACTAATTGCAGTAAGCGAGGAAATTAAAGCAGGATATAACATTGATTGAAGACTAGTCAACCATACTGGATAAAGGAACTTCATTCATCCAATTGAAGCATGTCAATGAAGTTTCTTTACTGGGCACAACAGAGAAAATATACATATAACATCTCATAAACAAAAAACAATAGAAAAAAATAATGAGAACCATTATTTGGATCCTAATCAACTGCCCAAAGCTGTGGTCGCAAAAATCAAACGGCTCGGAGGTAGTATCTCCACCGTATATTGAGTGGCACAATAAATCATGAGTATCAAAAATTACATCCAAAATAAAGCAATAAAAATAAAATTTCACAATACCAAAAGATGGCTCGGAGGTAGTATCTCCACCGTATATTGAGTGGCACAATAAATCATGAGTGTCAAAAATTACATCCAAAATAAAGCAATAAAAATAAAATTTCACAATACCAAAAGATCCAAAAATATAAAACATAAATTGTATCAAGGAATTTAAAGTATATGATTTTCTTTTTTTTCTCTTTTTTTTTTTGGCAGCAATATCAATTTTTTTCTTGAAAATTCAAGGGGAGATAAATAAATAATAATAATTATAAAATAAAATAATAAAATAATAAAATAAACATGAAATCTTTACACCTATTGAATCCTAGTTTATCATGAGATGCAATACATTCAAATAAAAATAAATCTCACAGTATGCAATCCCAAAATCAGCATGCAAGCCCTAAAATCAGAAACTCTGAAATAAATAAATAAAACACAGTGAAATAACTGAAAAATAAAAATCTCAAAACCTTAAACCCTAGTCCACAAACCAAACCCTACTTTCTTAAAAATTAAGACCCTGAAATTACTAAAATCTAGTTGCTCTGTGACTCTCTGAAAATTATGTAAGCAGAGAGACCGGGAATTTTCCCGTGAAGAACAATGCCTTGCTTGTTTTTAGAGAAAGAGAAGGTCGGATGGTGAATTTAGGGGCATTGACGGGAGCCTTTTTCTTGAAACCATTCAACAACTTTGCAGCATTAGTGCCATCTCTCTCTGCAACTTGCTCTAATGCAATAAGGAAACCTACCATCTCAGTTGTTAGGGTTAGAGCTTACCTCAGTTCGTAGTGGAGCGAGTAAGAATGAGGAATGGGATGGGAGAGGGCTGTAAATTTTTCCCCAAAAGTTGCACTTCACCAGTGAAATTTCATTACCGACTTTCCCATTTTAACGTTTCCTATATTGGAATCCGAGGCTCTAAACATCAAATTAGAGCCTACATTCAAATACTGTCGAAAAATATGGTTTCAATATTGGAAAATTTTGATATAGCTTTAAATTATATATTAATCGAGCAGATTTAAGAAAATTTAAAGCTTCAAAAATAGTGTAAATCAAACAGAATTATGAAAACTTGAAAATCGTGAAAATTGACATTTCAAAAATGTGTTACAAGATATACTATTTTCTCATACTTGAAATCCATTTTTTTTCATATTCATGCATCTTGATATCGAGATGATCAATTTGATGAAATTTTGGCATCAAAACAACTTCTTCCAGTAAAAATTTTGAGGTATGCTCTAATTTGATTGTTTAGAGCCTAAGCTCTATATAAATTTTTCCAGGGCAACGGCCCTATCATAAGTAAACCCTCACATCAACTCATCGAAAGTTACAATTCAAGCATTGAAAAAATGTTATATAGATCATCTCAACCTCAATATTATGATTGTAAAAAAAAAAACTAGAATTTTAAACTCTAAAAGTATTGTATATTATAACAAATTATCTAGAATGTCCATCTTGTCCTAAAGTGCTTTTCATATGAAGAATTGATTTTAAAGGCATCATAGAGATTTTTATTGTGGAATGTGCTTTTTGGATAAGGATGGATGAGGCTTTTATAAGACCTAAGCTGTATGAAAACAAAATAAAACCTCATCTCACTTTCGGTAACAGAAATCTCTATGATGACTCTGAAATCAATTTCCAACACCGACAATAAATTTTGAAACTCAAAAAATGGTACAACTCTTGCGGATCTATGAACACTTATTTTTAAAGATAAATGGACGATCTACATAATTTGTTATAATATACACTATTTTTAGAGCTTGGAATCCCCTTTTTTTTTTCAAAACCATAATGTTCAAGCCAAGACGATTGATGTAAAGGTTTTCTAATGCTTGAATTGCAATTTTCAATGAGTTGTGAAGTGAGGCTTTACTTGTTTTGATAGGGCTACAGCCCTATTAAAATACATTTTTTTACAAAAATATATATAAATAGGTTATTTATTTTTAATAAAAGAGATCACGATTACTCTCGTCTGTCATATTTCAAATTGAATTCAAATCAGGTTGTTGTAATTGTGTCATTGACTAGACTCAAAATTCAAACAAAAAACCTCAAACTTTTTAACACATACCAAAGCCATTCAATTTGGTATCTAATATCTAGTTACATTTGTGATCTCCTTATATCAAAGATAAATAGTCTCATAATATACAATCTCTTTTATTGTACAAGAGCTAATATAATTGTTTGCGCCAAGGAATCACAGAAAGAGCATTTAAAATACCCTCAAGGTCCATAATTGATGTCATGAATGGTAGAAGGATAACGACTTTTGCCATAAATGATCCTATCAATGTTAGAGAAAATATAATTATGGTTAACTTTCTTAACACAATAGAAGATATATCAAGCTGAAATTGTTTTAGTAACCCTTGGTGGGATTTGGCCAATACAGTTTCAAAAGATAATTTAATTCTTATTATAGAATGAGAAAATAAATTGTCCCCAGAGTGCTCCCATCTTTCAAAACGAGGACAAATATATTGCAAGGAAATCCTTCAATGTTAAAAATTTATTAAAGAGGCCCAAAAACTAGAAATGGAGCATGAAAATGTGAATTTATAAAATAAATCAAGGGCATGAGTTTGGAAGTAGGTTCCAATTTGCTAATTTGACAGAGAATTATTGAGCTTTTATAACATTCCAGTTCTGAGCAAACTAATTAAGTGTAATAAGGAGGATGAAGAAGAGTTAAAATCACAAGTTAAAGAATTGAAAGCAGAGGATTAATCAGGCCACCACAATCAAATTATTCATGTGTCGCTTTTGTCGTTAGAAATCACTAAGAGAAAAAAGAGGAAATGCTCGCATGTTTGTTAATTATACTCCTATATATCAACTAACGATTGATATAAGTGGCCTCTGAATAAATAAGAATTGATACAGAGGGTGGCAAAGAAAATTCCAAAATTGATTGTAAATCAAGCTATCACCTGTTCAATAATGAAGAAGCTGATATTCATAAAACAACCTTCTCTGCTCTAAAAGGACTATATGAATGGATGGTGATGCCCTTTGGCCTAAAAAATGCCCTGTCATAGTTTCAGAGAAGAATGGAAACTATTTTCAAAACATATTAAAAAATCATGCTAATTATATAGATTATTTTCTTGTCACCTCTAATGACATGCAGGAACACTTGGAGCATCCAAAAGTTTTTGCTGAAATTATGCAAAAGCACATAATTGGCTTTTCATCCTCAAAATTTTAATTATAAATTGCCAAAGATTCTATTGATTTTTTGGTAGTCCATATTTCAAAAGTCCAGATACAACTTGCAACTACATGTGCTGCAGAAAATAGAGAAGTTTTCAAACAAGATGCAAGACAAGCTTCAATGCCAAAAATTCAATCGTTGTTTCAATTATGTTCGAGATTTTATATAAGAAAACCAAAAAAGCTATAAAAGTAAGAAAAAAGAAAAAAATTATTTTTCCATTGAGAAAGTATGCATAAAAGAACAGTATCTTCCTGATTCTCTTACTCAATAAATGAAAATGATGCGAGCAATACCCAAAGATGAATGGCTGAAAAATCCTCCCCTACACCCCAACAGAAAGCAAATATTTTGCCAAAAAATAAGACAAATGTTTCTTGAAGCCCCATACATGAATTCGGAGTATACCCCAATATCGACAGATTTCTTGCATCAGTTGGGAGAACAAGTGTTATTGTAATTAATTTCAGATGGGCATATCTTGAACGAAAGTTATTATGTACCTAATCCAAATAGAAGTTTTAGATGATTTAATCCTTTTAAGAAGAAATATCTTCATTACGAAAATGCTGGGATATTCAAGTTGGGAGAAATATATTTTCATATATATTCAAAGAAAAGATGAATAAGAAGTGTGTAATTATTACTTATGATTTTGCAATAGTCTAGATAGTGGTTTTGTCCCATGGTTTTGGCCCAAGGATTTGTAATAGTGTCAATGCATGGCATTGTAATATATCGAATTTTACTTTTAGCATGTTGTTTTAGCTTATGGTATTTGTAAACCACATAGTGGTATGGTATTTGGAAATTGCACAGTGGTATTGTGCATATTTTCACTTCTCTTAGTGCTACATATGTGTACTGTCTCATATGAATGGAGCAAGAGTCGAGAAACTCGACATGCATTCTATCCCTAAGGCTTGTATGATAATCGGAAGCAAGTTTATGAACTGTAAATTCGATCAACTCCCTAATTGACTTTCTTTAATGTAGTCAAACTATGAATAACGATAGATGAGGGAGAGCAGACTTAAGTGTGCTGGGTATGTGTGGTGCAGATCCAGTATGATATTTCTTAAGAGGTATAAGTTAGTTCAAAGGGTAGGCCCAAAAAAACATGGTTCGAAGTAGTAATAAAATATATAGAAACTTATAGCTTCACTGAGGGTACAATCCCTTAATAGAGTAGAATGACACAACATAATTTTTGTAGTCGACTCCAATTAGTTAAAAAAAAAAGCTTTAACGATAACGATGATGATACTACGTGTAGTGACATTGTGATGTGTGCTTGCTATTTCAAAAGTAGATTTGCATGAGGAGGACCAGCAAGTCGCAACTCTTAAATTATATCCTAATGAATGTGGATAGATGTCCATAGACACTAAACTCATCAATTTCATCGTAGAGAAGACTGGAAGTGTGTTGGCCTTATTTTCAGCTTACCGTACATTCTCTTACTCTTTTAGAGAAAAGGTTGCGGTTTATATTGAGCCGAGGTTTTAAACAATCAAAGTAAAGCACACTTTCAAAGAGTGTCGAAAAATATGATTTTAATATCGGAAGTCTTTGCGATAGCCTTAAAACATATTTCATATTTAATTATAAAAATTAAAGCTTAAAAAATAGTGTAGACCGAGCATATTTATGAAAACTTTAAAATCTTAGAAATTGACCGTCTAAAAATACATTACGAGATGGATTATTTTCAAATCTTGAAATCCATTTTCTACTCAATGTCTATGTGCATGCATGTAGATGGCGAGATGATAAGATAATTGAGCATCAAAAGTTTAAGATAAAACTTTTTCCGAGAGAAAAAGGGTGTAGTAAGTTAAGGAGTGCGGGGACCACGTGGATCCCGAGGGTCTACGTGGACTGTAAGTTATGGAGAGCGGGCACTACGTCTATATCCGTTTGAAATTTATATATTATATATGGATTATCCCAACTTGTCCATCAGAAAAACATGGCCGTATCTCTCTGACACTTCAAAAAATCCCTACGTTTTCTCAGAGGATCACGACAAGATTGCCACCCTTTTAATGACAACGCCACTTCTCAGTCTCTTTTTACAGAGCTAGAGCTCGAGCTCGAGCTCCTCTCTTTTATATAGCAGTCATAGTAGCAGGGGTTAGAGCTTTTGCAGAAGGAATAGGAGTAGTGATAGATTTAGAGAACATGGGTAAAGGGGCCATGTCTCATGGAGTTTCAGAAGAAGGGGAACCTGAGAACATGGCTGCTTGGCTTCTTGGTGTTAATACTCTCAAGATTCAGCCTTTCAAGCTCCCTCCTCTTGGTGAGTTTTGTCTCTGTTTCATTGGGACTTTAATAGTTTGATTCAATCTCTCTCCACACACACATATCTCTGTTTATCTATCTGGATTGTGTAAATTATGACATGATGTTTATATCTCTCCATCTCTATCTCGCTCTGTATAGCTGTATCTATCTGTCTCTTTTATGTGTGAATTGTGATATGATGTTTATATCTCGAATTTGAATTGTCTTTGGATCCTTTCTCTTTTCTATTTTATCTTTCCTTTCGAGATTTTCCATTTCTGGGTCTGATTAGGTTAGGGTTTTGTTATTTTGAGATGTGTTCACTTGTTCTTCTCTTTCCATTTTCTTTTTGCTGATTTTAGTTTGCAGGGACTGTGCATGTATTTTGCGAGGGTTCTTTTGGCTTATGGTAAGTGTTTGTTTTTGTGCAGGTCCACATGAAGTCAGAGTGAGAATGAAAGCAGTGGGTATATGTGGGAGCGATGTGCACTATTTGAAGGTATTTTATTGCCTTTAATGCCCACTGTGATGCTTTTGTGGTAATTCACTATGTATATAGATACTCTGGATTTCTGTAAAAAATTGCTTGTTAGCTACTGCATCCAACATCTATAAATGCAAATGTATAAACCATGTTTCATTTGAAATTGGAACACATTCACACACGCATGTATATTTAAATATCTAGAGAGAGAGAGAGAGAGAGAGAGAGAGAGAGAGAGAGAGAGTAGTACTATACGTACCGGTCCGGTACGGTCGTAGTGGACGTACGTACGTAACCGTACCGTAGTTAGTTAGGTACTACTAAACTAAAATAAGTTAGTAG
>NW_006500346.1:2300860-2328571 GCF_000471905.2 Amborella trichopoda | reverse complement strand
ATAAAAAAAAAATAATAATAATAAAAAAAAAGTTTTAAAATTGATGGTTCATCACCTGACTTGGCTAACTCAACAGCCCCGTCCATGTAGTTGAGAGACCTTTAAAAAGGTCTTAAAAATTTTAAAGGTCTTACTCTCTCATAAAAACCCTTATTGAGCTTAGTTTTAACAGGGGTTGAGACTATCTTTCATCAAACACGCTCTCTCACTCTCTCTCTTATTTACTGGTTGGGAGTTGGAAAATGGTGAGGTAAATCTTATATATTAGTTTGGACTTTTGGTTGGAGCTTTATGGATTTTGGATGGTAGACCTCTTAGAGTTTGGAGGACTATGTTACTAAGCCAATACCAGCCAAGCTTGAGGGGGTCCCCAGCAACAATAATATATTTTGGTAGATGCTTGTAAGGCAATGATAATTACATATCAGGGTAATTTAAGGAGTTAGTGATCGCATTCTTCTGAAAAATAGTCAGTTTTCAATAAAATAATGATATTTCTATCCAGTATCTTTATTTTATTAGTTTTATATGTAAGTGACATCATCTGTTTGAAAAATAGTCTGTTTTAATAAATAGTGATATTTCCATCCAGGATCTTTATTTGATAAGTTTTATGTGCAAATGACAGCCTTATTATTTGAAACTGATATTTTTGCATTTGATTATAGCATTGTCTATAAAATGTTTATTTGCGAATTGACATCCCATAAATTGTGATAATTCTGTATTCTTGGATTTCTATAAGAGTTTTTCTATACATACTAGATTGGCAATTATGCTAGAATGTCTTTACGAATTGCTACCTTTTTGAATTTGAGCCCAAAATATTTGACTGGTTATTTTTGAAATGTTATTGAAAGTGACTGTTATTAATGGTTTCAGTGAAATTCATATTAATAATTTCAGTGCTATGTTAAGGACATGATATTGCTGCTTTCGAATGTTTAAAGAGATTAAGAAATACTTTAAGTATGCAAGTGGGCTCATCCGGTTCGCTGGTGAGGTATAAGTGGATCTATCCGGTACATCGGTAGGGATTAATTGGACTCATCCGGTACGTTGGTGAGGTATAAGTGGACCTGCAGAGATTAAGTGGACCTATCTTGGACGTCGATAGGGATTAGGTGGACCCATCAGGACGCTGATGGGGTATATAGGTGACCTACTTGGGATGCCAGTAGGGTATTTTGTGAAATCCCTTAAATTATGCACTACCGTTAAAATGTTATATGCATTTCAATTATTCGGATTATACTTAATTATGCATTTTTTAAAGTGAAACTGTTGATGCATTTCTGTTAATAGATCTCATTTTTCAAAATATTGATATCTTTCAACCATGATTATTTTTAAGATTATGATGATCACTTACTAAGTAGCCAAACTCATCAAACTATGGTAAACATTTTTTCAGGATAACTGCGGTTGCATATTGAGTGCTTGTCAGGATCAACTTTGAAAGATATTGTAGTTGTGCTTAAACTTTTTTTTGTTACTTTGTAAGAATTCGCCATTGTAAATTTGTCCTGTCAAGAGATGTATATACGTTTAGATCTATATGTTAATATTAGTCATGAACAGAGTTTATATAGATTTGAAAAAAAAAAAGACATCTAAAATTGCTTTGTTTTGACTGTCACATCTCAGGAATATCAGTATTTTAAATTCTTGGGGTGTGACAGGAGCATTATAGGTCTGATGGCCCATATGGAATCCCACAGAAAATGAAAAGGCAGCGTTGCATGTTAGAATTCTGTTTTATCCTTGAGAGAAAGAGTCTGATGTGACCTAAATTTTAGATGTATGCCTCGTCTAGGTGCTCCAGAGAAAAATAAAAAGAATATATATGCACCAAATATGTGGCTAGAATGTGTATGCCATTTTCGATGAATTTAAGTTGTCTAGATCATCACACTCTCATTTCTTTCCACATTATAACCAAACTTCTAGTCAAGTTGAAATTTTGCCAAAAATTGGAGATAATTAGAAAATTAAAGTTCAGAGAAAATTGTCCTAAATTTAGAATGTCATTCCAGGAATCAGATCCTTTGGCGGATTGAATTCTCTTGCAATTGTGTTTCTGTTTTTTTTTTTTTCATTGGCTGATTGTGGCCTAGACCTTTAAACTGTGATTCATATATATTGATTCTCAAATCTGATTCCAAGTGATAGATTGGAGTAGTTTCTGAGGACTTGTTACTCTGAATGCAAACTTGAAGGCGTTATCTGTTTTTGTTATTTTGGAAAGCATTATCTGTTTTCATTTTTGTGTATAGGAATGTGGCTAAGTTAGATGCTGGTTTTCTTTTCTTTACGTTAAATGTGCAGTTATTTCTTGCTCCATTTGTGGTTATTTGAGTATGGTTAATTTAGGCGATGAATCTAACATTGAAACAACATGTCAAGAACTTTGGTTGTGCACTGTAGTTTCTGGTTCTCCTTGCTTTCAAGGGAAAATGGATTCTATGTTGTGACCTTGTGTAGTTTTGTTGATATCAACTTTGATTTAACTTACTTGACTAACTCCTTGTACATTTCTAGGGGAATCGTACCTTCACCCAATCTAACCTTATTATTGAATTTTAGCAAGAAAAATGTGTTTATAAGGTTTGTCACAGCAGGAAACTCTGATTTTAGGATCTTTTGGATCCCCTGTCGCTTTCCCTTTCCTTATTTCCTTTTTGGCTTTCTGGGGACTTGATTTTGTTTGTGTTTATTAATGGAAAAATGGGTTTCTTGTTTTATATGATAGTATAAAAGTAGCTGATTGGTAACTTCCAGGTTAACATAAACTTTTTATTCCTAATATGAATTTCCTTTTACCGTATGCTATATTGGTTCTTGATCTCTGGCGTTACTTCTTTATTTTCATGTGATCCTTTGTATTGTTCTTCACAGAATATGAGGTGTGCTGATTTTATTGTTAAAGAACCTATGGTCATTGGGCATGAGTGCGCTGGTATAATTGACGAAGTAGGGAGCAAGGTGAATACACTGGTTGTTGGTGACCGTGTAGCTTTGGAGCCTGGAATCAGTTGTTGGCACTGCAACTACTGCAAAGCGGGATCCTACAATTTGTGCCCTGATATGAAGTTTTTTGCAACACCTCCAGTGCATGGCTCTCTGGCAAATCAGGTTTGCCTACCTATTTTGAAACAAGAAATCAAGTATTTTTCTTTTCTGATGACCCATTTTTTGGTTTTTCTCTTGCCATCAAAATAAATGAACATTGAAACAGATAGAAAAAAGGGGTGGCTAGGTTTGTTATGAATTAGTCATGGTTGGATAGGTGACTTTGGTTTATGAGTTCACATTACCCAAGTTCACATGAGTCATGGTCGAGGGATGAACCTCTTTTATCTCATCAACTGTTGGCTAGTTTACCCTTTTTGAGCCTTCCATATCCATTGTTGAGCTAAATACTTTATGGGATTCTAAAGGAATTATGCTATACATGTCCATCCTATGACATATGGCACTCTTGGCTGTTTCCACCATCAGTTCCCACTGACAGAGGGAGGTCAACAATACAAGGTTAAATGTCCCTTCGGGCCCACCTTCAGTCAATATACATCCATGAATCCATCAGTTTGAACCAGCGGAGAATGTAGTTTTGAGTGCCATATACCAGCGGTTAATAATATATCCTTATGGGATTTGTTATTGCAGGTTGTTCATCCTGCTGATCTGTGTTTTAAGCTGCCTGAAAATGTGAGCTTGGAAGAAGGTGCAATGTGTGAGCCCCTTAGTGTTGGTATCCATGCTTGTCGTCGAGCAAATGCTGGACCAGAGACCAATGTATTGGTAATGGGGGCTGGCCCAATAGGCCTTGTTACAATGCTCGCAGCCCGTGCTTTCGGAGCCCCAAAGGTTGTTATAGTGGATGTAGATGACCAACGATTATCTTTTGCCAAAGCGATTGGTGCACATCAAATTATCAAAGTTTCTACAGATATGCAGGTACTTACCATCAATTTGAGTCATGATAAAATTCCCAGTGTCCTCTGTGTGTGTGCGTGTGTGTTTTCTTGACTTGGGGAATGATGTTCTTCAAGCTGACTTCCTTGTGACTCTCGTAGTTAAAAGAGAACAATAAGAGAAAAAAGCTTGTGATTCTAAAGCTGTTAGAAACCATTTTATGGTGGCAATCTCTGGGCTTCACTTGAATGATTTTCCCCTTTTATTTTTTTTGAAGATGGTAAAAAATTTATTAGAGAGGAAAATGGCGCAGATAAGAAGTAGAATAAGAAAGAGGGCCTGAGGCGGGTGTTGAGCAGACTAGCAACTGCTACTGAGTTATCGGTTATCCAATTTCCCGGATTACCTCGTACAACTGGGATGACCTTCTTGCTTTGTAATTCTCACATTGTGTTTTGTCTCATGCAGGTTTTCCAGTTTAGCAATGCAAACTTAGCAAGAGATTAGAAAGAAGCTCAATACATAAAGTTTGGGTTAATTGTATAATTTCTTTAATTCCTTTTGTAAACTTAGTTCCAAAATGACTTGTTTCAATTTTATTAATGCTTCAGTCATTGTATGGTAGATGACTTGAAATAGCATGAACTGTACTGTGGCCATTCTAATTAATAATTATTAAATTACAGTAGACTTTTTTTACCTATTTGTTTCTAAGTAATCTTAGATTTTTTGGATCCTGTTTCAAATATGTCTCAGTTGACTGCTTTCGTAGAAAGATTTACATTAACTGAATTGCTACTGCACAGGATGTCGAGGAAGACGTAGGCCGAATAGAAAGAGCAATGGAGGGTGCAGTTGATATAACATTTGATTGTGCTGGCTTTGGCAAAACTATGTCGACTGCCCTGAAGGCGACACGTGCTGGCGGTAAAGTTTGCCTTGTGGGAATGGGACACAACGAGATGACTGTGCCCCTGACTCCTGCTGCTGCAAGGTCTCTCTCTCTCTCTCTCTATTGGTTTTTGGGACTTCTCCAATCCATTAATAAGCAAGCCTCAAACTGGATGACCATTCCTGCCCCCTTAGTATATTCCAAGTCATTGTTGGTAGGTAAACCACTAAAACCCCCCAGTTGATTTACGCTAAAGGTTGAGCGGTGGTTCTAAAAGTTCCTAAATATCCAATCTCTTTGAGAAGGGTTAAACAACTATGACCAATCAAGCTAAGAAAAGCCAACCAAAGTTGTGTGCTTGGTCCATATGCTCAGTGACATGTTTTGATTACACTTGCTGAGTTACTTGGATGATTCAAAGAATGATTTATGCACAGTTTTCTTGAGAGAGAAAAAAAGGATTTTTTTTTTTTGAATGTTAGAGAGAAAAGTAACACTTTAACATTGGTATTGTTTGATTACCAGAGAAGTGGATGTTGTTGGTGTCTTTCGATACCGAAACACATGGCCTCTTTGCCTCGAGTTCTTGAGCAGTGGAAAGATCGATGTGAAGCCTTTGATAACGCATAGGTTTGGGTTCTCTGAAAAGGAGGTTGAAGACGCCTTCGAGACTAGTGCTCGAGGTGGTAATGCTATCAAGGTTATGTTCAATCTTTAGAGCAAACCCATATTTCATTCTGATTAATGGATTTTACTAAGTTTCGTCTAGCATTTTTTTCCAGTGGGAGAGGGAAGAAGAAGCGTTATTGTTGGTTAATGCTTATTTTCTGAATGTTACTAAGCGTTAACGTGTGTGAAGTGTTATTTTCATCATGGATGAGCTGAAGGACAGTTGCTGGTTTTTGCTTTTCAATCTGTACAAAGAACAGGTTCAGCTTTTAATTTGTAAAACATTAGAAACACATATATATTACTGGTTTGCTGGATATATTATTATTCTCCAACTTGCTAAATATGCATTCGAGGTGACCATCTACCTTCGAAAAATATTACCTTCAATTGACCAAATCTCAAAGATCCTATGTTCTCTCTCTTTCTAACCAAAGACCCAAAGATCTCTGGCTGGCCAAACCCAACCCAAAATCTTGATATTCCAAAGCACCGTCTCTGTTTCCCTTCTCTTAATACTCTTAAGTCACTCCTCATTGCTCAAATCTGGAAGTCCCAATCGCTGTTCTTCATTGCTCAGATATGAAAATCCCAAACCTTTTTCTCACTCACTTACTCATTGGCTCACATTGCTCAAATCTGAAAATCCCAATCTCTCTCTCTCTCTCAACTTTAAAACCTAATTTTCCCTCTTGAACCTAAGCAAGTATGCTTATATGTTCTCTTTCTCTCAATTTAAGCCCCATACACTCTTACCCCGAAGTGAGGCGAATCCGAAGTGAAGCAAAGCGAGTCTTGGGTACGCTATTTCAGTCCGTTTTGGGCTACTTTGGTTAGATTCGGGTTAATTTCAGGCCTATTCGGTCGAAACTTTGGCCTTTTCGGTTGATGCCAAGAAATATCTATATAAAAATATTGTATTTTTTTAAAAAATTTTCCGTTATTTATATATGTATTTTTTATATAGATATCTAATTTATTTATATTGAATTAGAAAAATCCTGAAGTCTTCCGTCGAATCAGCCGAAATACTGAATTGTTTCATTTTTTCCACCAAACCCTCGGTAGTAAATCTACACCATTGCTTAACAGTAAGTCTACCCACTTAAAATCCATATTGGATGTGGATTTGTAGTCCAAAATTTGCAAATCTGTATAGATTGCAATGAATATCAAGACTATTCATTTCAACTATTCAAAGATTTTCAGGTCGAAGGTGTGTTTAGAGCTCCAAATTAATGGGCCTAAGCTGAAAACGGATTCACAGTGAATTGGGATGTGTTTTGGATCCTAAGTTCTAATTTTCCAAAATTAAAAAATAAAGATTTGTTCATTTTCTTCTGAGATTATGTATTTTGAGACTTACGTCTTATACTCAATGTAATGATAAAAAAGAAATTCAACTAATTAATGTAGAAAATGGAAGCGAAATACATTTGACGAGTTTCCTGCAAGCATCTTTTGTTGGAGACAATAATGGTAATAAATACTTCAAAATGGAAAGATGAACTGCTGAAGGCTGACACACTTAATTGAAATGTTACATAAATAATCGAACTATCAAGTGACTAATATTATGAGATTCATTATATAGATTAAGGAGCAACTACTAATATTATTAGATTCATTATATAGATTTAAGCAGCAACTAAAAGGGTGAGAGGCCTAAAAGAATATGGATGGAAGTAATGAGAAAATATTAGAGAACTTATGGTCTAATTATAGTAATAGTAATAGTATTAGTAATAGTATTACTATTATCAGTAGTAATAGCATTACTATTAATAATAATATTACTATCACTTAAGCATATTGTACAACAAATCCCTTGGGCAATATTAGATTATGGGGAAGATTTATGGATTCAAGCATCACTAACCCATTGTTTAAAGAAAATATCGGATGTTGAGTTCTTGAACGTCTAGATCTTTCCTTTAAAAAATTCGATGGACCTTGTTCGATCGTGGAATGTCATTTTTAGGCAAGTAGAGTGCGAACTGTGCGAGTAAATTTTCTTTTTCTCTAAGGTTGTTCAATGGGTTGTAGAGATCACATATACAAAATTTGTGATCCAAAAAGTGTTTCTAACTTAACTTTGCCTGAAGGAGCAAATGGACAATATGCTCCAGTCGGAGCATGAAATCTCCAAGCTAAGTTAATTTTATTATTTTTATATTTGATATCCATTTATATACTACTTATAAATTTCAAAAAATTTCCATATCTTTTGTAGATCCATTTTTTAATAGCAATTACTTGACTAGACCGTTTGGGCAGTAGCCTTGATTGAGTCCTATTGTCTTTCTACATAGGAACGTTTAGGGAACTGACACCCAAGTTCGTGTCGGAGTAAGATAGATAGAGGTCGGCCCATACTCACAATAAACATAAATCCATTGATCGGATGGTGATAATTGTCTCTATAGTCATGTAGATTATAGTATACTTATGATTAGACTTAATAATGGCGAAAGTATTTTGTAGAGGTGTGGCCTGGTACTGACTCCTAGGGGTGGCAAAGGGTCGGGTCAGACCCAGACCTAGACTCAGATCCGAAAAAACAATACAGAACCTATATTAGGATTCGGATCCAACCCAAAAGCAATAAAAATAAAAATATTCAAATGTCATGTTAAATATATACATGTATTATTTAAATATTATAACTAAAATTATAATTATTTATTAAATATTATTAACTTAATAATAGTATTCAAGTCGGATTTGGGTCGGGTTCACATGTACCTGGACCCAGACCCAAATAGTATTTGGGAACCCAACCCGTCAGATCCAATTCTTAGACCTATACCCAAACCCAGGTCGGATCCAAACGTGGGTCCCGAGGTCGGATCCCGGTCCATTGCCACCCCTATTTGTACACCTGAAGCTAGATAACGCAGTTTTGTCGATAGATTACCCTACAAGTCAATCGTCTCCTCTTTAATGATCTTGAATCTAAATGAAAATGTGTGTGTGACTAAACTTTAGGAGCCGTGTTTAGGGAGGCATTTTTTTTAGCCACATTTGCTTTCAAAGTCGGTTTTCAAGCTTTAGGGATCATATTGTCATTTTCTAAATAGGATCTCATTAATAATTCTCGCATCGCATCGCAGCGAAAAGATATGCTCCATAGGAATAGAAGCAACGGTTTAGAGGGACAAAGTAGCCCTCTTTTTAGGGATAAAAGTATCATTTTAAGTTCAATTTTAATTTGAAGTTCTATTCACATTAGAATTAGGAGCTATGGCGCCAAAATTGAGTTTACAACTAGGGATTCTTTTAGGGTTTTAATTTAAAGTTGAATATTATTCAGAGTGCGCTATTTGAGAATTCTAGTTGAATTCATTGTAGTCATTGAAACTGGCTTGTTACCTAGCTTAGCTCTTTGATTTACTTTATTCAGGTGAAGGGCAAGTTCTATAAGACAACTGTGAAACCAACTTTACATTATGAAAAAAATATTGTGGTCAAGAAACAACATATCTATAGAACGAGTGTAGTTGAGATGATGATGTTGAAATGGGTGAGTGAAAAGACAAGATGAGATAGAATTTAAAATAAATACATTTGAGAGAATTTAGGTGTGGCATCAATGGGCGATAAGATGAGAGAAAGTAGACTTAGGTAGGTTGGTCATGTGTGGCAAGACTTAGTACAACACATGTTAGGAGGTGCACATTAATTCAAGTGAAATGCTAAAGAAAGGCAAGGGGTGGGTCTAAAAAGACATGGTTGGAAGTAATGAGAAAAGATATAAAGACTAACTAGCTCACTGAGGGTATGTCACTTAATAGAGCAGTTGAGACGAGGATGTTGAAATGGATGAGTGAAAAGACAAGATGAGAAATACATTTGAGAGAATTTAGGTGTGTCACCAATAGACGATAAGATGAGAGAAAATAGATTTAGGTGGGTTAGTCATGTGTGGCAAGACTTAATACAACACATGTTAGGAGGTGCAAATTAATTAAAGTGGAATGCTAGAGAAAGGCAATGGGTGGGCCTAAAAAAACATGGTTGGAAGTAATGAGAAAAGATATAAGGACTAACTAGCTCACTGAGGGTATGCCACTTAATAGAACAGTTGAGACTAGGATGTTGAAATAGATGAGTGAAAAGACAAGATGAGATAGAATTTAAAATAAATACATTTGAGATAATTTAGTTGTGGCACCAATAGATGAAAAGATGAGAGAAAGTAGACTTAGGTAGGTAAGTCATATGTGGCAAGACTTAGTACAACATATGTTAAGAGGTGCAAATTAATTCAAGTGGAATGCTAGAGAAAGGCAAGAGATGGGCTTAAAAAGACATGGTTGGAAGTAATGAGAAAAGATATAAAGACTAACTAGCTCATTAAGGGTATGTCACTTAATAGAGTAGAATAACGGATCAAGATTTATATAACCAACCATAATTAGTTAGGAAAAAACTTCGATGATGATGATGACGACATTAGCTATTTGATTTCTTCAGTCACTTTCGAATTTATACTAGAAGATGAAATAACATAACACAATCAAGGAATTAATTGATAAAAGATATAGTTAATGTTAAAAAAATTCCCATGATTTTTTAAAAAGATTCATGCTTTATTTGAATATGCCTAGTATGAATTTGGGAAATAATTTAAATTACAAATATATTCTTACTCAATATTTTCAAACAAATTATTGCTAATTAAAATTTTAGATTTGTAAAAATATTCTCAATGAATAAAAAACAGCCGGCCTAGCGCCTAGACGGGCCAGGGGGTGCAGTGCATCACCCAAGCCTATGTGGGTTTCTTGGGTGGGGAGACCGCCGGATGTCCTGGGCACGGAGTCCCTGGGTGACCACCTAGGCACTTTAGGGCAGCCACCTAGGCGCTTCAGACCCGCCTATATGCGCACCCAAGACTACACCCCTTTGTTTACCATTAGAATGAAAAAATAAAATAAAAACAATCACTTATTTACATTTCTAAGAGATCAAATGGGTATTTCAGAGCATTGAAAAATCGATTCAAACATCGTTTTTTTTGTTTGGATTTGATTTTGATGATTTTTGAAGCTTATTAGAGGGTTTTTGGGAAGTATTTGAGACCGAGAAACATCTCAAACATTGAAGATTGAATATTGAGCAAAAAGGTTAGTTAAAAATCTTCATATTTGAGATTTTATTTATTATTTCAATGTCTTTTTCGGGTTATTCTGGAAGTGGTGATCCGGGGTAGAAGTATGGTTATAACTCAAATCCAAATGACAAAAATTGTATTATATCCAAAATCGTATAAGATATAATTATTGTGAAAAAGATACTAATGTTAATATAACCAGCTCAAAAAACCCCTTATCGGTATCAGGAGGAATGTTCCCTCTTGTAAAAATGTTGTTGAAACTATCGAATGGAAGATTAAGCAATACATGAGTTCAACAAAATAAACACAAGAACAAAAGTCTTGACATTTAGATAAGTCTATTTCTGGTTCTTTTAGAAGTGACGATCCGGGTTGAAAGTGTGGTTATAACTTGAAAACAAATGATAAAAATTATATAAGGCATTTTTTTTAAAAAAAAAAGATAACAATGGGGGTATTAACCGAATCAAGAAACGCCTAGCCCGTATTAAAGAGAATGTTGTTTTTCATAAAAAAGTTCCTAAAGTTATTAGGGATGAGATCAGACAGTAATTGAAATCAGACAGTAATTGAATTGAGTAAAACCAGAAAAGGACCCTTCTTATATAAAAATATATTCTTCAGGTTCTTCTAGAAGTGGCGATCCGGGTGCGAAGTATGGTCATAACATAAATTTGAATGACAAAAATTGTATACGGTCTAATAATTGAAGAAATGATACTAATGGGGCATTTACCGAAAATACCTTGACGGTATTAAGAGGGATCTTGCCCCGTGCAAAAATGTTCCTGAAGCTATTATGGAGAAGATGAAACAATATTTGAGTTCAATGAAAAACAAAAAGCAAGAAAAGAGTGAAGACACACCGTGTAGAGCAGCCAAGGCTCCTACGACGTCATCTGCACAGAGTAAGAGGGAGGTAAAAGAAGAAGAAGAAGAAGCAGATTCAGAAGAAACAAATGACGAGTGTTATGTTGAAAAAGGAGATACTCTGATAATAATGGCGTTGAATCCGATGCATATGATGAAACTTACCCTACTATTTCTAATGATGACTGAAGACATTTAACTCTTTGAGTCTTAGACTGTATAATTTTTTTTTTTCTTTCTACTATCTACTCTTGTGCATGCCTGTATGGTTGTCATGGTATGGAAATATGGATTTTGGAATGATAGGAACTACGGAGCATGGAGTATGGTCTATGGAGTTTATGTTTGTACTAATAGTTTATCTATTACAAATATAAAATGGTTTAAAACTTTTTGGATTAGGGGATTTTTATTATTTTATGATGTATACTCATATTCCCCTACCCTAGGTCCTAGGCTGCCCAAGTTTTGGGTAGCGACCTAGGCATTGGGCGGCCAGAACCCCGGCTGCGTAGGCACCGCTCGGCGTTTTTTGGAACACTTAATATTCTGGATACAAGATTTTGGAGTAGAAAATTCTGATTTCACAATAGGAAAGGTATAGCTTAAAATAACAATATGTACACATATTTTTTGGACCTTCCATTTCAAGTAATGGCAATGTCTAGAATAAGAATTGGTGGGGTTTTGATTTGAAGAATTTCGTAAAGCTGCAGTCCATAAGAGTTGCTATGGTTTTGGACCAAATTCAAACAGAAACATTTGGGGAAGCAAATAAAAACTAAAACCAAATGAGAAGTTATAAAGGAATCGCAGCCAAACCCTTACTTGTAAAAGAATGTACCATAGAGTCATGGATTTCAAAATATGATGATTGGGAAGATTGGCCAAAATTGCAGTCCTAAACTACCTTAAAATGCATCAATCACTCATCTAAGAAGCAAAATTTGCAAGTTCTTGGCACTTTTGAACATTTACAAAATTGTGAAGGCAAAAGATTCTCCATAGGAAACAACAAATGGGATTTCAGAAATCAATTCACCTCTGATAATTTGTACTTTATTTTCCTCAGCTGTAATGCCCACATTGAGGAAGAAATCATTCTATATTTAAGAAATGTTTTTTCACCACATTTTCTTGCTTTTCAAGGTGGTGCATTGGAAGCGGGAACCAGCCACTGTAGTCCTAAATCAGCCAACCTTTTCCTGCTAAAGAAAATATAGTTAGAAGATCAGAGAGGTGAGTCCAACACATGTGACTTCAACTTTGATACAAGGAAAGAAATTATACTACCATTCAAACAAATAAAATAGAAATTACAAGATCAGGGTTTCAGCATAGCCTCTGCGTTCTAAAGTCTAAACATTTCATTTTGATAGGGAACTTTTGTAAACCCTAGGAAAATACGTTTTACTGTAACAAGAAAATGCATACATGACGCGCGCGACAAGCAAGGGGCTTGGACTGTCCATCTTGTACAGTAGTATGTGAATACAACATGTAACATACAATGTGTAACTTGAATGAACAATCGAAACATGAGAAAATATACCATAATATGACAAAGTAAAGGGGCATCCACTGCCTGTTTCTGATGACGGACAGCGGAGATTAATTGCACTGGGGTGAATATCCACGTGGGTCCTCTATATATCTCCACTATCTTTCATCAGGAATGGGTGATAGGTGATTGGTGCCCCTTTGGAGTATACCATACAGTCTTTTAGATTATGGTATACTTTCCCCAAAAACATTACAAGAACTACATTACCAGAAAATGGAACAGAATATTGGTTGTGTGCAACTTATAGAAAAACCGAACGAGGAAAAATACAATGTGCTTACGTGATGAGATTAAAGCTAGAAGGCATCTCAAAAGTAGACTTTGGCTTGTTCTCCTCCAACATGGCAGCATAGCTCTTTGAACTGTTGTATCGTGTGGTCCATGTAACGAAAAATACATGTTGAAAGCCACCAACTATAAACAGCACCTTTATAAAACTTGTGCAAAATTGTCAAAGAAGGAACACCAATTTTGTTAGGAGACTCATCATGAGCCATTAAGGACATGGAAACCTTTGCCTAGTCACATTAGAAGCTGTTCACGTTGATACCATCTACACTGAAAATTACAAGAAATGGATTCACATGTTTTCTACCAAATTTCCTATTTGTTTTTTATATATATTCCTTCCCCAAGGTTTCTGTAACTCATTATTTGTTTTTCTCACAATTTTTTAGCCCATTCTGATGATATCCTTATTCCTTCCCCACTTCCCATTTGTTTCTCCACTACGTTCTCATTCTGCACATTAATTCTACTCCAATTTCCCATACCATGTCCTATTTTCACATCTAATTTCATGAACTATTTGTATCATTTACCCATGGTTTTCAATGGTTGAGGACCCAAAGTGCTCTAAATCCTGCTCTTACTATCCAAGATAAATATCCTGAAAAGGAAAATGGATTGGAGCAAATGTTTCATCTTTATTGCCATCTCAAAATCTGACCCAAGCCATCCCTTGAAATGGAATATAGAAGGATCAGATTTTTAGGAGCTCTAAATTCAATTTCTTATGATGGAGATCAATTTGCAGCTGGTTTAAAGTGTTTTTGTATCCTCAATCAAAAAGGTGGATCATGAGGTGCTGCTGAAAAGTTATATACCCTTTATTAATAGACATGTATGTAGACAATCATATCCATCAACTCACAGAAAAACCACATAAGTTGAAAAAAGGAAGGGGCAATGTAAAGAAACATGTTGGAAGGCCAAAAATCTTCACATGAACATTTTATTATGAAATATACATAAACACGTAACAAAATCTGTACATACAATGATACAATTGATTGATTGAGTGTTTCCTCACCATACAATTTTTTAGCAGCATCGCCCATCATGTACATTACTCAACATTTCTTGGAACTCCCAGTTGTAGATTCAAATATTCAAAGAAGAAGATCATAGTACAGTCTGGCTACGCAAAAAGATATTAAAGGTTCCTATTTCAGGCACCTAGCTTCATGGTTACGGTGTTGACAAATTGCATCACAAAGCCACAGATTTGATTACCACCAGTGACTTACAAAAAGAACGATTCCTAGTACATGAAGCAGAAGAATATACTTTCAATTATGTTTTTGAGTTGGACCAAATAAGGTAACTGCTTTGATTCAATGCTGCCTTTAGTGACAAAATCGACTCCAAAACTCAAATGCAATAGCAGCTGAAAGAAGCTCAGCACGAGTAGTAACACTCTTCCGATATGAGAAATCAACTTCAGATCCATCTTCCCATACCACCAGGAACACACTTCCGATATGAGAAGTCAACTTCAGATCCATCTTCCCATACCACCACAAAACATTCTGATTGAGGATATGAGGGGTTATGCCCAACCTGCCAATCACAAATAGATCATGAAAAGACGAACCAATAAAGCAAATTATCGATAAAACTTAAACAAACCATCATATAATGAGCAAACAAAAAAAAGAGTTCTTCAAAGAGATACATGTGGGCAAAGGGACCCATACTATAGAGCATAAGCCCATTGGCTTATATATAATGTGTTTGTGTTGCTGATTTACTGATAGGAATGTGCAATTTCAATAACAAACTCTCAAACTTAAATGGATGCCTAAGCAATATACGAAAGAAAGAATATTTAAATATTTCAAGAAATGATTTTATTTAATATTGCTAATGATTTTTTTTTTTAAGTATATTGCTAATGATTTTTTTTGATATGCAAAGCAGATAAAAATGAGGAACTAAAATTTAATCCTATATTAGCCAAAGCATTTACATCGTACAGAAACAAACCACTGCAAGGAAACACGTGTGGACCCAACCATGTGTTTGACATGGTACAAAATTATTTGGCCACGGATAAGAATCAGTTGTAAGTCAGATAAGTCCAATATGAGCTATTTAGAAATGAGTACATCCTCAGGAGCTGAGAGTGTTTCTTTATGAGGTCGTTTAATGCATGACCACTGTGGTGACAGCCATACAGAGAGAGTGGTGTGTCCAAGCCTCCAAGCCGATTCGCTTTCAGTGGAATGCAAACGGCTAATTTGCTGTAAGTTTGCAACAGGGATCCTATCCTTCTTTCTAGGTATCTTTGGAATTGAAGGGGATTTTCAAGGTCGTCTGACTCTCCATAAGTCTCCATGGCTTGTGGTTCATTTCCTTGAAAAGCTATGTTCCTAATGGGATTTGTCTAGTGATGGTCTTTTGCAGAATGAAGTTCATTCTGCATATGCATAACAAATTATGACCTGATGGGAGCTGCTAATGTCTATCAAAATAACTAAAAATACTGCAACCTGGGAGTAAAGAGATAAACTCTCAGCTACTACTACTAAACAAATGAAAATATCAGCACACAGTGGATGAAATTTATGGCACCAGAGGAATCATGGACTTATGGCCAGCTTCTCTCTCAAATTTGTCCATATAACTAATACTCAGAAAAGCTAAAGCTATTCTTGAGGAGCTCCCCTACAAGATACAATCACCATAAAGGATGGGTGCAACAACATTGATATGCCACAAAGGGATTTCTACAGGCATATTCACCTATACATAAGGGAGGAATGCGGCATGTTCGAGGATATTTACGCAGTCAATTTTTCATGTTTGTCAAAAGTAGACCCCATTGTCCAACATGGCTACGAAGAGAGATGAGGAGTTTCACAACAAAAAAAGTTGAGGGTCAACTGCATAGGCTCCATAGAAGGAGTCTCAATCGTGGAAGGAATGGGTTTAAGTATGAATTCAATAGACATTAATATAGTTGTAATTCATGGCTGTGCCATGGCGCTGGAACGCCAGCTATTTCAGTCTAGTTTTTAAAGAAAATGGTGTATAGGTACCTGGCTTTTCATTGAGAATACGCAGGTTAGCAATAACTATAGGTTTTATCAGTATGGAATAAGTTGTAGATGTCAATGCTCCTTGCACCAGCACACCATCTAGACTGTATTAGTCATTAAATTAACGAACTGATAGGGAACTCCCAGCATATTGACCACAAGGAAGAGAACGACCTGAGGACACCAGTATAGAAATCACCTATCACCTATTGTTATATATCAAACATAGGTGCGAAGAAATATGCTCTGATACTACACATGGTACAAGAAAAGTTATGGAACAGAAGAGAGGCATAATCTGTAAAATGAGTGCATATGGAGCAAAATTGTTAGAAATGCATTTTTTTTTGTTTTGTTTTGGGGGGGACGGAGGGAGATGACTCATTCGCATGATGGTACTTTCTGGAATGAATTATCATCTAAACTTAGGTCAATAGATGTTATAACTTCCGATATCTCTCTCCTTCCACGTGGTCATTAGAGCAGTTTTTTGTGCAAACCCTAAATCGCTAGTACATATCCCCAGGGAGGAAGATTAACCATCCACTAGCCCTATACTCAACAGATATAGCAAGAAAATGAAACAAATCGTATTTCATATCTTCACAAGTGTATCAAACATCATTTGATATGTCTGGTGGCTTTACACACATTTCAACACTTTCAATAAATATTCCATAGCATGCACTGTGAAATACATAAATAAACACATCAATCATTACCTTAATTCTGTGAACACCAGTGCCCAATTTTTTATCCTTTCTAGGATGGAAATCTAAGGCCTTCATCACAATGGGTTCGTCCTCTTCATTCAAAAATTCACCCATTTTGTATCTACAAAAGCAAAACAACAGTAAGTAAAGTTCATAATAAATACTCAGTAGAACACAAAACAAGAAATAAACCCAACAAATCAAGTTGGATTGAACCTTACAAACATTCAAAAGCGAAATACTACTTTTTTGTCAAACTCAACTCAAAAGAATCTTTTAAGAAAATTTTTGGGATCATGTACATATTTGGATGAGTATATCAATAAAAGACATGGGTGACACAGACAGCAAACCTAAGCAACCGAGACATGAGAGATTTGGCACTTCAGAACTCAATGACCTGGCCCAACATTAATATAATTATAATAGTTATGTTCATGTTGCCAAAACAAAGATGAAACTTGTCTTGACTTGTTAGCTACAGTTAAATGAAATTCAAACAAGCTGCACATAAGATTGACCTATCAGTGATTGCCTTTGTGCAATAAATCTGTTTGATTGGAAGAAAAATATCACTCGAACAAACAGAATCAAAGCCCTCTCAAAGATTTGCAGGGATGACTTTAAGTATATCTATACATTGTTCCTTACGTGGATGCGAATAGAAAAACCAATTTCAAGTGATCCCCATTGTGTTTGTATTGATAATCCTCTGCATGGCAGAATCTGATAGAGAAACATATCAAGGTTGAGAACTGTTTTCTATAGAGTGAAAGTGTGACCCAGATGCCACCACTGAGAATTACTTAAGCTCAAAAGCATAGATGTGGGGAGGTGGTTGAGGGGTGGTGATCCCTCCTTCAACTCATGCTCTGGTGATCCAAGAGCTCCCCAACAAGGGATCTCAGAACACCCCTCCCCCCCCAAAACACAAAAAACAAAGCTAAAAAATAAGAAATAAAAAACAAAAAAAAATCAAGTGATCTCGATCCCTAACTATAACTCATCTCCACCTGATGGAAGGGGACCACAAAGTGAAGATGGCGATGCAATCTTGGTCTGAATGGATCATGATTCCAGTAGGATTTTCAAATGTTTTCAAATTTTGAACCCAGCGTCTTTGATTTAGTGTTGATTTTCTAGTTAATGACCACCTATCATTTTGTTTTCTATTTTCATGGTCACGGTTTGCATAAGTGCTTAAAAACAAATGAGCTGACTCAAAATTGCCAAGCTAACTCACGCTCAAGGGAGTGCTAAGAAATTGCCTAGGCTATCCAAAAATGGGTCGTTCACTATCATGATTCGCCTAATTCGGCTCTTATCAAGAACCTATACTGTCCTCTTTCTCAAATTTTTTATAGACTTTCAGGCTTTGGAGTACTCATTCTACATGTATGTAGAAAATGCAAAAGAAAATTACACATTTTTATTTTAATAAAATTTAAAACATTAAATAAAACAATATATAGACACATGCATATATCACTCTTAAAAAATAAAATTATAGATACCCCCTTTGGCCATACTTTCTAGGCATGCCACACCTCAATACTTAGTAAATCACACTCCTAACCCCAAAATTTTTTATATTTGCAACCACACAACAAAGTCAAAGGGTAGACTTTTTTTGGACCAAAATACCCTAGGCCACATTTTCCACTTTCTCTCTCTTAGCCTGTTCGACACATTTTTCTGTTAGACCAGCACATGCTAGGCATCACATTTTTGGAGTCATGGGTTAAAAAGGTGGGTATTTTGGTCCAAACAAATTCACTATTTTACTGTGGGGGGTGGTTGCAAAGAAAAATAGTATTGTGGTTAATAGTGTGGTATCAAAAGTGTCGAGAGGAAGAATGGCTAGAAAGTACAAATTTGAAGGAGGGGGTAGGGGGGGTGGGGTTTATAATTTTCCCAAAAATAAATTAACATATATGCATGCATACATACATACATCCATGCATACACACACACATACATACTTACATACATATGTATGTGTGTTTGTTGTGTGTATGTTGATAGGGAAGTCCCCAAGCATTCCCATATACATACATTATCATCATCATCATTTATCATACAAGTTTATCCCGACTATGTGGGTTGGGCTACATAAATCCTGTTCCGTCATTCTGCTTTATCAAGAGCTCTATCATTTACCACTGAACTACGCCAAAAATAAACGGCTCCCATAGACATACATATGGCCAGGCAACTTCTCAGCCACTCCTCTGAACAACGCTCCAGGGAGCTCACTCTGTAGGGAGCTTTAGCCATCCTAGGCTCCTGTTTCTGCTCCCACTTCAGAACCCTATCCACTGCTTACAACGATGGTTAAAAAACAATATTAATGGGTAATGATGCTTGAATTCTCTTTAATTGGCCTAAAATGAAAATGTGTCCTCTTCTTCAAAACCCAAGTTTTGCCTAGTGATGCATTTTCTAGGTCCCAGAATGGATCCTGCAAAAGCGACAAAAAGGGGGGCTTTAACTTAACAACAATAGTGGAAAGAATTCCCTAGAAGATAATAAGCACATTTAAAGAGAATGGGGAACATATTGGCAAAGCATTCCTCCTCCAAAACAAGTGTCCTAGATGGAAGATCCTAGTTGAAAGGAGTGGCCATGTAGAACTCAAGATATTAAATTCAATTTCTTTTTTTTATTCAATATACCTGAATTCCACTTACATGAGTCACTATACACTATTGTAAATTAAATTTAAAACCCTAAATACAACCTAGAATCTTTATTTTTACTGCCAAAGCAAATAAAAACCATCCACGAGCAATAAATAATCATCCCCCATAGTTTTGAGTACAATATTTGTTCCTAGAAATTCATAGAACAATATGAAATAAGATCAAAAAATAATTAAATCTATTGGGAAGACTTACTATAAGGTACTTGGAGTTAACCTCACAGGTCTTGATCCACCCCACACCCGATTCTCTAACCGATGGTGTACTTTTGTCCCTTTGATCTAGCTGAAATTTCAGAGATAGGAAGCTTTCATAGGCAATCTCTCTTACTCTAAGGTTTTAGAAAGCATGGAAACCTAACTAGGGTTTGTAGGAAACCTTAGGAACAAATTAGGGCTGGGCTGGAAGGCATAGATTCCTCCTTTGGCTGGGCATACCCCTTTTTCTTCTCCAAACAGCAAAACCCTAATTAGGGTTTCGATGTGCTGCCCTTGTCTTATCAAATTTTGGATGGCATAACCCTTTTTGGAAGGGCAGAGAGAGAAAAATGAACTTTTAATGTGTGTGAGAGAGAGAGACTTGGCGCATGAAGGAGAGAGAAATATGTGTATTGAGAGAGAGGGGCTCAATGGTGTTTAAATAGAAAAAATTTCTTCTCCTATTTGGATTAGAATTTCTTCCTTAGATATTGCGTGTCCAAAGACACAACTTGATTAACAGGAACTTGGGAAATCTGTGGGGTGAGACTGTGAGAGAGAAGAAATATGAGCCATCCATCCTACAAATCAGCCATCATGATTTTTGGAGAATTATTAGGAACCTTATCCCTTAATTTGACCTAAGTCCAATTTTTGTTTAAATTAAAGTTATAACCAATCCAATACTTCCTAATATCCTTCCAAAATCTGTAGGAAGTCAAAATAATTAGAGTTTGGTCAAACCAAACTCCTAATTTAAAACCATCTTTTAATATTTAAAAGATTCCCCTAAAATAACCTTATAAAATAAAGAGCGTGTGCCGCCCAAGAGAGATTAAGTGGTCCCAACAATGGCCCACGTCCCACTCATGGGTGGCACACATGTGGGTCTGGATCCTAGGCCCCACATGTGCCCTTCCAAACTTCAGAAATTATGAAAACACCCTTTTGAAGGATTTTAATGCAGAAATAAATTTTTTAAATTCTGAAAAATCTGTGAAAATCATTAAATATTTGTAATACCAAAATAAGATATTTTAGAAGGGGACTGACACCAATAGGTAAAAATTAGCACTCCACTTGACCCAAGAACTATGATCCACTACAGTGTTTTTGTCCAACCCAATAAAGACCCATGAGTCAAGTCTCCATGCAGGGGCTCACGCTTGGCTCGTCAAAGGTGGACAATAATCAATAGAACCATGACCATGGAATGTGGATTTCACTCCCCCCTTTAAGAGCAAGTCCAACACTTGTCATTACAGTGCAAAGGGGGCTCTCTCTATGCACATGTATATGTGTTCCTCTGTAAGGCTGCTTCTCATTAATACAATTGTCATGTGTACATGCGGTATAGAAAGTTGTTAAGGCTTTGGCCCTTGCTCTCATAAGCCTACAACTACATATAAGAGATCACACAGTTCTCCTAACCTACAAACATTATCCCTAAGCATCTCTCTGACCTCAATAAGGGATAACCCACAATAAACCCTTCTTGGTAGTGCCACATGCCCAGGGGTAAGAGTTTTGGACATAACCAGAGTCATAAAACACCCAACCCATGGTCAGTCAACACACACACTCCCACTGAAGTGCATATTCCACTATAAATTATCATTTTTATACGTTCTCTAGGCCTTTAAAGGCCACAAAACCCAACACTAGTAACAATGGGCAGTACACCAACACTGTCAAGCAAAGGTGAAGGTGTGGACCTGTGATTCGAGATACACCAAAAGCAATCAAAAGGCACACCATCTTATTTGACCCTCCATGTGTTCTTAAATTTGCATATGATTGAGAAAACACAAAAAAAGAACATGAGATACTATAGGAGGTAAAGAAACTTACTTGCGCAAAATGGAACGTAGTGATTTACGCATTTCCATGATATCATACCAGGGCTTGAACATTTTGGTATTTGAATTTGTTTGGTCGCTTGGATCATTGGATCCTACTGATCCGATACCAGCATCTCGATATCCTAGTTCACCTATCTCCGCTCCAAGGATCACCTCATAAGGATCACATGACAAGGTTCCATCTCCCAACTCACATGGAGCAGCTTTCTGATCCTGAAAAAAACATATAAATACAACATTAACATGATATCTCAAACCTTTGAAGTTAAATGCCATATAATTAGAGCTGCAAGTATTGAAGAAAGTAGAGTGAAAATGTTACAATAACTGCTTGCAAAGATACAGCCATCAGACATATAAAGTATATAAAGCCTCATACTGTAGTTGCTACCTTCTAGTTACCCAAAATCACTAACAGAAAATAAATTGTTCATGAAGACTAGTGCCCATGTGCCAATAATCTTGATTAACTTTTTATGCAATTGACATACAGTCATAGTAGGTCATCGCATCACACGCTTCTCAAACTTGTGCTTTTATGTTGTGTTGCAAATAAAACACCCTAAACAATTGGAAGTTGCTACCACTGGCTTGCTGTGCATAGGATAGACAGAAAATCGCTCCTTAGAGGGCTGCTACCACTTGCTTTGCTTGTTGCTTCCCGCAACCACTTTGGTACTTTGACTAGATGGGTGCATGCTAGGAATCGAAAGGCACTGGCTCCCTCATAGTAGGTTATATGTTACTCTTCATGGGGCCAAAATCAGCAGCAAACTCAAATAGTAGTCCGACCCTAAAATGTGTCCCCCAAGCTGTAAAAGGCGAGAACTACTTTTCCACATATATTGGTTTGGAGTTTGAAAGCTCACGCAACATTGTGTATCGATTGTTAAATATTTTAATTTTTTAGCTCTATAGTTTGTGTGGTCTTAAGGTTTGTGTGTAAGGATTTTGGTGCTCTACTCATGTTGTACAAAACTGCATGTTGATTTGATATTGTTTATTCGTAAGCATTTCATTTGTTATCAATCACCTATAGTAAAAATATTACTGGATAGCATAGGGCTTCTAGTTGTATCAAGCATTTGGGTGCACATTTGCGCCTGAATTGGATATCAATTAGAAGAGCAATAGGTAAGTACATTCTTTCTTCTCAAATTTATAAGTCCTTGAATTATGAATAGCAACTCCTCCTAGGATCTGGGTTTCATATTTGATTGGTTTAAGGTGTCGATGCTTGGAAATTTATGTGGCACTTGTTACTCAATGAGAAGGAACTTCCCTCCTAGGAACTGGGTTTCGGATGAGAACTTCACTCCCATACTAATGACTAGAGCACCTTCTGTAATATAGGTTGGAGAAGGGAACCTAGCAATTTATGGAAAAGTGAAAATGAAAACCACGAAGTCATAAGCTTACAACAACATCAAGCAGACCAACAAAACTACTGGTAATCAAACCAAATGTTAAGGAAGCAAGCACACAACTCAATCAAGAGAGCTTCAACCAAAGTGTGTGATTCCAAGGACACACATATTACCCACCTTAAATGGTCAAGTATAGTTGACAACCACCAACAGAAGGCATCAAGGGAAACTTGCAACTTAATACAAGTTCACATGCTCCTGATATGCAAAAAAGCCAAAATTGAACAGGCCAAGTTTTACCCTTTGGCATGCCCAGAGAAAAGAGCCACGTAGTTCACATGTAGGAAACATTCTCTCATTGATTAGATCACTCAAGAAAAACAGATGTTTCAGAATGCCAAAATGTGAAGAAACTTGGAGAGCACCAGATGCACACTTTTCTTCTTTGTTTTTGAATTGATGACGATGATAATGAGAGCACCAGATTAAATGGTTTTAATGATGATGATTATGATGATGATAATAAGAGGATCAGATGCACACTGTTCTCATCTAAGAGGGAAGAATTGCAAGTGGTATATGAATATACACCAATTCAGAAGGAACCCCATAACAAATCAAAAGACAATGAGAAAATTTATTTCTAATATCACACTAACTAAATAAACATTGTAATATAAGAGAAAAGACACTCACATTATCATTAAATAGTATGTCAAAACTCCCATGTGTCCCAATGCAAGCTTTCTTTCCCCAGGCCAAAGCATCTAGAGGTCCATGAAGTCTATCTTCTGCACCAGTTTTTGCAGCTTGGAGGAAAGATTCACTTGGGCTCTGCAACAAATTCCACATGAAATAAAACAGAGAACCAAGAAACGAGTATTTAAGGAAAGAAACCCAAATATTGTAGAAAGAGAATTAAGAAAGTCCATTCAAATAATTTAGAGAGAGACTAACAGCAAAACAGGCTTGCATAAATGGTGTTGTAATTGACATTTGACTCCGATGCTTTTTTATGCCTTTCAAAGTTAAACCATGGAACTCTCCAGTTACTGATAGACAATTAGCGGCAATAAGTAGATGCTCTCTGTGCACCTTCTTCCCCATACCAGACAGAACAGAGTGCACATTCTACGAGGGAGAAAGAACATCAAAGTTATGACATGACCAGTCACTTGAAGAATCGCATTGAATAATACCTAAATTATTAAGAATACAAGACATCAGAATATAAATATATATTTTTTATGACTAGGTGTATTATATTTCATTACATGTGTTGTAATTTCAGTAAATATAAAAGTACACATTTTTAACGACAACATCGCAGTATCACTACCAAGAACAAAAGAAACAACCACCTTACCTCAAAATAGTACTTCCATGCAGAATCAATCCCAAAAGCATTACAGATATTCTGCAAGCTATCAGGGTGACTACGTTGCCAGTCAATCAGCTTAGCTATAGCATCGCATCTTTTTTGCAGAATACTCCAGAGTCTCCCTGGCTTACATTTCTCTGACATGGCAACCTTCAAAAAGAGTTCACCAGAATGACCTCTTTTCAAACTCGATGTCCTAGGGTGATCTTTCCAGAAAATCATCACTTTTTTTATCTCCTCGAACCCTGTAGATTATAAGCACATAAACCAAATAGGAATTTCACTTAGTGTATACTAATAATAGATTCACAAAGATTCTACATCAGTGAAAGCCGACAATACCCAAACAAGTGAAAAGATAGGAATATGCAACATGCAA
Organism: Amborella trichopoda; assembly: GCF_000471905.2. The sequence goes on along the minus strand of NW_006500346.1, from coordinate 2,303,615 downwards.
ATAGAGTACACTTCAGGGACATAAAGTTACTTTCACATGAGCAATAAATCGTGAGACTCCCACAACAGACACAAAGGAATACAAATGAGATGCCAAAACTAATTGTCTACAATAAGCAAAACCAATCGCTACTACTAAAATGAATAACCTTTAATAACAGTCCGTAGAAGGAGCGGAATAATCAAGTCTCGCATTATATTCAGTGGGTTTGGAAAATCTGCAAGAACTTCCATTGCCACCCCAATAGAAATTGTTCCAGGGTTATCATCCCCATCAAAGGAGAAAACACCATACCTGAGAAAATGAAATCATAGTTAGTCATGTGTAATAAACAACCATCACATTCTATCAAAAATTCCAAGAATACAGCCAAACTTGCACGTTAAAAGTGAAACCAAATACAATAAACATAAGTAACATCAATCACTTCCCAATAATCATTTGCACTTTCCAATAATCATTTGGAATTAGAAAAAGAGAGAAATAACAATGAAATAAAATAGTAGAGACAAAGACAAATCAAGTAGATCCACCCGCTTGCATATGGAGAAACACATGCAAAGAAATGACTGTTCATTTGCAAAATAACATGGAAAGCAATACACAACATCAAATATATCATACAATTATAAAAAAGAAATGAAAGCTTAGTGTGTGCATAGATGCACATGAACCCATGATTTCCGCACTAATCTTATGAGAGGACCTACCCATGAAATATGTGCAACTTGGGAAGGACAAAATGTCTAACCCCTCTAGTGCAGGAGTCATAATTACGAACAAGAGCATCTACAAGTAGCCCTATCGACAATCCTCTAGCCCTCATTTTTTCCTAAAAAAAAGTAAAGCAAAAAACCAAAATAAAAGGTTAAACTAGTGAGAGCATCTAAAAAAAAAAAAAAGTGATATTATCTATAGCATTTTACCTTGCAGACATGAATCTGACAAACCCAAGGACTGATATTTGATCCCATGTTGTAATTATCCTCAGAGTTTGAAGCCAGGCATTTGTATCTGGACAGCACAAAAATAAAAAGGAGAATTATCTTTCTATTTTTCTATCAGAGTAATGTAAGCCATGTACAAGAAACACTCTGAACTATAAGCAGAATACATGGGTTCTGAAACAACATGAACAGAAAATAGCAACTGTCCTGTAAATCTGGTCCATGTAATGACCTTCCAGATTTGGTCATGCAACTCCAATAGCTGTGATATAGTCATGCAAGCATTCCAAGTTCTTTCCCTCTCAGACACAGCTGAACTACTTGATTTCTTTCTACAGAGCACATGCACTGTTCTTTTGATGTTTCTTATTTAGAAAAAAGTTATAGAAAAATATTTAAATTGTCAGCTAGAATCTTTAACCCATAAATCCACTTATTTAGTTCACATTTTTCCTTCTAGTTAAAATTATTATTCGTATTAGATGATGGTCAACTACATGCATCCCTATATCAGAGTTTTATATATAGCACAGGACCTTAAACTAGTCAGCATTTTGCAATGGAGTATTCATTTTATAAAATAGGATGATGAGGATAAGGACTTTCTATGGGATTTCCATCTTCGTATTTAGCTCCTGTCAAAGGAGGGATGGGGATTTCTGAATAATGAAAACCTAAGAATTCCATCTTTATACTTCAATCACAGGGGTCCCGGTTATATGGAGATATCACGTGTTTTGTGAAAGCCCGTTAGCACAAAGACTTCTATTATTTCATACTAAGTCCTTTGTGATCCTAATCATATGCTTTGCTCCTATCAGAGGTTTCATATATATGCTCTGCTCCTATTAAAGGTAACAACTCTTCAAACTGCAAAGGTTAATTTTAGAATGAGTTGTGTGCGTTTACTAACTATGTGGTTTCTTTTTTAAAAGAGTACTTTTATTGGTATCTTGCTCATCAAGTAAAGGTATTAGGTCACAACTCTTCAAAATACAAAGGTTAATTTTAGAATGAGTTGTGTGGGTTTACTAACTATGTGGTGTCTTTTTTAAAAGAGTTACTTTTATTGGTATCTTGCTCATCAAGTAAAGGTATTTGTGAAGATATCACTAAAAGACAAAAGCTACTTTTGTCATCTTCAGAAGGTAAAATTGAAATTTTTACTAACGGACAAGGGTATTCTACAAATAAAGTTCCAAGTCATTAATGTCCAATACACTATTGTACTTTTGCAAAAATTGTAAATTTACCCATACTTAATGATTAAATACCTATTAAAATAATAGATTATATACAAAGAGACCATTTATCTTTTGTACAAGGAGGTCACAATCATTCTTATCCCTTAAATTTCAAAATGGGTAGTTATAAGAGTGTTATTGAATAGACACAAAGCTCCAAAAAAAAAAGTCTTGGACTTTGTAACTGACCCCAAGCCATCCAATTTGATATTTAATGAGTGCAAATGATTGTGACGTACATGTACAAAAGATAAATGGTCTCTTTGTAGACGATCCCTTAAAATAATTTTTAAGTAATTTTGATAAATACAACCATCACAACCTATTTTAATACTAATCTTTGTATTTTGAAAGGTTGTTAACTCTAGACAAACCATATATATATATATATATATATGAAAATACTAGGATTAGCCCACTAACTCATATGAACATATGCGTTCATATGAGCCCAATGACCCAGATTGAATCTGAGCCGATCTGACGGTCACGACTTCATTTTGTATTTTAATTTTAATTTTTTTTCTACAAATCCAAATAACTTAAAATTTTAGGCGTCCATTC
>NW_006500346.1:2271107-2297913 GCF_000471905.2 Amborella trichopoda | reverse complement strand
CTCTCTCTCTCTCTCTCTCTCTCTCTCTCTCTCTCTCTCTCTCTCTCTCTCTCTCTCTCTCTCTCTCTCTCTCTCTCTCAATTCATATCCACCATACCCAGCTTTTACAGTTCCATTACGGAACAATGCTGCAGTGCAACATAACAGAAAAATTCAGAACAGTATCCGAGGGGCTTGGGAGACGGCAAGCTACTTTCAATGGGCTTTCAAAGCACACAATTATTTGCCCATTCCTTAGGATGGTAAGCGACTAGCAAGGAGGCAGATTTGCAAAAGAAATTAACAAATAAAACCTAGTAAGTTTGGGAAGAATAGTAAAACTCACATAAGTAATTAGTCATAAACATGAAATTATTGGAAATGAATACAGTAAAAACCATGACATTGTTAACCCCAAAAAATCAAAGCCCGCAATGTTTTCAAGCTCGCCGACTCAACCAAGACTTGCACAAGTCCAGTAGGATTGGGCATATCCAATTATTACTTGTGTAAAACTCAGAAAAGAGGAAAAATAATAAACTTTCTGAAAGAATCGGGTGAGTCTTTAGGAGACTCAGCAGTTCCATTGTAAAGACTCAGACAAGAGTCTCTAAGAAGCACCCTGCCCCTCTGCACCATTTTTTTTTAGTAAAACATGTTGTCCTGAACCCGAAAGATAAAGTTCCTATTTTAGGCATTGTCTTTCTTGTTATGGGTGGATTTTTTTTCTTCCTGAAACTGTTAACTTGGGGTGCAGGTGGATCTTTTGGTCTACTTTCACCTATTTCCTGTTACAGTGGTTTAGGAAGCCTTAAGCAATAAAAAACTTCTATAGATTTTGAGATTTTTGGGTTAGGATTTCATTCTAGAAAGAAAAAGAATTTTTGGGTTAGGATTTCATTCCGGAAAACAAGATTGTATTCCCAAATTTCGCGAGTCCTGAATCTGATCATCTCAAAAGTTTAGGATGAGAATTTGAGGAGTATTTTAGGCTTATGTGCAATTAAAGAAAGAAGTTTCAAGATCAAGCACCTTTTGTGATCCCAAGTATCTTTTTTTTTAAACTGTTAATGTTTTATTAATGTAAATATAGAGATACAAGGACCAGCCCCCCTAAAGCAAGGCAAAGAGCAAAAATAACTAAAAAAAGTAACCTCGAAGGGAACCCAGGGAAAACTCTGAAAGAACTAAGACTCTTAAGGAAGGGCCAGCAATTCCAGTAATATGCACTACTGTTCTGCCGCTGAAGGGGCATAATCAGCATCTTCTTTGGCTAAGGTGTCCACTTGAGAGTTACTCTCGCACAACATGTGACTCCATGAGATCGATATCCCTAAACAAAGATGGGCAATTTCTTCAAAGATCAGGGCCAAGGCCCAGGGATAGGTGGCAGCAGCAGAGGCCCATCGGATAACATTGAGGTCCATCTTACTGCAAAAACACGCAGACTTTCGAGAAGGGCGAGGGCCTCTCAGATATCAGGTATGTATTTTTTTATTTTTTTGGTTTGGAATACTTCTTTCGACAAGATACCTTTGGATTTTGAGAGATATAAGGCTGACTTTGTAGATCATCTATTCTTTGTGCATATTCAGCCATTTTTGCGAAAAAAATTAAATATAAACTGAAAAGTATCACAACATTAGATATTTATGATTTTTCCAAGAAAATCTAGTTTTCCCCTAAAGGTGTTCTAAGCTTGCTAGATCTAGCACTTCTGATAAAATCTAACTGAGCTCAATTTTTTCCTCTTCGCCCTCACCCCCCCCCCCCCAATTTTTCCACTTTTCAGAACTATTACATTAGTTTTCTATATTTACTGGGAATTTTCAGGTCCTTCAGGGACTGGCCACAAGACATACTGGCAAGTCTCTCTTTTTAACCATTGCCCACATGGATGGGCACACAAAGCATCTCAAGATCATCTAGAGAAATATGAAAGGTTCTTAGCATTACAGCATCACCATTGTTGCAGCCGACAAGTCCATATGCAAGCGAGCCAAAGACAACAATGAATCATCAAAACTATAAGGTATAAAGAAGCTGACTTTTGCCTGATATTAATTGCATGTATTAGCCAAAAAATGAAGCGCACAGACAATGATTCCAAGCACTGAGTCATATGAGTAAATTTCTCTAATTATAGTTAACTTCCATAGTTGATTAGGCATAGCACACTAGTACAACGTGAACAATATGCCTATGAGAGTGGGAGCAGGAAGAGTCAAGGAGGTGAATTTTCATTAGGAAACCTAGGGAACATCGGTTATGGCAGATGAACCTACAAACCAACAACCAAAAGATCTCAACGAGTTTCTGAACCTACAAGACATCTTCTAAAAACCCCCTTAACAAACCCGCATACTACTTCCCCCTGCCCCAAAAAAGAGTAAGAGAAAAAAGAAAAAAGAAAAAAAAAGGAAAACCAAAACACTCCCTGGGGTGTCAATCTTAAAACATACATTAGAAAAACACTCCTTATCCAATGCAACATTAAATAGCCCCAGAAAGTTCCCAGAAAGCGCTTAACCCACACACCCCGTATCACCTAAAACCTATCTGCTTCCCTCCTCAGCCTCCAGCTAATACCCTCTAGAAGAGCAAATGCATCCTCTCTAATGCCTGCTAAACCTCAAACAACCCCATAAACTGAAAACTTTTCAATGTCCTTACACTACCATGTATACATCCAGCACTATTTTTTCTGCTGAAGATCCTAGAAAGCAAACTCCACAATACTAAAAGTCACCAACTTCATTATCGCAACAGAGCCCCTTAAACATACTTGAAACAATGTATATGCCCAGGTCCCCCTGCCCCTCTAGATTTGAGTACCTCCTTGCACTGCCCAATCGATAGGACTTCTTGCATCCAATTCAGAACAAGTCCTGGCCTCTCCAACATCTCTTTGACTGCCATAGGAATCCAGAATAATGGCATGAAGTGCATCAACATGCTGGATAAAATCACATTACAATAGAATTGATGTGGCCCCTAAAACATTGGCCCTTTCACTGAACCATTATCCATCTGGTCAAACCACTTACCTATTGAAGACCATTATAACCTGTCTCTGTAGCCTTCCCAACCACTCGTTTTCAACTGCAGATAACAGATTTCACCATTGTTCATGCAAAGCCCAATGATTTATTGACAAGTTACTTTAAGACATGATGCCAACAAGAAATTAAATCTGACTATTTCTGATACTAATGAAATCACTATCAATTTCACACCATAATTTATATGATAACTTGTATAGTTCCAATGATTAATTAGATCTTTATCGTACTAAAACTTGTGAAATTGATATCAAAACGAAAATAATGTTATAAAATAATCACAAATCATTTAATCATTTACAAACCACCACAATGTATTTCACATAAACAATACAGGGAATATTGATTATTTTAAGATGATATGGAGAATAGTGATTAACCAGCAGCTACATTCATAAATGCAAGATCCAATTTATCTAAACAACAAAAACAAAGATTAAAACTTGCATCGCATGAGATTGGGAGAGTAAAAAACCTTTAGATCTAAGAGTGGAGATGTTCCTGATAGTCCAAGAGGGTGATCCAATGCACTATATGCAGCTTCTGAGATAGCACAACCAGCCAAAGACCCAACAGGTAGACCACCAACAGGGGCATCACACCATGCACTCTCAGGAGATAGGTCTTGGGGTTTATCACAATTAACATCCACTTTTCCATCTGAGTTACCATAAGAGAACTGTATAACTTGATTCCCATAAGCACTTCTCACAGTTCCATCATATGCAAGACATAAATCTCGCAAGAAAAACATAAGCTTACGAGTCAAAGTCCCGGGAACATCAGCACTGTCACTGAAACAATTTCCCCGACTAGATGAAGCATGCACTAGACACTCGAATGGGTTCAGTCCATCTAAGAATGAGGTCTCAACTATTGTACAAGAAACATGGCCCTGATTGAGCTCATGTGTGCCGAAAGATAACGAGTTCCTTGATATTTGTAAGCCAAGGCACATAGATTGCTCAACAAGTTTTTGTATGGACCCCTTGCTTCCAGCTGATGTCATTGCCAACAACGAATTGTTCTTACTGCCATATTCAGGGATTAGCCTTAGAATATCAAAGTAAACATCCCTAAATGCACGTCCAGATTGCTCGTTAAAACCAGTCGGGATCCTGTTCGAATAATAATCTTCAGGATAATCCATACCTGATTACTCTTTTTAAGATATTCTGTAGTCAATTGCATGACACGAGCCAAGCGCTTGGCTTCTTGCACCGCACATCTAATCTCATCAACCATTTTTTCTCGAGAATACAAATTAGATGCGAGAGAGATATCCAAAAAAGACACAGTAAAACCTCTCATCATCATCCACTCACAGAGAGCTTCCTGTGCAGAATGTAGATAGCTGAGAGCTTTAAGAGGAACATGTTTTACAATGGCAAAGAAAATGCCCTCGTTTGAATTTTGTAGCCAACGTGATTCTCCAGAAGTGGTAAGCAATTCACCCTCAGAAATTAGAACCCCATTGGAAACATATTGATAATCAAGAGATTTAGGAAGAAACATGCTAAAGAATTGATGTCCAGTCCAAAGAGGACCACGCGATAAAGGTGATTTACAAATTGCTGGAATAGGTAACTCAGATGGACAAAACATTTGTAACTGCTGCATTTGAAATTGATCAAGGAACTCGTCATTTCTTGTGACCAAATATGCAGCAGTGAGACTATCATGACTCAGTGAAACCAGTGGCAGACCATCTTGCCCATTCAATAGTTGGTGATGTAAAGTCATAAGCTCTTGTAGTTCTACTCTATTGTCAATGGATTGAGGAACAAATCCATGAAGACAGTCTCCATCGAAATCACCAAAGAAAGGAGAGCAACAGAGGGGATTAATTGAAATGACAGATTTCATGTTAAGTACCCTAACAGTGAAAGCAATCAAGGAGTGCTGATGAACTGATGGAGGTCGATTAATCATCAAAAGATCCCCATCTCTTAAATTCCTATATATCACATCACCAACCTCCAGATCATATGGATGTTTAACAGGCACAAGATCACCTTTTCGTCTTACATAAAAAACAGTCTTTTGTTGGAGAATGGAATATGCACAAGAGGTCAACATCTTCAAGTTAAACAAATTTACATGCTGTGGGATCATCAAATTTTCTGAAATATCACGTGGGAACCCAATTTCACCCAATTTAATTTTTGGATCACCAACAACAGTCATTCGAAATGCATAATTTGTTCTTTTACCAAGAACAGTATCTTTAAACCATTTTGAACTAGACGAACCACCATTAGCCACTGCTTTCCAAAGCTTCTTACCGCCAAACTGCGTACACACAAGAAAAACTATAAACAAAAAGTTTGCAAAGGAATCAACAATGTTCACAATAAAAACAGTAAGAGTTACAATCAGCTTGCCTTTGACTCCTTAAAATAATCGAGAACCAAATTTCCGCGAGTGGTAACCAGGTTACCCATAAATAACAGTTGATTGGAAGCACTGATTAGTTTTTTCAAAGCCATTGTGCGGTTGTCCTGCCACCATTTAAATCACCAAGCACATTACACAATGACAATACCACAAACTCTGAGGAAGACCACCCAAACACGAGAACTGAACCAATATCCAAACAAAATAATAAATCTCACAGGCATTATGTGGGGTCCATCAGTAAAGAGGTTCTTAGACTCCATCACTCGGTGATGATTTGGAGTAACTGGAACTGAATTCAGAAACAAAGATTGCCTCCTTGGAGCATATTTAGAAAAGGCCCCTGGATCCAGAGATTCCAATAAAGTATATGCCTGGAGAGTGGGAACCAGATCAGAAAGCAGCATATGAAGTATGCTGAGAAACTAAAACCAAAAATGTGTACATGCAGACATCACAAGATATCAACAAATTAGCAACTGAATATAATGAACACATGGCTAACAAACTTAAAATTACAGCAAACCAAATGTTAGGAAAATGAAAAAAGGACCAGAGAAGTACAGGTTCAATAACTAAATAAAAGAAGGATCGATAGAAGAAGAAGGCCCGGAAAATATTAGGAGCCATCAGAAACATGTAGGTAAATGCATACAAATAGAAACGCAAATAGAAATGCATGCATCATCCAGTTGAGGGAATGGCTTCAGTAAGAGTGCTGATGTTCCTGGGTCTTTGGCTCAAAAGCTTATGTTTTTCTTGAGAGATTTATATGTTTCTTAAGATGGAACTCTGAGTGCTTGGACGCGGAAGCAGATTATGCAATTTTATTCTCATAAAACAGATGAGACAGCAGTTATCAATAATGATAAATCTTATGATTTAATTCCTGAGAATACATATTGTAAAGCCCCCAGTATTGGTCTACTGGTTGGATCTTTGGCTGGTTGTTCTATCTTAGAAGCAGCATATAGTGCATTTTGTGAGCAATTTCGATTAAATGAAATGTCCACACTCTTAACTTTAAATGTTTTCCATCATCCCATTCTCATGCTTTTGAAGTTTTACTCATGTTTCTATGGGGTTTAGATCTACTAAAACTCATGCATTTGTTACCACGGTGCTAGTTAATCACCGTTCTCTCTGTTACCTTAGCAAAAAAATTACCATTCTTTATATTGTTTAGAAGGTAATAAATTGCAGTGCTTTCAAAATAATTTGGCTACTTATAATACGGATTTTGGAAACTTGAGCTGAATGTGACCACTGAGTGGAGGTCTGAGGCTGCCAATGAAGGTTGAAACACAGCATTCATGTGGGGTTTTAAGTAGATAGGCCTTAAACAAGGAGAAAGGGGGATGGTGGGGATAAGAAGGCCATACATGTAGTAAACAAAGAGTGGATGGATGTTGAAACTGATGGAACAGTTGAGCTCGGAGAAGATTTTATTGCATTTGTCTGCACCCAAGCTATTTTTCTATGATAAATCAAGGCAGCAAATTGGCAACAAAATATTTTGAACACGACATACAAACTTAAAATTACTGTAAACCAAATGTCGCAAAAAAGAAAAAAATATGAGAGGTAAGATAAACAATAAAAGCCCTAACATAGAAGATAAGGCCAGGAATGTGCATATAGACAAATGCATGTAAATGAAAATATAAATATGATAATTCATATGTATGCAGAACAATGTTTATAATTAAGTAATAATTTGGTGGTTTTTTTGACATAACATGGTTGTGCTTTGCTGCTAGTAAATAGAGCTTGAAGAATTTCCATTTAGTTCAGCACATGATTGTTGGCAAATACATGATCTATAATTACAAGAACTCATTGAAGTTCAAAATATGCATAAAACGATGGAATCATAAGAGATATATATCTATTTAGTGAAAAAGAGGGGCCCTCTTTCCTGTATTTCTTTGTGATAAAATTGGCTTTACTATATTAAAAGGTTGAATTACATGTTACATGTGGAAACACGCATTACAAAAGGGAAAGCTTTGTGTGACCCCAACCACATATAAGTTCTATGTGACCCCAGTTCTCCGCCGTTCGATCTGAATTGACGGTCAAGATTCATGTCACAATGTCACACCACACTCTTTGATTTTATTTTCTTTCTACAAAATCTTTTTGGCTGAAATTTGAGATGTCCCATCTCCTTCCTGGGACACACCTAGCAGAAAAAAATATTTCTCATGAAAATAAATGACCAAAATTCCCCTGAAAGTTTCAGGCATATTTAGGTAATTTTTATCACAGGAAATATTTTTTTACTAATTTATCATGTGCGCCCCTATCAGATGTATGCATGACCCAAATTTCGCTGCAAAATGGTTTATAGAATAAAAATTAAGAATAAAATATTATGAGCTGTCGGATCAAGATCTAACACTCAAGATCCAGCTTGTGACATTGTGACTCAAACCATCTCAGCCATCTACTCAGATATGACGGCTGAGATCAGGGGTCACATATACTATATATGTGGGTGTGGTCACGTGGAAGGCTTTCCTTTTACAAAAATGTGAAAATTGTGACAATGAAAGCGGCAAAAAGAGGAGGAAAGATAGAGACTGGGGTGTTAGGTCTGTCACAACCAAGTTTGTGTCTGAGCACCTTCTTAGGCAAGTGCATCGGCAATAGTAATAGCTTTTCTCCAAGTATGCATGAGGACAAGGTGCAATGCCCCAAGAATATCAAAATTTTGGTCAAAGATGGGTCAAGTCTCCATCAGCATCGGAATATTCTAGAGGCCCATGTTATTACATTTTGTGAGTCACCTTCCACAACAAGATTGAGACCCCAGTTATGTCATAGAGTTTCAGCCTTTCTGAAAGGGACTGGGCCTGAACAATCATTGAGTTGGCAAACCCTATTGGGTGACTACAAGAGTTGAGACGGGCTGTCTCTAGAAAGTCCCTCATTCAGCTGATGGCAAGGGTTGCCGAAGAAACAACCACCAAAGTTTAGTTTAACTACCGCAATTTAAGGCGGCAGCCAATGATATGTCAAGTTGATCATCCGCCTTGATGTAATAATGGCTTTCCAGTTGAGAACAAAGTCCCCCACTGACCAGGCCCTAAGTTCCTTCCTACTTCTAGCCCAAAATATCACCAAAGATATAAGTCGATCCTCTACCCTAGCTGTCATTGGGTTGCTGCCTTTGAATATTTGCCATTTCCGTTTAACCAGATGACCCAAGGGTTATCAACAGGGATGCCCGCCAAATGAAGAGGTCCAAGAGAGGGAATGGGGAGGAAGTACACAAAAAACAACTAACGGTCACTCAAGTCCAGCTAAACCGCTTTACAATAGAGGCCAAGATTTGATCTACGGATGCAGTATAATAATAGATTATCTATGGACTCCTCTGTCTCTTTGCACATATTACATCAATTGGGCAGCTGGATTCCCCTCCTTGTTAGCTGGTCTCCCACAAGGACTTTTTCAAGAGGACCAGCCAATTAAAAACCTGGATTTTCAGGAGTGGAGGATCAACCAGGCCTTGATAGCTATGGTCAATTGGATTGGGTTGTGATCGAGAACTTGGTAGAAAGAGACTATTGAGAAGGAGCCGGAAGCATTTGAGACCCCCAAAACATTCTATCTCTACCAGAGCTTGAGGCATAGTGAGATCCATGGAGGGATAGCAAAGAAGCATACCAGTTATTTCTAGGTCCAATAGGTTAACCCTGAAGGTGGCAAACCAGACCACCTACCCTCCCACGACTTAGAAGGATTGCACCAGCTTGGTGTCCCTTTCCAGCTTGGTGTCCCAGGCACCAGCAATTGAGTTTAGCCTCAGTAGAGTCCAAGGTGGAGTCATCGACCCTATGGTATTTCTAGAGCCTGATACACTCTCCTGTTTTATCCTAAAAACTATGTTGTCAATGAAACTCAGGTGCACCAAGGCTATATCCTTCCACTACACCATGGGGAAACCACCCTGATCTATGTGGTGGTCCGCAAGTGGCCCTATTGGTTTGCAAAGCGCCATCACCACTTCCTTAGGAGTGTTGAGTTGCATTTTGCTTTCCTTACCCTGAAACTTCCACACCTCTTAGGACTACAAAAGACGACCAACTTCACCAACTGGAACTTGTGCGTGCCCTCTACCCCAGGCCACAAGAATCTCTTATCAATCGCTCCAACCGATTAACAAATGGACAATGGCATCGGGGAAAGGGACATCTGAAAGATAGGAGTGTTGGATAGAGAAGCTTTGACAAGGGTGACATAGCTGCCTCAAGGGTAGCAATGCCGAGCCCCATGATGAAGTCTCGGACTCCATTCTCACCAAAGGGTAAGAGTCCAAATTATTTACCCAAAAAAAGATATAGCTGCCTAAAAAAAATATAGAGAAACTTCCAAGCTGCGAGTCTCCTATCAAACACTCCACAACAACATGCCAGTGGGCCTAGTGAGGTTTTCCAATGCAGAGGGGAACACCAAAGCACTTGCTTGATAAGGAGTCCCTGTGGCACAAACCAAGATTTTAGCTAGCATTGGAGCCTCTTCATGCAAGAGACCACCCCCAAACAGCTTAAACACAGCCATATTCACCATAAAACCAATTGAAAACTCAAGGCACTTTAGACAAAGACAAACAACCAAAGTGTAATCCACTTGTTGGGGAAAAGAATTACAGAAGTCCAAGGTGTCATCCACATAGAACAAGTAGGAAATGACAAGGCCTTGTCTTGAAGACCTGAAACCTACAATCAAGCTGTGCTCAAAGAGGTTCATTACAGATTGAAACACCTCACCCACAATAGCAAACAGGAAGGGTGAGAGGGGGCCCCCTTGTCAAAAAATCTCCCTTAGCCTGGAAGTAACTGAGTCGAGTCCAGGTTCTTGGTTCTGCCTGTGGTCAGGTCCATGTCCAAGTCCTCCTTTGGGCAAATCAGGTCAAATCCACATCCGGTTCCCTCCTTTGAACATTTGGGCCAGGTCTGCACCAACCCAACCCGTTTACACCCCAACACACCATCTATATAGTCGATATCTGGGGAGGTGGAGGATGGTGAGCAGGGATGACATGGCATGTGTCCAGCTAGGGGGGATCGGTGTTTGCTCAAAATTTTAAATGGGCTAGCAGGATTAGGCAAGGTGCGCCAAGGAGGGGGTGACACACGTATTGCCTAGGGGATCAGGCTATGGGTTACATGGTTTGTTGTACCAACTAGGTCTAGGCAAATCTATTGATAAACTACAAGAACGGCATACCAGCAAGAGGGAAAGATGATGCATAGCGCCAAAACTACAAGCTCACAAAGTGTTTGATGCATTAATCTATGGCACAGACTGGGATTCACTTGTGGCTGAAAATGGCTTGGTAAAAATCTGCTTTCAGTCACTTGGTCATTGTTGGGGATCTCTAGTGGTTATGGAATAGTGAAGCATAGGAAAGAAGATGACAAGACCTCAAACAATGGTTATGAGCATCAACTATAACCACATGCTAGCACCAAACACAAGCACCTTCAAGCATCAATCAAGGCTTATGCTTGCTGTGGTTGCAACAATGGCGAAGGGAGAGTGTGTGGAGCTTAAAGAGGGTGTGCTCAATGGGTAGCATATAGTTAGGTAAGGAGCAAGGTATTCTATACAATGGGGACCCTTAAGCCCCCATTCATAGATTTCTGTGAGATCTAGAGATCTATGGGGCGAGAGAGGCTCAATCTGAGCCATCCAATCGTCGTGTTTGGTTTTGTGGCCTTTAAATATGATATTTTATAATGAAATATGCACTTCAGTGGAAATGTGTACATTGACTAACTAAGAGTTGGGCAATTTATGGCCCTGGTTATGTCCAAAACCCTTATCCTTGGGCATGTGGCACCTATCGAGAAGGGTTTAAAGTGCGTCATCCCTTGTTGAGATTGGAGAGATGCCCAGGGATGTTTTTTAAGCTAGGAGAACTGTGTAGTCTCCTGTTTGCAGTAGAACGCCTATGAGAGTAACAGCCAAAACCTCAACAAACTGACGCACAACATGTATACATGACAACCGGATTACTGGGAAACAACCTTATAGAAGGACACATGTGCATGTTCATAGAGAGAGTCCCCTTTGCATTGTGGTGACAACTGCTAGACTTACACTTAAAAAGGGGAACTGTGATCGATATTCCAATGTCATAGTTCCACTGTTTATTATCCAACTTTAACAAGCCAATCATGAGCTGTTTCTCTGAGACTGCGGGTCACGTAGGGGTGGCAATGGACCCGTACCCGACCCTAACCCGATGGGTATACCTGACTAGGGTCCGGATATGGGTCCAAGTTTTGGACCCGCAGCTATGGTCTGGGTCCAAAAGTGCATACCTGAACATTTTCGGGTACGAGGACGAGTATGGCTATACTCGAACCGGCGGATACCCGGACCTGGACTTTTAAATAATAATGTTTTTTTTTACTCTCTATTATCCATCACCCGTTTCCCCTTCCTAAACAGTCAGGATGAGTTTGTGGACTCGCTTTTAATATCTTTGTTTTTCTATCTATTATCCATCGCCCTTTTCCCCTTCCCCTCAACAAACACATTTACCAAAATTTCAATTTCCTTCTTTGCATCGAAGGGTTTGCTCTTCTTTCCAAAACCCTAATTCTCTCCATTTCACGATTCTATCTCCAAAACCGTAGCTCTGGTTCGCCGTCTTCATCTGGCTTTGGCCCAGCTCATCGAGGGGGTTCAGCCAAGACGACACCACCCGGGACAAAGAAAGCGCAAGCTAAGGATGTGAAAGAGGAACCCGCGATAGAACCATCCATTACTTATGAGGATACGGCTTTTGAACCAGAGATTCCTATAGCTTCTTCCTCTCCTCCAAATGTTCCTGAGCCAGAGGTGCTTATGGTGTCTTCATCTCCTTTAAAGGTTACTAAGAGAGAGGTGTTTGTAGTTTCTTCATCTCTTCAAAAGACTTCTAAAATAGAGGTTCCTACAGTTCCATCTTCTCTGAAAGATTCTGAAACAATCTCTGTTTTAGAGAGCTCTGAGAAGGTCCCCGAAAGTGAGAATGGTTTGGGTGATGTTAGGACGGAGAAGGAAGATGAATCAGAGACCCAAGAAGGTCCCCGAAAGATTTTCTTTTTTAATTTTCTACCATTATATTCAGTTTCTTTAGTGATTTTATATTCTTGGGCCAGGTTCCAGGTTAAATCAACACGTACAAAAAGTAGTTTAATAGATCCGGGTTCGGGTACGGGTCTCGGGTCCAACAATACCCGTCGAGTACATGTACAGGTACGCTTAAATTGGACCCATCGAGTATGAGTCTGGGTCCGGGTCCATATAGGGTATTTCGAGTACGGATATGGGTCCAACTGGACCTAACCCGTTGCCACGTTGGGTTGGATAAGAAAACAGTTGTGGATCATGGTTCTTGGGTCAAGGGGAGTGCCCTTATTGTCACTAATTTTACCCATTCGTATCAGTCCATTCCTAATATATTTTATTTTGGTATTAAAAATGGTTTTATGATTTTTACATATTTTTTAAAATTTTAAAATATTATTTCTGTTGCAATATTCATTAAAAGGGTATTTCTAAAATTTTCAAAACTTGATAAGGCACATGTGGAGACCAAGGATGCAGCCCCACATGTTTGTGCCACCCATATAGGGCCCACATGATCCCCTAGGGTGGCACGCCCCACTTATTTAAATTTAAATGTGCCACTTTTAGTCGAAATTAGTTAGATAAGGAATCTTCTAATTTTAAAATATATTTGGTTTTTTATTCAAGTGGGAGTTTTAAAATATAAAGGAGTATTTTTTACTTCCTAAACATCTAGATAATGATAATAGTTGGTTATATTTCAAATTTAAATAGGAGTTGGATTTGGGTCAAAAAATAAGGGGATAGCATTTCTATTTTCCACCCAAAATCCTGATGGTTGATTTGTGGGATGGACGGCGCTAATTAAATCCCTCTCACCCCACAAATTTCCTAATTATCCTAAAGGTCAAGCTGAAAATTAGAGAAGGCATATCTAGATTAGAATCTTATTCAAAGTAGAACATAGATCTTGTTTCTATTTAAACAAGATTTGAGCTCCCTCTCTCATTGCCACAAGACTCTCTCTCTCTCTCACATCCTAGAAGGGAAAGGGTCTCCCTCTCTCACGCCACAATTTTCTTTTCGTCTCTATTCTTTTCTTTGCACGCACTTAAAGAAAAGGAGAGGCCCCTCTTTCTCTCATGCCAAACTTTCTCTCTCCCATATTTTCTCTCACACAAACCTCTCTCCCCATAGTTTGGCACGCCATCCTTTCTCCTTCTCTTTTATGTGAGTAATAACTCAAAGAAATAAAGGAAGAAAGATGGGACGTGAAACCCTAAGTTAGGGTTTGCGGATTTTTAAAGAAAAGGGAGGTATATGAAGCCTAGAGAGAGATAAACACACAAGTTCAGTCCTAATCTATTACCATAGGGTTTCTACAAACTCGTATAGAATTTTTTATCTCTCTAAAACTTTAGATAGAAAGGTATTGCCTGAAAAGCTTCCCTATCTCAGAATTTCCAGCAATACCTAAAGGACTAAAAGTGCGTCATCGGTCAAGGAATCAGGTGGGGGGTGGATCAAGACTTGTGAGGATAACTCCAGGCATCTTCTAGTAAGTCTTCCCAGTACATTAATTAATTTTTAGTAATACTTCTTATTTTTCTGTGAATTTCCAAGAACATATGTAGCACTAAAAATCATAGTGGAAGATTGTATGTTGCTCCTAGATGTTTTTTGTTTGCTATGACAGTGAAAATAAAGATTCTAGATTATATCTAAGATTTACAATAATATTTAGTGCTTTTGTAAGTGGAATTCAGGTATATAAAACAAAAGGAAAAATAAATTTTTAACTTTAATACCTTGAGTTCCATATAGCCACTTCTATCATTAGTATCAGAGCCTCTATATTTTACTACCCTAGTCTAGAGTCTTTATTTTTATTTGAGTCTAGAAACATGACATCAAAAAGCTTCTTAGTTGAATTTATTATTTTTGAAATATTTGATGGGAAGAACTATGCTAGTTGGAAGAGAAAAATAGGTTATGTCCTCTTCGTCGAAGGACTTAACCAGATCCTTACTGATGATCCTCAACCTGCCCCAAGAGGCAATATTTATCAAAGGCAGTCCATAAGAGATGCTTATGCTCAGTGGGAGCGCAAACACAATCTAGCAAAGCATGTTCTACTTATGCCCATGGATGACACCCATGCTCTTGAGTATAAGCACTATTCATGAACGTCTTGAGACCGATTATGCCTCTCCTTCCCTCACTAGGAAAAATATGGCCATGAAATAATATTCAGACTTGAAGATTGAGGAAGGAGGCAATTAACTGAGCATATACAGGAGTTTAGGTCTTTAGTTCGTGAATTTGAAGCTGCACAAGTTAAGCCAGATGAAAATATGCAAATCTTCCAGTTGCTCAATTCTATATCGAGCTCATGGGAAAGCTTCATTTCAGGCCTTCTCGCAAGCGAGAGCATGCCGAAGTTGGACGGGATCATCATCAAACTAAAAGCCGAAGAAGAAAGGCGATTGTCTCGTGCTACTTTAGCACTGAATGACTCCATAAATCTGGTAAACCTTAAACCCAACTCTGATTCATTCAAGAAGAAGAAGGGCAAAGGCAAGAATAGCAACAAAACAAATGAGAATCAAACGGGGAATAATGGGCCTAAGAAAATGAAGGATTTAAAGAACACCCAATGCTATAACTGCAAGAAATTTGGGTGTATTGTGAAGTATTGTAGAGCACCCAAGAATACGAATCCCAAGGGCGATAGGAAGCATGCTTGTGTGGTCCGTGAGACAATGCTAGCTGACCCAAGAGTGGCGTCATGGTGTTTTGACTTTGGGCCCACTACCCATATGTCAAACACAAAGGATGGTTATAGAAATTTTAACCTTATTGCCCCTGGGGATCAGTATATCTATATGGGTGGGAATCAAAAGACTTAAATTCTAGGTATTGGAGACTTTGTCCTTCAACTTGAGAATGATAAAAGCATGGTCCTAAAATCAACTCTTTTTATGCTCCTAAAATCAGGAAGAGTTTGGTTTCGATTGTTAAATTGGCTAAGGTATGCTACTGCACCATCTTTATAGGTAATAAGGTGAAAGTCAAATATGAGAATGAATTAGTCATGAATAGTCACCTTGTAGATGGTTTCTTTCCAGTTGCAATAAAGAATCCCATTTTTTATATCTCGTATCATAATGATGACAATGATGATGCGTATAGATGGCACATACTACTAAGGCACATAAATCCTAAAAGGATGGAGAGATTAACAAGAGAGGACTTGCTAAATAATCTAAATGAAAACTTAACCAGAGTCTGTGAATCAAGTGTTCAAGAAAAGCTAGTTAAGAAATTCTTTGAGAAAGCTCAAAGAGCTACTGCCATATTAGAAGTTGTCCCTAGTGATATTTGTGGACCTATGAATGTGGCCACTAAGGGCCGTAAGAGGTACTTTATCACTTTTATTGATGATCACTCCCGTTTTAAAAACTATAAGGCTGACGTAAAAACCCAAACAAACCAGAAAATGGAAGTCCTTAGATCAGATAGGGGTGGAGAATATTCCTCTTGATTATTATACAAATTATGTACTGAGCATGGTATTATACATCAATTTACTTAGCCGTAAACTACTCAGCAAAATGAGATAGCTGAGAGACGGAATAGGACCTCGATGGAAATAGTGAGGAGCATGATAGGACATGCTAATCTCTACCTCGATTTTTGGGGAGAAGCTATTGTGACAGTCAATTATATCCTTAATCGAACTCCCACAAAAGTTGTCTCACTAACTCCTCATGAGATTTTCACTGGTTGTGCTCCATCCCTTGATCACCTCAAAGTGTGGGGATGCTCTACCCATGTCTAATACCCTATCAAAACAAAATTAGATCCTAAAACTGCTAAGTCCATCTTCATAGGATACCTACCACATGGTAAGGGATACCATTTTAATAACACTGACACAGCGGCCGTCCAAGAAAGTAGGGATGCTCATTTCCGTGAGGAAGAATTCCTTGAGGGTCGTGCCACTTAAAAACAAGCTGAGATTAATGAAATAGAAAGTGACACAATTCAGGCCTTGGATCCCGAATCACCTTGTCCTCGGAGAAGTAATCAAATAAGGAGAAAACTTGAGTTCTTCACCTACCTAGGACAATATCATGAGATAATTGAAGTAGAATTCCTACATGAACCATGTTCCTACCAAGAAGCCATAACATGTCACGAAAAGGCACAATAGGAGAAGCCATGACTAATGAACTTAACTCGATCAAACAAAACAATGTTTTGGAACTAGTGAAACTACCTCCTGATAGAATACCCATAGGCTACAAGTGGATTTATAAGAAAAAATTAAACTCAGAAAGGAAGTTGGAGAAATACAAAACCAGATTAATTGCAAAAGGGTTTACCTAGAAAGAAACAAATTATGATGAGATGTTCCCTATAGCAAATTTCCCTTCCATTAGAATCCTAACAGCCATGGCAGCCCATTTGGACTTTGAACTCCACCAGATGGATGTTAAGACTGCATTTCTGAATGGGTAGTTAGAAGAGGAAATTTATATGAAACAACCAGAGGCCTTCATAAAAAAGGGTAAGGAAAACATAGTGTGCAAATTCAATAAATCCCTTTATATTAACCAAGTATCGAAGCAGTGGTATATTAAGTTTTAGGAGAACTTGTCATTGGCTGGTTTTGAACCAAATAGGAGGACTACTATATATATGTCAAGGTTAGTGGGAGTGGTGTGGTTTTCATCTCCCTATATGTAGATGACACGTTAATTGCCAACTGTTCGATGAGTCTCATATGGGAGATAAAAGCTTTATTGGCACAACATTTTGATATGAAAGATCTTGGAGAAGCATCATATGTTTTGGGAATCAAAATTACCCCAAACAGAAAAGAGAGAACAATTTAAATATCTCAAGAGACATATTTTGCAAAAATTCTTCAAAATTTTGAAATGGAAAATTGGGGGCCCATATTAACCCCCATTGATAAGAAGATCAAGCTTAGCCTAGTCATGTGTCCTACTACTCCAGAAGCAGAGAACTCCATAAAAAAGTGCAATTGGGTCTCTAATGTATGCTATGTTTAGGGCAAGACCGGATTTACCTTTTGCCATGAGTTTGATTAGTAGGTTCCAGAGTAATCCAAGCATGGAGCACTGGAAGGCCACCAAAGAGTATTGCGATATTCAAAGGGAACAGTTAATTACACACTCACTCGGATATACAGATACGAGGATATTCAGAAGCAAACTATTGGGGCGATCCAGATGAGACAAAGTCAACATCCAGCTATATCTTCACGCTTGCAGATGGAGTTGTTTCTTGGTGATGAAAGAAACAAGATGTTGTTGCGCTCTCAACTATGGAGTCAAAGTATGTGGCATGTTGTTTCGCGGCTAAAGAAGCAGTCTCGTGAAGTTCCTGAATCAACTCATATATGATCCAGTGAAGTGCCTGTGTGTCAGAATCTTCTGCGACATCTAGGTAGCTATTTGTGTGTCAAAAGAGCTGAGGTTTCACAAGAAATTGCAGCATATAAAGTCGTGCTACTACCATATTCGCAACGAGATCCAAGCATGAGAGATTTGGGTTGCTTATCTCTTACGTTAGCAGATTATTTGACAAAAGGATTAATGGCAAATATTTTTGCCAAACATATAAATGGGACGGGCTTGAGAGAAATTGAGAGGGAGTGATTGTACGACCTTCAAAGGCCAAGTGGGAGATGTTGGGTTTTGTGGCCTTTAAAGCCCTAGAATATTTGTAAAAATGATAATTTATAGTGGAATATGCACTTCAATGGGAGTGTGTGTGTTGACTGACTATGAGTTGGGCAGTTTATGGCCTTGGTTATGTCCAGAACCCATAACCATAGGCATGTAGCACTACCGAGAAGGATTTACACTGGGTCATCCCTTGTTGAGGTCGGAAGATGCCCAAGGATGATGTTTGTAAGCTAGGAGAACTGTGTAGTCTCCTGTGCGCAGTTGTCGGCTTGTGAAAGCAAGAGCCAAAGCCTCAACAACCTTCCACACGGTATGTACACATGGCAACCACATTACTGAGAAGCATCCCTATAGAGGGACAAGTGTACATACATATACAGAGCCCCCTTTGCACTGTGGTGACAACTGTTGAACTTACTCTTCAAAAGGGAACTGCAATCCACATTCCATGATCATAGTTCTACTATTTATTGTCAAACTTTGACAAGCCAATCATAAACCCCTGCATCGAGAATGTGGACCATAAGTCTTTGCTGGGTTGGACAAGAAAACAGTGGTAGATCATGGTTCATGGGTCTATTGGAGTGCCTTTATTATCACTAATTTTGACCTATTGGTATCAGTCCAATTTTAAAATATTATATTTTGGTATTACAAATGTTTTTATGATTTTTTATAAATTTTTCAGAATTTAAAAAAAATATATGTTCTAAAATCCTTTAAAACGCCATTTTCATAATTTCTGAAATTTAGAAGGGCACATGTGGGGCCTAGGATCTAGCCCCACATGTGTGCCAACCATGAGTGGGACGTGGGCCATTGTGGGGACCACTTAATCTCTCTTGGGTGGCACACCCTCTTTCTTTAATTTATGTGACATTTCTTTTTTGTTAAAGGTTATTTTAGGTGAATCTTTTAAATATTAAAAGATTGTTTTGATTAGGAGTTTAGTTTTACCAAAACTCTAATTATTTTGACTTCCTACAAATTTTGGAAAGACATTGGGAATTGGTTATAATTCTAATTTAAACAGAGTTGGAATTGGGTCAATTTAAGGGGATAAGATTTCTAATAATCCTCCCAAAATCATAATGGTTGATTTGTGGGAAGAATGGCTCAAATTTGTTCTCTCACACCCAATAGATTTTTTAAGTTCCTAATGGTCAAGCTGTATCTTTGGATAGGCAACACCTAAGAAAGGATTCTAATCCAAATAAGAGAAGAAATTTTTTCTATTTAAACACCATTGAGCCCCTCTCTCAATACATATATTTCTCTCTCCTCCATGCACCAAATCTCTCTCTCTACCATTAAAAATTCATTTTGCTCTCTCCGCACTTCCAAAAAGGGTCATGTCACCCAAAATTTGATAAGACAAGGGTAGCACATTGAAATCTTAATTAGGGTTTTGCTGTTTGGAGAAGAAAAAGGGGTATGCCCAGCCATATGAGGATTCTATACGTTCAAGCCCAGCCTTAATTTGTTCCTAAGGGTTCCTACAAACCCTAGTTAGGTTTCCATGTTCTCCAAAACCCTAGAGTAAGAGATATTGCCTATGAAAGCTTCCCATCTCTGAAATTCCAGCAAGATCAAAAGGGACAAAAGCGCGTCATCAGTCAAGGAATCGGTTGTGGGGTGGATCAAGACTTGTGAGGATAACTCCAGACACCTTCTAGTAAGGCTTCCCAGTAGACTTAACTCAAAACTATTGTGGAAGATTGTTTATTGCTCTTGGATGGTTATTATTTGCTTTGGCAGTAAAAGCAAATAACCTAGGTTGTATTTAAGGTTGTAAATTTAATTTACAACAGTGTATAGTGGCCCATGTAAGTGGAATTCAGGTATATTGAATAAAATAAAAAGAAATTTTTTGAATTTAATACCTTGAGTTCCACATAGCCACTCCTTTCACAACCTTTCGATAGACAAGTTCAAGAACCTGGAATAACCTCCTATCAAATTGGCAACACCTCTATAGCCAAGCTAAGATACATAGGAAAACAAAACCGGTATCCAAATTTGTCATAAAAGCAAAAGGCAAAACAAGGGAATATCTAATAATAATGATATGTATAAAAAAGTGAAAGCAAGAAAAACGACACCCTTAATGCATATTACCACAATAATTGAGAACACATGTCATCGTAGTAGCGAAAAACAATAACCTGGTAAGGTGAAAGGATCCTCTTTCCAGATGACTCCAAAAAATTCAGTCCATTTGGGATGAACTCCCAGTAATCATCAGGTAGCAACTCGTTCAAAGCCTTTCCATGAAACTTGGCTGGCAGCCGTGGGTCCACTTCCATCATAATAGACAAACATTTCTTTCCAGAGAAATCCCTTGTCACAACCTTAAACTTCAGTGAGGGATACCACTGTTTTTCATTGAAGCCCTTTTTCTGTAGGAATACACTTAGTCAGTTGAATAAAAAACACTCAGAAAACTCCCAAATCAAAACAAGAAACACTACTTACAGCACAATACTTGCAATCTCCTTTATCCAACATTTTCAATTTCTTCCCCTAAAGAGGGAAAAAAATTAGCATGTCAGAACAACCAAATAGTATATATCATATTAAAAACACCTTAATGATAATAAACCACATAAGCCTATTTCACACATGAAAGAACACAATAACAACGATGACCAATTGAAAATGAAATAATCAACATATTCAACAAAGAAAGGTCCAAACATACAAAAATAAATATACAAAACCTTAGTTGCATGGAGCAGGAGCAGGAGAAAAAGGAAGACCCATTTTTAAAGAATTCATGTTCAAGAGCATCTGTGGTACATTTAGTCAAAAAGACAAAACCAAAATCATAAAAACCCAATAAACTAAACAAAGAAATGCATGCTTCAAAAACTTTTTAAAAACCAATACTTTCCATTGAATCATAAGAATTTAGCAATCATATTAGAGACATTTGCGTTGCTCATTCTGAGCATTTCTTTTCAGACAAATACATTTTCAAGTTATCGTTGTAACCAACGAAAAAAAAGGCCCTTGAACAGGTAAAGGAGAATGCATTTATGCCATGAAAACCATAAGAGATGCCGGCACATATAAAAGAAGTTTGTATGTTATCTCAACAATGCATTTCACGCACTGTGTCCTTGTTTTACACATATCCATCACAGCAGTTTCAGTAAGAAAATTGCTGTTGGCTTTAGATTGAGGTAGTTTGAAATATTTAACTAATTAATACAATAATGATTACATATAAACATTCTCAAGTAAGCCCACACCAAGAAATAGCACATATTGAACATCTACCACACACTGCAAGGGATAAGCAAAACCATCTATGTTATTAAGAATATCACTTGTCCATCACTCCAAAAGAGCTGACTCCATAGGGTCCTTAACCAATTGTATGTACATTAAAAAGTGGCCTTTTTGGAGTTTAAGGATCACAATGCTGCTTCTGCATTTTAACACAAGAGACAGGTTTTACCATCAATCCCTGAGTAATATTGCTGGAACATTATAAAAACAACACAATGGAATATGCAATCTACTTTACTGCTCTTCAACAAAAGCGCCTAAAGATTGATACAGAAATTAGTCACTGCAAAAAGGACTACTTTTATTAACCCTAGAATGAGTCACTGGATGTTAGGTATTGTTCATTACATAAATGCTCTTAACATTCAGGGTTATTACATTGTGAAATAAAGATAACAATAACACCCTTTACACTTGTTGCAGTCATGAAAGATAGTCTAACTTCCACCTTAAATTGTACATTGTGCTTCAACATGTAAAATTTGTCTATTAAAAAGTGAGATCATTCACTGGTGAGCCCTTTGTTCTGCAATCTGATTTTTGGTGCCAATATAATCTGTTCAAATCAACTGTACTTCCATCTCCTCACACACAAAATGATAATCAATATTTATGCGCTTAGAGCGGTTATAAAAAAAGAGAATTATTGCAATAGCGAGTGCAATCCATTAACATAATAGATGGTGTACTGTTGTACTTTACAACCAAGTGATACAGTCACATTTCGTATCCAATAAGTCTGAGCCACAATGCTCAACAATAGTGTATATTCAGCCACTGCACTTGATCTTGCCACGGATTTCTGTTTCTTACTCCTTCCAAGATATCAAATTTTTTCCCTCAATAAAAGCAATATCCCAAGACTGACCTGCATGAATCAAAAAATCTTGCTTAATCAATATCGGAGTATCCAGAGATGGAAGCAACACCTACATCACCTACGTGATTTTTCAGGTATGTAATGCCTTGAGTAATGGTTGCTTTCACATACCAGATTATCTTTTTTAGTGCATGCATAAACTGGCAAACCTGATTTAGGCATGTAATGCCTTAACTGATGGATCCTTTCACATATCAAATTCTGTGCATAAACTAGCAAACCTGATTTACCTTGAAGGCTATGTCATGGCAAGTAAAGTTGTGGCTCTATAGTGTGCCTGCATGCTTCATTACTTTTTTTGTTCTTCAAAGTAATAGTCCTTAATTCTCTCTAGATCTTTTGTTGGCCGCTGTTGGAGTGGCTAAAAGTTTGCAATGCAAACTACTAGTGCGCTCCAGTACTAGTGCGCTCCAGTAAATCAAGTTTTGAGAAAATTGGAGTTCATCCAGAGCATGATCTACTTCTATCCCCAAAAGTATTGTAGTTGTCCCAAATCCTTCATCTGAAATGTGTCACGAAGGAATCTCTTGATGTCGACAATACGATCCAAAGAACTTCCAGTAATGATGATGTCACCGACATATAGGAGAACAATCGCAATACCTCTGGTGCTCTTTATGGATGAAAAGAGAATGATCCACAGCTGTCCTCATGAATCCATAATCCTTTATTGCATGATTAAAGATTTGAAACCAAGTACGAGAAGCCTGCTCCAATCCATAGATACATCTCTTTAACTTATAGTTATACACATACGCCGAAAGATCCTTCTCACCGAAACTTGGGACCTGCTCCATGTACACATCTTCTTTTAACTGTCCACGAAGAAAGGCATCTCATGTCAAATTAGAAAAGACGCCAATCATATGTCAAAATAAGGGAGTGAACTACTCAAATAGTGACAATTTTAATTTCTTCGGCATAACTTCAACCCACTTCAGCTTGTTTTTTGCAACATGATAGTTGATAGGCTCCATTACTTTGAGAGCTTATTATATAAGTGCTTGATATGCATTTGTGAAGTTTTCATAGCTTATCCAGTGATCTATAGGATGTCAGATATATGTGGATATTCCTTGATTTGCAGCAGAATCTTCATAAATTGAGGTAGCTTCTCCGTATTCAGCATGGTGTCCTCCTAACTCAACATCCATATTTTCAGCATTATAACCTTACTCCCCTAGGATATGTGCATTTTCCTCATGTTTCCCTTCTACATCAGCCAACTTGCTAGCCATGTTTTCATCATGTTGTCTTGTATATTATCTATGAAATACAATCACCTTCCCAGTTGTAATGTTGGGCTGCTTATCAGGCTTTTGTCTATGGTATAGGATTACCTCTTTGGATGCAATATTAGGTTGCTCATTAGATGGAGTATCGTCATCATCAAGATTTTCAAAATCTTCATCAATGCGATGAGGCACACTCATAAATGGTTTGAAGTTGATGAGTATGGTTAGGAGCATGCCCATACAAAATGACTCCATCATTTCTCATGACAGATTCTTGAGTGTTAAGAATTGTACCCCTTGCTAGAATTTTCGTCTTCTTGCAATAATATGCCCTAGGTGAACTACACATCCTCATTTCATCAATGTAACATATTGTGACATGACATGTTTAAATCCTGAGGTATAACAACATTAGCCCTTATAGCCATTTTAATCCCTCACAAAGATCGACACTTCCACCTTTGCACAGAGTTTCTTAATTTGACTTCTGTCAACATGGACATAAGCATGACATCTAAAAGATTGAAGAATAGAACAATCTCGAATCTTACCATAAAACATATCATAAGGAGTCCAACATTCAAAACATCACTGGCAGCCAGTTTATGACATAAACATCCCAATGAAAAGATTCAAGAGTAAGTCTTTGTCACCCCAATTAAGAACAGAAGGAGAGGGCAACCTTATCAATGTGACGATGTTTTTCTTTTGCCACTTCATTTTGTAATGGAGTATGCAGGCATGAAATTTGTTCTTGTATCCCACTATTCTTTAAGTAGTTCCTAAAATCATGAGATGAGAACTCAACCATTCCACTTTGGACAAAATAATATTAGTTAATGATTTTTTGCAAATCTTCTGAATTTTAAAATATTTTGAATACTTGGGATTTTCTTTGAGGGAGTAAATCCAAGTATATCATTAGAAATCAACCACAAAGATTACATAATATTTTGAGATTACATAATATTTTGAGTGACAAGAAATGACTGGTGACGGTCTCCTTAACATCGGAATGGATCAACGCAAGAGGTGAGGAAGCTTGTAAATTAGAATGAGAAAAAGGACCCAACTGACAAGCACAGCAAATGAACATAGTTCGAATCCTAGACAATGAGGGGACTAAACCCTCATTACATAATTTATTGACTGACTCATGGCCACAATGCCCTAGACGGTGATGCCAAACACAGACATCATATTTTCTCAAAAAAACATAGACATCATATTTTACTTGTAATGAAGACACTAGTAATTAGAAGCTTCCTCAATTGATCATCCAGTACATATAGATGTTCTCGTCCATTCCGTATAGCGAACCTGGTCCGAAAGTGAAGAAAATAGAAGACTGTGCAGATATAAAATTTGATTTAATTTCTTGAGTTAATTGAGATACAAAAATAAGGTTGAGCTTGATTTTGGGGAGGAGCAGAAAGAGTATATAGAAGAATAGTAGCCATGGAAGAATTTACAAGGGCATTACATATATGAGTGATAGGAAGCTAGAAACTATGAAACCGCAACCAAAATAAAGGCTAAGTGATAAGAATTTACTGGGATCGCCCATGACATGGCTCGACACCCCTCCATCAACAGTCCACGCTTGATCATTCAGTGGGGTCAATGACCCAGCTTCCATCAAAGTTTTTTGCGCAGCAACTTTGTCTCCATCGTTTTCTCCCCTTTGGTTAGAGCAATAGCAGCTGTCCACAGCAATGTGGTTTTGGTAACTAAAATTTTGACACATCAAACCATTATTTTCAACATTGGTATTTTTTTTATTATTAGGTGTAGGGTGAAGAGCACGCCCTTGGTTAGGCTAAAATGAACGATCTCCACCTCCTCTTCCAAGTTCTCTATTGCCACGACCACATTTGTAATCTCTTCTTCCTCCATTATAAGATGGAGGGTTGCTAAGCATGACATACACATAATTAGAATCATGGTTCTGGGCAGCTATAGGCAAAGGATTGTTGTAGAAGAGAGCTTTGTGATAAAGTAGCAAGGATGGATTATGGAAAAAAGTAGAAAATGGAGGCTTGGAAGTAACCAATATGATGAACATCCTATATTCTTCCCTTAAACCAACAAGGACATAATATACCTGCCTTTGTCACTCATCGGCTGTAGAATCACGGCAAGCTAATTGCAAAGGACCTTAAACTTGTCAAAATACTCCTTAACTGTCATTGTTTTTTTCTTGCTTGCATTGCTGGAATGCAAGCTGTCTAAGAAAATAGAGTAAAGAGAAAAGAAGAAGAAGCAGATGAGAGAAGAGATAATAGAGGGACGTGAAAGGAGAGAGCAACAGGATGATCAACTTACCCTCATGCACCTATCAGCCTTATATTTTATTAAAAGAAGAGAAAATTACGTAAATATCCGTTTTACTTTCCATTATTGCCAAAATACCAAATACTTTCAGTTAACTGATATGTCCGTTTTTTTTACTTCATAACAATATTAAAAAAAAAAATTGAAAACCGAAATTTTTCAAAAACCGAAATTGAACTGATTTCAATTTTTGAAAAATAAAATTTTCTGTTTTTCAAGAACCCAAATGTTTCTCTCTTGTGGGTCCTTTGAGTATTCTCTCTTCTTCTTTTTTTTGCTAATCAAAGAGATACCACTTTCCATTGCCCAAAAGCTCCCAAAAACATTTGCATCAAGACTCAGATGTTAAAGAACAACGAAAAGATTCTTGAAGATCAAAACAAACAATTGAAGTACCTAATGCATTAGATTGACAGTGGCGAGGAAGCTGAGCGCGGGTATCAAAACCAACAGAAGGGAAGGGACTATCCTTTGTGTGTAACCCTTGGCTACTAATTGTGCCATTAATCTTTCTACAGTGCCATCAGTTTGACATTTAACTGCACAAACCCATCGATGCCCAATAGTCCTTTTTCCAGCTAGTAACTCGGTGAGTTCCAATGTATCATTTGAATGAAAGGCATCCATGTAACAATCCTAAACTTTCAAAATAAATAAATAAATAAATAAATAATTCTTTATAGTGTGATGATCCATATAAGTATTGTGGTCCTTAGAGACCATCACCACTTTTGTTAACTTTTCCTTTCCTTTACCACGTCCTTTAGTGGACGTGCGCTTTAAACGTTTCATGTGTAATATAATTGTCACACCTCATGTATGAGGCGTAAC
>NW_006500346.1:2252497-2264958 GCF_000471905.2 Amborella trichopoda | reverse complement strand
AAGTTCCCAAGACAGCTTTCAGAACAAGGTATGGCCATTATGAATTTTTAGTCATGCCTTTTGGATTAACCAATGCACCGACTGCATTTATGGATTTGATGAATCGGGTCTTTAAGCTCTTTTTGGATAAATTTATTGTGGTGTTCATCGATGATATTTTAATTTATTCCAAGAATCAAAAAGAACATGAGCAGCATGTAAGAATGGTATTGCAAATATTAAGAGAAAAGAAATTGTATACCAAACTTAGTAAATCTGAATTTTGGCTTGAACAAGTGACATTTTTAAGACATGTCATATCAAAGGAAGGTCTATCAGTTGATCCTTCAAAGGTTGAAACCGTTGTTAATTGGAAACAACCAAGTAATGTGACTGAAGGTCGAAGCTTTTTGGGATTGGCAGGATATTACTGAAAATTTGTAGAAGGATTGAATCGCAACCCCACTGACTCGATTGACACAGAAAAATGTCAAATTTGAGTGGACAAGTGGATGTGAGAAGAGTTTTCAAGAACTAAAAGTTCGATTAACTTCAGCACCTATTTTAACAATTCCTGAGGGGAGTGGGGGATTTGTGATTTATAGTGATGCTTCACATAAAGGCTTGGGTTGTGTAGTAATGCAATATGGGAAAGTAGTGGCATATGCATCCAGACAATTGAAAGAATATCAGAAAACATATCCAATTCGTGACTTGGAGCCGGCTGTAATAGTATTCGCTTTGAAAATGTGGAGGCATTATCTATATGGTGAGCAATGCGAAATATACACGGATCATAAGAGCTTGAAATACCTCTTCTCTCAGAAGGATTTAAATATGCGGCAGATAAGATAGATGAATTTCTTAAAAGATTATGATTGTACAATCCATTATCATTCAAGAAAAGCTAACGTTGTGGCCGACGCTCTAAGTAGAAAATCTACGGGAGTCTTAGCTCATCTAATATCCAAGAAATGAGATTGTTAGAGGAAATAGTGGATTAGCCTTCCGCTCCGTCCATTAATGGCGAGGTAAGTATGATTGCCAACATTAAGATAGAACCGCAATTAATCCAACAGATTCGATTGGTACAAAAGAAAGACCCTTAGCTTATAACAATTGTAGAAGAGGTGAAACTAGGAAAGAGAGACGGATTCTCTATATGTAGTGAGGATTTGCTAAGAGTCAAAGGTCAAGTTTGCGTCCCGAAAGATGAGTGTGAAGAAAGCTATCTTGGAAGAAGCACATCACCCTCGTTATACAATACATCCCGAAAGTAATAAAATGTATAAGGACCTGAAGAAAACCTTTTGGTGGAATAATATGAAAAAAGAAGTAACACTACTTGTGTCTAAGTTCTTAACATACCAGCAAGTAAAAGCTGAGCATCAAAGGCCCGCTAGGTTGTTGCAGCCTTTAACCGTGCCAGAGCGGAAGTGGGAGCACATCTCTATAGATTGTGTCTCTGGCTTGCCTAAAACAAATTCAGGACATGATAGCATTTGGGTCATTGTGAACCGGCTGACCAAAGCTGCTCATTTTCTGCTGATTCGCACGACGTACACTTTGGATCGACTGGTCCAGTTGTACACTAAGAAAATAGTGCGATTGCATGGAGTTTCGGTCAGTATTGTATCGAACAGGGATACTCAATTTATTTCTAAATTTTGGGCTAGGCTACAGCCAGCCATGGGGACAAGACTCACCTTTAGCACTGCCTTTCACCCCAAACTGATGGACAATAAAAGAGGACCATCCAAACTTTGGAAGCTATGCTGAGGGCCTATGTCATTGACTTTACAGGAAGCTGGGATGACCATTTACCCCTGATTGAGTTTGCTTATAATAATAGCTTCCAAGTCAGTATTCAGATGGCACCATATGAAGCCCTGTATAGAAGGAAATGCAGGTCACCCATCTATTGGGATGAGGTTGATGAAAGAAAGCTTTTGGGGCCAGAAATTGTCCAGGTAACCACAGATAAGATAGCATTAATTCGAGAAAGGCTCAGGACCGCTCAGAGTCGGCAGAAGAGTTATGCCGATAACCAACAGAGAAATCTTGAATTTGAGGAAGATGATCGAGTTTTCTTAAAGATCTCACCAATAAAAGGCATTACGAGATTCGGCAAGAAAGGAAAGCTAAGCCCACTTTACATCAGATCATTTGAAATCCTGGAAAGAATCGGAGGTGTCACTTATAAACTTGCCTTACCACCCGAATTGGCAAACGTCCATAATGTCTTCCATGTATCATCACTACGAAAATATCAGCCCGACCCATCCCATATCTTGAAATATGAACTTTTACCGATCAGGAAGGACCTATCCTTTATTGAGCAGCCAATTTTGATACTGGATAGAAGGGTACAAGTGTTGCGCAACAAGGAGATTCCCTTGGTCCGTATATTATGGCAGTACCATTCAAGAGAGGAGTCGACTTGGGAACGAAAAGGCAATATCAGAGAAAAATATCCCTATCTTTTTCAGTAATCAAGTACACAAATTTAGATGACTAAATTTATTTAAGGGGGGAAGAATGTAACAATCCTAAACTTTCAAAATAAATAAATAAATAATTCTTTATAGTGTCATGGTCCATATAAGTATTGTGGTCCTTAAGGACCATCACCACTTTTGTTAACTTTTTCTTTCCTTTACCACGTCATTTAGTGGACGTAGTAAACGTTTCATGTGTACTATAATTGTCACACCTCATGTATGAGGTGTAACTTAATAAAATAATATAATAAGGTATCTTAAGAATTTAAATAGGAAAGGTGAGGACTTCCACCTTAGAAATTTTTCAAGATCTTTCTCTCTCTAGTCGAAACGCAGTGAGCTCTTTCTCTCTTTAGCCGAATTTTTTATCGGAAGCTCCCTCTCAAATATTTTAGGTAAGTGACTTCATTATCTTGAAAAATAATTCGTTTTTTTTTAAAATGAAATGAAATAATTACTTCTGCTTATTATCATGAATTTTAGGCATGATAAATTTTTTGCACAACCGACCTCATTGTTTCGAAAAATAATCTTTTTAATAAAAGTGTGATATTTTATCTATGTTAGAAATTTTAAATGCTGTAAATTCTTAAAAATAAATTTATTTATTTTTCTTATCTATTGTTAGAAAATTTTAGATACTGTAAAATTATTAGAAATAAATGTGATATTTCTGCTTTTATTAAAATTGTGAGATTTCTTTCTACTGTTTTTTAATATTTAGACATTATAAATTTCGTGTACAAATGACCGCCTTATTATTTGAAAACGGATATTTTTGCAATTGATTATAGCATTGTTTATGAAATGTTTATTTGCAAATTGACATCCCATAAATTGTGATATTTCCGTATTCTTGAATTTCTATAAGAGTTTTTCTATACATATTAGATTGGCAATTATGCTAGAATGTCTTTACGAACTGCTACCTTTCTAAATCTGAGCCCAAAATATTTGACTGGTTATTTTTGAAATGTTACTAAAAGTGACTATTATTAATGGTTTCAGTGAAATTCATATTAATAATTTCAAGGATATGTTGAGTACATGATATTGCTATTTTCGAATGTTTAAAGAAATTTAGAAATTGTTTAAGTATGCAAGTGGACTTATCTGGTTCGCCGGTGAGGTATAAGCGGACCTATCCGGTACGCCGGTAGGGATTAAGTGGACTCATCCGGTACGCCAGTAAGGTATAAATGGACCTGCAGGGATTAAGTGGACCTATCTGAGACGTCGATAGGGATTCAGTGGACCCATCAGGATGTTGATAGGGTATATAAGTGACCTACTTGGGACGCCAGTAGGGTAATTTGTGAAATCCTTTGAATTATGCATTGCCGTTAACATGTTATATGCATTTCAATTATTCGGATTATACTTAATTATGTATTTTTTAAAGTGAAACTGTTAATGCATTTCTGTTAATGGATCTTCTTTGTGAAAATATTGATATCCTGCAACCATGATTATTTTTAGGATTATGATGATCACTTACTGAGTAGCCAAAATCATCAAATTATGGTAAACATTTTCTTTCAGGATAACTGCGGTTTCATTTTGAGTGCTCGTCAGGATCAACTCTGGAAGATATTGTAGTTGTGCTTAAACTTTCTTTTGTTACTTTGTAAGAATTCGCCACTGTAAATTTGTCCTATCAAGAGATGTATATATGTTTTGACTGTCACATCTCAGGAATATCAGTATTGTAAATTCTTGGGGCGTGACAATCCATCTCCTCTTCCATTGCGCTATTCTACCCAGTATGAGAAAGTGCTTCTTGGCAGATCTTAGGAATAGAAATAGGTGAAAGGGCTAAAGCAAAATTTTGATATCATAGGAGATAAATTTGTAAAGATAACACAATGTGCAATCGGATGTTAAGTACAAGACTTGATACCTTTAGGGATGCCAATAGGTACATCCTCATTACAAGAAGGAACTAGATCAGTAGACGAAGATGATGATTGAGTGGTTGGCTGAGTTGGTGGGGGATGCCCACCCTGCATTTTTCTTCTAGTGTAAAACTTTATGGGCTGCTCTTGAGAAACATCATGATGTGTAGGTGTACTAGATTCAACATAGTCAAGCAACTGGAGTGAAGATAAAGTATGAACAGGAATAGGAAGAGGAATCATAAAAGGCGAGGACTTTGAGACTTCTTTAAAAGTTGGATAATAAATATTTATATCAAGCACACGACTCTCTTCTGAAAAGTGTGGAGTATTTTCAAAAAAGGTAATTTCTTTCATAAACGAAGATGATAACAACGATAGACTTTCTACAAGCGTGAATATCTAAGAATGACACAATTGACACAAGACGAAAGATAAAAGGTTATAGAGCAATGAAGAGACTTGCTTAATTTGCGCATAGATAAAAAATTGTAGGGAAACTTTGGAACGTATAGTACAGATGACAGAGAAAGGGAAGAAGTAGGCATAACTGTACCCTACCTTGACACATTAGACAACGATCCATCAGCCAGGTAACAGAGGCATTAGGAATACACTTATCTAGAGATACAAAAACAGAGGACTCACCAGTTACATGATCAGATGCTCCTGAGTAAATGACCCAAGGAGTAAGTTTCTAAGAGGCAAGAAGCACAAAAGTACCTGTATGGCAAGGGTGGCAGTAGAAGAGGAAGACAGAACCATAGATTGTTGTACTTGTTTAACAAGTTTATTATATTCTTCTTTGGAAAGCACAACAGAGTCACCAGCAAGATCCAACTATCGTTGGTGATCACTGAGTCCACTCAGATAAGGTTCATCACTCTCAAATGCGTACGTAATAGGGTTTGCCCAAGCAGGCTTACCAACCTTAACCCAACACTTATGAACTCTATGATTTGTATGCCCACAATGCGCACACTTGAGAGTTCCTCGACCCCTACCACCATCACCTCTACATCAGCCTCTTCTTGAGTCACGACCACGCCCCTGGCCTCTGCCTCCATCTCCTCTCTTTACAACGGTATTCAGTGTTGATCGATCCCTAATACTTGACTGAGAAGGAGAGGAAGAAGCAGATATACTGATACGTTGAATGCGTGAGTAAACGTTAATGAGAGATGGGAGTTCACTGCTTGCCAAGATTTGTCCACGTACATAATGGTACTCAGGATTAAGGCCAGATAAAAATTTGACAACCCTAGATTCTTCACCCTGCCTTTTCTATAATTTCACATCACTAGATATAGGCTGATCTCTTCCCACATATCCCTGAGGGTACTATAATACTCATGCACACTCTTATTGCCCTGTCGCAATTGAAATATTTTCTCAAACAGCTCATATACCCAAGAGGTACTTTTATCTGATGAATATATTTCTTTCAAAGTGTCCCAAATTTCCTTAGATGTATTAAGAAATATCAAATTGGCACTGATTTGGGGTTCCAACTACTCCAAAACCAGGTCATGATTATATTATTCTCTCTCATCCACTCTTCATAACTACTATCTGAATTACTAGGTTTGCCCTCAGTCAAATATTTCAGTTTCCCCCTTGCACTAAGGCATTCTTTGACAGATTGAGCCCATACAATATAATTGGACTCACTTAATTTTACAAAGGTGATTTGTATCCCCATAGTTTCAGGAAGACTAAGAATTCTAGGTTTAATTTCTTATCCATGAGCATATCAAAAGATAAAGGAGGGTAAGGACAACCATGATTGACTAATTATAATCACTCACACAAGCCCAATACATTGTTAAGAAAATTTTGAAAAGGAGAGAGAGACTAATCATTTAGATCTGCTCACATTCTTACACTTGAACAAATTAGGGCAACACCACATTGAACACATCTGAGCATCATCATGCTGCCAACATTGAAACTCGGTCACGATCTCTCTGTAGGCACACAGCAGCATAGATAACAACAACTTGAAACTAGGTCATGATCTCTTTGGAGATCGAGATCTAAGGAGAGAAATCACACGAACAACATAACAGCATCAAACACCACAAATTAGGGTTTTATGATTTAAAAAAAGGAAAGAAGGGGAAAGATCACGATTTCTCTATCTCCATAGATCACGATTTCTCTCTCTCCATTTTTTATAAAAAAGGAAAGGGTAAAAAAAAACAGAGAAGATGAATGAAAAGGGGAAGAAAGCGAATGTGAATGGAAAGAGGAAGATGAAAAGATAAAGGATTCAAAAAAGAAAGGGGAAGCCGAAAGACTTCGTTCAGAACTTGCTCTAATACCATGTCAAAGAATATAGAGAGAAAAGAGAAAAGAAGAGAAAAGAGAAAAGAGAGAAGAGAGGGACATGGAACCACAGAGTAATGTGAGCATCAAATTCCCCTGACACACCTCTCAGCCTTATATTTTTATTAAAAAAAATATGATATGGACAAAACTGCCCATACAAATATAATTATGACACTTAGGTCCAAAACTTAGACAACAAAGGATTTTAACACAAGCCTCAAATGCATCACAGTCCCTCAAATTATTGCAAAAAAGTCATGAACAAAATTCTATAAATCTACAGCAATGAGGCATTCTAATACCATGTGTTAGAATTTCTTTTAAAAGAGTTGTGTTGATCCATCCAACCTATTATTCAAAATCACGGTATGTAGAAACAATTTCTATATCTTCCCATTATTGTCAACCTCTGCTTTTGAAACAAGTTTTGAAGAAGGTTCAAAAGATCCATTTCGGTGTCCCATAATCATTGATGAAAGGCTCAAAGAGGCCCTTCTAGATTATGAAATTGGATAAGATCGACTTGGTGATTGAATGTTGGACAGCGTGAACAAGCATGGTATATACGGTTTTTAATTTTTATCTTTTCTACTGGCTTGAATACTTACTAAGGTCCTTATTCAATAAGCAAAAATTACATAAAACTCTTGGGAACAAGAAACACAAACTGCACAACTTAAAATACAAACTGCACAACAAGAAACGCAAACTGCACAACTTAAAAACAATAAGCAAAAATTATCTCAACTAAACTTTGCACACCCCACTCTGGATCTCCTCCTCCGATGGCACACCGGATCAAGGTCTATCTCAGATCTTCAAAGTATGGGAAGCCTAGGTATAAACCCATTCAAATCAGAGAGCAATGGTGGAACTAGAAACAAGACTAGGCCTCAATGCCTAAGTATGTGGGGCGTACCCTTTTTCTAAACTCTTAGAATATGGGGCGTGGCCCTCTTTTCTTTTACAAAATATTTTCTAACTATGAGGGAGGCTAGAGAGAGATCAAAGATCAAAGAGACGGTGGCATGCCACCTTGTGAGGGAGAGAGAGAGAGAGAGATGTAATGTATATAGAATTAGGACCCCCAAAGAGGCTATATATAGACTCAACTTAGGGCTAGGATTTTCTAGGGTTAGTTATCCTTATGGAGAGTAGATCCAAACCATTGATCATAGGAGACCTGTGGGGTGAGAGATCTTAGCCTTACAATCATTAGATTAGCCAACACGATTAAAATAAATGTGCTACAACCTTATCCATCAGCTTCCTTAACCTAATCTCAGACTTCTAAAAATTCTATTTTTTTTTTTTGAAATGTTGACAACTTCTAAAAATTCATTTTATTAATCTAAAAATTATTTAAGGTCAAATTAATTAATTCTATATTAATTTGATGGGATTCAAATCCAACTATATTAAGGAAATATTAATTTGGCTGAAGCACTCCATCTTCTACTATGGACTATAATTTACACCCACTTAATTTTGCTGAAGCACTCCATCTTCTACTATGGACTCTAATTTACACCCACTTTCTCAAACTAGCCCAGCAGTTCCCATGACCCACAGGACATCGCAGGGCTTCATGATTGAGCTACTAAAGTTAGCCAATAGGTGAGGGGACACAATCTTAGTTTATAAATTACAGGTTCCCCCTGGTGACAAGTCCAAGGTTACACAGACATGTGCACACACAACTCTATGGTGCATATGGGAGTTATCTCTTGCATAGGTACACGTATCACCCTCAATAATGATTCACTTCCCGATACGGCTACCATGTGTACATGTCGTGTGATGGTTTCAGAGGAGGTTTTGGCCTTTGTCCCTACAAACCTACCAATCACACACAAGGGCCCACATAGTCCCTTGGCTTACTATCCTGAGCCAGTCCGACCTCATCAAGGGATAATCTTGCTAAACCTTATCGGTTGTGCTCTATGCCTAAGTATTTAGGGTTTTGTAACTCAATTGACCTAACTCGTTAAGCTCAATCAGAGTCTCAACAAACAACATTTGCCAATCTCAATCCATCTAGACCATACTCCAACTAGAGTTCTTTGTTCCACTATGTCAAATAATGATTGCATGCTCTCATGAGGCCTTTAATAGCCATAAAAACCCAACATTAGTGACCATAGAAAATGGATGAGAGGAAGACATTATTATAATGGAGAATGAGGATTAAAGTAGGGCACAAGGAAGAAAAGCGGAATAACGTGGTAAGTAATGGTGAAATAAACGTAGAGAAATTTGTAAGATTTCCAAAAAGTTAGGTTTTTTCGCTCAGAGGACGAGAGAAATTACAGCTTCTGAGGAACTAGGGTTTTGATGCGAGAACCCTAGAGTTAGAGATA
Organism: Amborella trichopoda; assembly: GCF_000471905.2. Next base: position 2,255,892 of record NW_006500346.1, on the reverse strand, counting down.
CGAGCTGCAAAATTTTAGTGAGTGAGCACAGGGTGAGATAGGGCAAGATTGCTTTTCATTTACATATACTATGTGTTGATGTGAGAGACAAAGAAAGACTAGGGTAGGGTTTAGAAAAAAAAGCAAGATTGGGGTTTAGAGATATTTTCAATTTCTTTTCTTTTTTTTTATAGAGAGAGAGAGAGGGAGAGAAAGAGACAGAAAGTGAGAGAGATTTTCATATGTTGAGAGAATTCCAATTAGGGTTTTAATAGAGGGAGATCTTCAATTTTGGGCTCATTTTAGATTGAGAAAGAAATCAGGATTTTGTCCATTTGCAAATTAACATGTTCCACTATAACTCCTCCTGCCATGTTCGTGTATCCATATCCAATCTAATCTGGGAATTTTCACAATGTTTGTTTCTTATTTAAATTAATTCTCATAGAATTTGTTAATAAAAGATAAAGAGTGTGTTTGCTATGCTCCTGAGAGCACACCCCCCACTTACACCCTCGGGTGCAAAAGCTAGAATTTTTTGGAACTAAAATTTTGGGGTCCATCAAAGAATCGCCAAATGATTATTTAAAAAGAAAAAGAAGGGAATTGAGTGCTTTAACACTTAGACCTGGCTGTATACAAATTGCAAGTTCCATATTCAATTTAAGGACATTATTTTTTCGGGCTCATAGAGAGTGCGTTTGAATTTAATTTTCTTTTCCTTATATTTCTTTTGAAGCTGCTCTCTATGTTGAGGAGAATACACCCCCAAAATTTGGGGTCCTAAAAATACTCTTATAATGAGATTTTCCTGAGGGCATAAATGGGTAATATGCTCCTACAAGAGTGTGAAATTGTTTGATAAAGATGAATGATAACATGCTTCATACTTCTCAAAAAAAGCAAGCTATAATAAAATACAATGATAGCAATCCAACTCATTTTCATTTTTGTTGATCGAACTGGCTCTGCTAGCAAAACATATAAGAAGCTCACCTTGCAATATTAATTTTGTAAATTGTTGATAAAGACAAACTCAATATAGATAATAAATCTCCATATTGAAAAGAGGACAAGTTGACCTTTTTCTGTCGAATTGATTTGCACCCTGGACAAATATTATTCAAAATTTGCACAAGTGCATGAACAAGATATGGATTATATATGGTGGCTGGCAATTCAATGTCCCCAAAGTGACCTGTAAATTAGAAATTCATTTAGAATAGCCAAAAACCAAGCCCCACTATCCCGAATAAGGAAAATAATTGAACCCGCATATTCAAATAGCTAACTTGGACTAACCATCACAATTGAGATTATCAGATGCACCACATGTGGAACATTTGCGGTCAGGGGTAGGAAGCCCTAACTGAGGATCAGTTACACCACTGGTGTTACTTATCGATAAAACTGAAAACTTTTCCTGAAAGAAGTCATAAGAAGTCAAAAAATTTCACGTTTTTATTGCAAAATAAACAAACAGTATGAGCAAAATAACATAAAAGAGCAAAACTAGGCATATACAAGTTCATTCTCCAACTTTTTTTTGATAATTTTGTTCTTCAAGTTGCAGGCAATTCATATGTGAAAATCATGAATGATTAAATTCAATAGAATGTGATACAAGTATGGAGAGAAAAGTGTAGTTATTTCTAAAGCTTTGTAGACAATTTCATTGAACCAAAAAAATGCCCTTAATTCATTATTTGTGCCACAAACAATAAGTAAACACTAAACTCCAAATTCAAACATAAAATGTACATTTGGGGAAAGGAACAAGAACCACTACTGGGGCTAAATAATGAGTTCTTCTATCATTGCAAGCACAATTATGAGGTCTCTTAAAAAGACGTGCAAAAGTACACTTTTTTTTTTTGGGTGAGTCAGTGAGGAGAGGGCCCCTACCCTAGTAGGAATTGAACCTAGGACAAAGCGTTGCAAATCGTCAAGCGCTAACCAATTAAGGTGTGCAAAAGTACACATTATCATAGGCATATCACATATGAAGCACCCAAGCTCAAGATCGTGAACATAAAAAGCAAACTTACGACACTAATCATGAGCAGAAAGAATGCCAACCGAGGATATCAAGACTACATCGGACAACAACACCAAGCTAAACCTAGGAATGCAGCCACGTTGGACGTTAACAAGGCCATAACAGTTTCTCAAAAAAAAATCAAGGCATTATTGGCCAAGCATGGATATCAACTGAACCTTATTAGCCAAGCTTCAATAGCAGTCAGCAAAAGCTGCCCCTTCCCATGGGTTGAACCAATGAATACGAAGTACCTTTGGAGAAGCCACATTTGGAATTCAAGAATTTTTCAGATCTGTCTCTTGGGCTTGGAGAAGCGTACATGAGACACTCCCAAACATTAAACAAGCACCCAATTACAAGTCTGCCAATGGAAGCAAAATTAATTTTTGGTATGATCCTTGGTTGAATGATAGTCTAAGAAGAGTGAGGACCTTAAACTTTCCCTTAACCCATCCAAGGCCTGGGTAAAGGAGGTGGGTTGCTATGGGCATGCAACCAGCATAAAACTTTGCCACATCTTATAATGAATCATGAACCTATGTTATAATCCTATATGATGAGTATAAACGAGATGAAGGTGTTGAGATTGATGAGTCACAAGACAAGAAAGGAAAGAATCCCAAATAAATACATTCGAGAGAATTAGGTATGGCTTCAATAAGTGATAAGATGAGAGAAAGTAGACTTAGGTGGACTGGTCATATGCAGTGTAAACCCAATACAGCACATGTTAAGAAGTGCGAGTCAATTCAAGTAGAAAGGGCAAGGGGCACGCCCAAACGGACATGGTTGGAAGTAGTGAGAAAGATATGGGGATTTATGGTCTTACTGATGGTATGGCCCTTAATAAAGCAGAATGGTGGAACAAGATTCACGTAGCTAACCCCAAATAGTTGGGATGATCCTTGGTTGAGTGAAGGGTCTCTAAATGACATAATTGGAGAAGAAAAAATACGACATTCGGGTATGGGAAATTCAAAAGTCTCCAATTTCTTTGATGGGAAATCAGGGCAACTTCTCCGTACAAGAAGTGGACAAACGAGGGAAGCACAGTGCCTCATATTGATCTAGTCCTTGCATAAATGTGGAAGAGAGGATAACCTTACATGGTTCTCAAGAGAGGATAACCTTACATGGGTCACAAAAACCTATGCAGAGATCACCCCAAGAAGCATACATGAAGTGATAAGGGAGCATTATACGTAAAATCACACACTTGAGACCGAGGTTGAAAAATCAGCTGCCCAGCCGCCTAGGGCAACCTAGGCGGGCATGTCCAAGGCACCCGCCTAGGTAGGTCTGGGTGTCTGCCACACTCTTAAAAAAAGGCTACATTAAAAACAAAACAAAAAAGTTAAGGCATCTCTCTCTCTCT
>NW_006500346.1:2214803-2252041 GCF_000471905.2 Amborella trichopoda | reverse complement strand
TACTCTCTCTCTCTCTCTCTCTCTCTCTCTCTCTCTCTCTCTCTCTCTCTCTCTCTCTCTCTCCATATTAGAAGAATAAAAAGAACAACATACTCCAAGTGCTCAAGACCTCTCTCTCATAAACACAGATCCATATGCTCTCTCTCTCTTACTCTACATAAAAGATGAGAAAAAAAAGAAGATGATCCTTAAGTATTTCATGCGAATCCTCACACGCACATGCGTGCGCACTAACACATACACATACAATATATAACAAATATACACACAAACACACACTATATTTACATACACACACACACACACAAAACATATGCCAACCCCACCTCACCATCCAGGTATCAAGGCAACTGCCCATCCGCCTCCGCCTTTATGAACATTGCTTGAGACAAAATGGGAGAAACCAAAACATCCTTGGACATCCCGGTTTCCTTAGGTAGCCTTCCAAATGAGTCTTCATAAAGGATAGAATTCAAAGATAGGGCAATCATTGTTGTAATAGGTGCTTCATATGCAAACGGAATGTGGAGGATCACAAACATGTATGCATAAGCTTCAACCTTTGCAAGCGAGGTTTTGAAAGCAATTACATGGAGAATCAAGAACCTGCCCAACACCCTCACTATCCTCCAATAGCTTATGACATATGGATTCAAGAGAAAGTCTAACAACATATATTTACTTGAACTCCCAAAGCCTCTCTACCAACACTAGTTTGGGGAACTCGGCAAGAAAGGAATCTGTATGATGATGGGCCATCTCCCAATATCCATAAGGTAGTCCATGACACATTATGGAAGATTAGAAACTGCATTCCAGAAGGCAAGATCACCTTACCAAGAAAGGAGAGAGAAAGAACATTGATCCTTACAACGATTATAAATTTGTTTATAAGAGTAATACGAAATGGCAGATCCCTCCAAAACCAGGGCTAGTTTAACTGAAAAGATAAATTGCTTTTAACCAATGAATAAAGAATTCCAGGTAAAACAATTGGACTTTCTGTGTCTCTATAACATTGATGCAAATGAACAACTTATTTCTTTAAACAGAGAGAATGGATGTGATTTCATCCATAAATGAATTATTTTAACATAACAAAATGGAGAAAATTGCCACAAAAACACCCTGTTTGGGTAAACCATTCAAGACCATATTAGTTTCTATAAGAAGAAAGCCCAGATTTGAAACAAAGAAGCAGAACAATGCACTAATATCCTCCTGAAATAGAAGCCCACTTCGAGGGACAGAACATCTAAAAACATTTAAGGAGTTGCCTTAAATAATAATAGGTTTGAAGGAGTGATGTGCAAGGATTCCAGCACTTGGAGGAGAGCAATGGCTTTGGCCCAAGAGAAACCTACCCAAAGAAAGGATGAACTATCAGTAAGAAGGGACAAATGAGAAAATGGAAGAGAATAAATTCAGAGACAAATAAAAAAAATAAGATCTATAGATTACATAACAATACAGGTTGCAGGTCACCGTGTGGCGATTCTGTTTATTATCTAAGAAATTTTTTATTAAAGAAAACAACTATACAAAATCCACCCACTGGATATAGTCCAAAAGCCCCACAACGTTCCTCTATATACCCATGTTCACCAACTCATAAGCCACCTGGTCCATTTACCCAATAACATGATATGTAAGACAGACAAAAAGCTGAAAATAGTCATCATGACATCGAGAGTGTCTACGTAATAAGACATGTCTACGTAAAGTGCAGATAAAGGAGCAGGAACACCATGGCCCTCCCCAGAACCAATAATTTCACAACTACAACATGGGTTGTTGCAAATGAGGATCCACATTCTGAATAGTCACCCAGTCAGGCCATAACCCAAATTGTATATCACTACAATGAAGCCATCTTCGACCGAAGCCATCTACGACCAAAGCCATATGGCTGCCATCATTATACAACATGATTTAAGAAGAGAATTTTATTGTTATATGGTGCTTACCACAAGTATTATGAGCAAGACCAAAGATATAATAGTTCGAGATCATCTAATAGTTCGTCGCTCTCAAAAATTCGTGATTAGTATGAAGTCATCCAAAGTGGGCAGGAAGCAAAAGAGCACAAATAATGAAATGAATAAGAAAACATACGATAATAACAGGCACCCAGATAAGAACAATGCACAGACAATGCCTATCTGCTTCAGTTAAATCCACAGCAACTAAATTTTCCAACATATAGCAATAAGCTAATGGAATATGGCAATCATCTAAGATTAAGCAATAGTCCTTCACAGATGAAACAACAGAAATTGCCATTAACAACAGAAAAAAAAAGTGAGTACTCACTATATCTTCTCTGGTCATAAACTCAAACTTAATAGCATTCAGGTGCCCCATCGGCACCATCATTTCCATAAGTTCATCAGTTTCCATGTCGCTAATGTACCTCGCAAGCTTCAATACAACAAGTCTTACACCATTAGGAAAAGCATGATATTGTATAGACTAAAACTGGAACATCATAAAAACTGCAAATTATCAGCTAGACATAAAGGACATGTTGGCAAAAGACAAGTGTGACAAAGGACCAGAAGTAATTAGAATGATTCACACAAGAATATAAGAAAAAATAAAAGGATAAAGCGACCAACATAGACTCCTACATATTGGAGAATGAACAAAGAAGCAACATTGTAAGGATCCTCACTTCTATAAAACATCTAAAACAATACCAAAGTGTAAGTTTTGAGCAAGACAGGGTTCACAATACCATTCAACATAGCTGGCAATAATTAATCAGGGTTAAGGTACAAGCATTGGTATGCTAGAGCATTGGTGTGCTAGAGCAAAACAGGTCGAGAGCAAATTTTAGCCCCTATGCCTTGGGGTCAAGATTCTGATGGTGAAGGAATAACAAAGGCACCGCATGGTAGAATGTGGATGCAGCACAAAAATGGTCACAGGTGTTATATGGATACACCATAAGCATGGGCCGTGGACTAGTAGAATGGTTGTACAAGACATATTTGTGGTCATGCATTATGTATGAGTGAAACTTTAGACTTGAGAAGAAATACTTTGGCCATATCATTCATATGCCGTTACCCAAAGAGAAGTCATTCATATCCAATTATGACGTTAACGAGAACAAGATGATGCAATGCTTATACACAACTTATAACATGAAGCACCAAAATTAAACAACAATACTACTTACTCTTTATAAGCAGCATTCACTGAATTAGCAGAGTATTTATCCTTTACAGAAATCAAGGACTTTCTAGTATTTCAATATACAATTGCAGATTTTATGAACATCAACTAGTCTCACATAATAATATTATTAAACCATTAATTCTCAGCCCATGCGATGCAAGGGCAGGAGAGAGACAAAGAGAGACTTAGTAGCTTAGTTTTAAAAAGTTAAATTTTGGGTTAATATTAGAAGACGGAAAGAGATCATGGTATAATTGTCTTTGTTTGTGAGAGATAAATACATAGTTTTCCTTATTTGTTGGAAGTTTTCCTTTTATGTTTGGAGAGTTGTGGTTCATTGTTAAAAAATAAAGGGGAAAAAAGAGCAAATTAATATATAAAGAAAGATAGATGCATGCTAGATCACACATCTTTGTTCTCTTTTTTTTTTTGTCGGAACAGATTAGATGTGTCATGTTAGATATAAATAAATGTGCAATACTATGTAACAATAGAGTAATAGCCAAAATAATAAACAAAATTCAATAATACAGCTAATAAATTATAGCAGCAAAGATAGGATAACAATATGAAATATCTATTGATTGAGGAAGAAATATTAGGGTCGTGAATTTTAAATTATCTCCAAAAAAAGCCTTTTTCCTGCCAACTTTCCCAAAAATTCTCTCCTTAAATAGGAATCCGTAAAAATAGAAAAACGAATAGCCAAAATTGGGATCCCAGAGCTTCATTCAAGTTAAAATGATAATTCCTAAAATATCTCTCCTTCAATAAAAACTCCTACCAAAAATAAAAAAATAAAAAGTACAAATTCCATATAAATTCCTTCATTTGAGTCAACAATAGGAAATCCTACCAGAAAAAGAATTCCCATGAAAACAACTAGATTTCTATCTCAACAAAATAAGCAACAATGCTAAAAAACAAAATTAAAATGTTCATAATACAAAATAAATTAAATATGACAAACTAAAACAACTAGTTAGAGAATTAAATAGAAGAGGATGTAAGATTAAATATTGGCTTATAACTAAAATCATTACCATCATAGCCTTTTTCCAACTAATTGAGGTCGGCTACACAAATCTTGGTCCACCATTCTGCTCTATTAAGGGCTATACCCTCAGTGAGGCCATAAGTCCCCATGCCTTTTCTTACTACTTCCAACCATGTCCTTTGGGACCTACCCCTTGTTCTTTTTTAGCCTTCCACTTGAACTGATTCACACCTCATAACAGGTGTTGTCCTGGGTCTACGTTATATATGGGCAGCATACTGAAGCTTACTTTCTCTCATCTTATCGCCTATTGGTGTCACACCTAAACTCTCTCGAATGTATTCCTTTTGAATTCTATCCCTTCTTGTCATGCCACTCATCTATCTCAACATCCTCATGTCAGCTATACCCATTATATGGGTATGTTGTTTCTTGACCGCCCAATATTTTGCCCCATAAAGCAAAGTTGGCCTCACTATTGTCCAATAGAATTTGCCCTTCAACTTTGCGGCAATCACATAAAACTCCGGTTGCACTTCTCCACTTCACCCACCCAGCTCTAATTCTATGTGCGACATCTTCCTCGATCTCTCTATTTTCTTGGATTAGACCCAGGATATTGAACTTGCGCTCTTTTTGGTATTTCTTAGCTATCAATCTTAACTACTTCCTTGTCTCTACTCCTATTATTACTAAACTTGAATTCCATATACTTTGTCTTTGACTGGTTAATTTTAAAACCTTTAGATTCTAGAGCATCCCTCCAAAGTTTAACTTTGTGTTGAGGCTGCTTCATGTCTTATCGATCCATAGATTCAGTATTCATGAAAAGTTTTGGTAAAGTTTTATGTTAGTTGCCCACTTAACACAACCCAATTCTTTTACCCAGGCTTGGACGGGGTTAAGTGAAAGTTTAAGGTCCTCACCCCTCAAAATTCGAGGAAGTTTTTCTCGGACTCTCAGTGTGGTCAGGGATACACCCTGGCTACCAAATTCACAGTCAATGGCTTTGGTGTGCTTCTACTTATTCGTACCAGCAGTAAATGGTTTCTTTGTATATTTTCCCTCTAAAAATTTTTTTGTTATTACAAATGTGATCATAACATACCATAGGATATATTTAATAATGTTATTAAAGACCTTGGAATTGTGGAAACCTCTGCACACCTGGATGTCCTTAATCTCAACTCGTCATTTTGTAACTTGTAGCTTCAGGATCACTAAACTGAGTTCTAGTGCTGCACTCATTTCTTATGAGAGTTACTTCTTCTTTTTTTTTCCCTTCTCTTGTTCTGTATGCAGTATTTCTGATTCCAATATCCATTTCCCCGAATACAATTTTCATAGATCACACATATTTAAACTTTTTCACAAATTTTGGTACAATGCACATGGATAACAATGAAAATGATCACAGATTCACCATTGCCATTATCAAGTAGTGGCTTTCTAAAATAAGCTTGATTTATTGTGGTGTGACTCTCATAATGCCTGTGCCAATTACATTTTATCCATGTATATAACAGAGCTAGAATAAAACAGCAGAGTTCAAATCCAATAAGAATACCAATTTGAAAAACATCCATCAAATTTCCCAAAATAGAAATTCAATTGTTACGTATTACCGACATACAAAAACAAAGTATGCTTCATGTAGACACACAACCTCAACATGCAAAAGAAAACATTGGATTTGTCTAATAAGCTCGACTTGTTGAGGTCTGATTTCACAATGCATGGGCTAATTAGCTTGGATCCATTAAAACAAAGCTCAAGTATAACAACAAAGAGTTCAGAATGAATACAAATCACAATTCACTGATCAAATTTTCCAGAAATTCCTGAAAGTTGAACCGTTACATAACAAGTACATGCAAAAGCAGAGGCTTCAGAACACGTGCATAACATCGACATGCAACAGCACAAGCAGCTTCAAACTTCAGCAATCCAATGGCCAAACGTCAACATCATGCAACAAAAGAATAGCTCACAAAAATCATCAAAAATAAGTATCCACTAGAGCTGAAATTAAACAGTAAAACAAACTCACATCCGACAACAAATTTCACGAAACTCACGACACACCGCAACAATGTACCACCTTCTGCAATTCCATCAACAAGCTCCATCCATCTCAAACACAAGCATGCAAAACACTCCCATAATTAGGGTTTGGGCTCCTAAACCAATCAATAAACCACTTCCAAAAACAAGAAGCTCAGTGCATGAAACTCACCTTAATGCAAATGCACTCAAACAAAGTACAGTAAGCCCCTGCAACTTGTTCGAGAAGCCTCGGCAATGGCGAAGACAATACTGCAAGTGCTGCAAATTAGGGTTAAAAAATTAGGGTTAAAGGGATTGATAAAGAAAATATTTATTACTTCGAAAAAACTAAAAACAGCGCCGCCGTTTTAAGGAGAGGAGATATGAAAAAAATAAATATAAATAAATTTAGGAAATAAAATTTTGGCGCGCTTAAGGTTTATGTAAAGTGGGCCCAGGCGCTTAAATACAGTTTCAATAATAGCAAATCAGTACCTAGATCCCCTGCATAATTCGAGGACGTGCTTCAGGGCTTATAACCAAAGACACAAACCGGTTGTCCAGGGTCATTGAAGGGTCTCAATGGCATTGAAACGGATGTTTATGCTTTAATGAGTGTCTTAAATCACTTTTTTTTTCTTCTGCCCATTTTTTTTCATGGTAAATTCTAATAGCAATAATATCCGTAATAAAACCAAGGAAATAATAATAACTAGTATTTAATACTTTAAGGGAATGGTTTAAATAAGGCGAGGTCCTAAACAATCAAATTAAGGCACACCTCAAAAAATCCCTAAAAGAGGTTGTTTAAGTACTTAAAAATCCTCAAATTGATCATCTAAACCGCAAATTGTATGGGCATTAGAAAAAATGAATTTCGAGCATTGGAAAAATTGCATCTTGTAATGTATTTTCGAACCATCAATTTTCAAGGCTTTCAAATGTTCATAAATCTGCTCAAGGAATGGAACTGGAGATGTAATGTTGCTAAAATCAACTGCTAATCACTCAAACCCAAGCCTGATTCCCAATTTTTTTCATAAATTCTTGATAGAACAAATTAACACGGAAATTACACAATAGAACTATCCGCCAATGATATCCAAACTATAATTATTAAGATCGGACAATACCAGTTAGACCGCCACCAGTGCCTTGCGAGTTTGGTCCATATAAAATTTGAGTTTTGTCAAAAACCAATCAAAACAAATATTTGATTACTTTTAGGTAATCTAACTGGCCGATTCTAACCTATTCGATTGGCCAAACAAAGTGATAAACTATTTTCTAGTATATTATATATTTTAAAAGTATTATTAAAATTTTAAAATATTTTTAGAATTCAATCAAATTAGTTTCACCTGCAGTCATACTCGTTTTGAGTTGACCAAATTCCGTACTGGTTTAGTAGTTGGTCCGATGTTGATGACAATGATCATTACCAAGTACTATAGACAAATAAACTAATATACCATTGCACCTCAAATGGGGGCAACTATTTTTCTAGTATATTATATATATTTTAAATTATTGTTCATATTTTTAGAATGCATATTAGTTTGACTAACAACCAGACTCATTTTGACTGAACCAAATTCTTTATTAGCTGGTCTAATGTTGATAATAATGAACTATAGACATATAAAACTAGGGTGCAAATTGTATAGAGCTGAGGCTCTAAACAATCAAAGTGCAGCCACCCTTCAAATAGTGTCGAGAAACGTAGTTTCAATACTGTAAATCTCTGTGATGACCTTAAATATATTTTAATCTCTAATTGTAAAATTTAAAGCTTAAAAAATAGTGTAGATTGGGAATATCTATAAAAAACTGAAAATCTTGAAAATTGATGGTCCAAAAATGTATTACAAAATGTACTATTTCTAAAACTTAAAATCCATTTTTTTCTCATGTCCATACATCTTGATGTTGAGATGGACAATTTGAGGATATTCCAGCATCAAAACAACTTCGACTAGTGAATTTTTTTAGGTGCACTCCAATTTAATTGTTTAGAGTCTCGGCTTTATATAAATATAAACTTTTTCCATAAAACTAATATATTAATATAAGGAAAATTGTTTCATGCGGGCTCGACTGCATTTCTACATATGCGGTCCATAAAATGTAAACCATCCATTTAAAAGATACATGCAAGTAAGTGTTCCATCTAAAAACAATGGAAACTAACGGTCCAAATGTTTTACTATTAGAATTATTATTTTTAGTTTTTAAAATTTATTTATTTTTTCATATTCATGATCTCCATGTTAGCGAGTACATATCCTTAAAAATTAAATTTTTAAATCCATCTCAAAAATAAATTTATTAAGAGGCCCACATTTGTACATATGCAGCTTGGCCGAATAGAAACCATGTCCTTGATATAAATCTAAAACATTTCCCCTAAAATTTGACCGGTCCAAGGGCCTCCACGAGATTATTAATTTGTAGAGCATCTAATTGGTTATGCAACTTCATAGGGGGGTTGTGTTAACATTGTGTCAAGATGCGAGAGAAGAGTTTTGAATTTCGCGCGTGTACAGTATCTTACCATTTCAGGAATGGAGCGTGTGGAGGCTTGGTTAAGATATAGCGTCTCACGCTTTCTTTCCATTTGAAGAAATAAATAAAACAAACTTAATTCGCACGTGAGATGTGTGACCCGACCCGGGAAGGACTCTTGACTCCCTCCCTCCATTTTAGGAAAGAAATATGGCTTATCAAAATAAGTAAATCATCACCTCATATCTCAATGAAAATTGCAATTCAAGCATTGAAAAAACTTTGCATCAATTATTTTGGGATGAACATTATAGTTGTGAAAAAAACATATGACTTCAAACTTTAGAAAAAAAAATTGTAACAAATTATCTAGACCGTCAATTTCAACATAAAAATACATGTTCACAGTTCCACTATATCTGTATTATTTTTTCAATTTCAAAATTTATTGTCAGTATTGGAATTTGATTTTAGATTCATCATGTAGATTTGACATTATGTTTTCAACCGCATAAAAGGTGCAATTAGGAAATATTTTTATTAACCTTAATCTATAGTAAAGAGGTTTTATCCCAAATTTTGGGATCCTAAACTAATCCTAGATAGGATTTTACCCGAGGGAATACATGGTCAGTATACTCGAGAGAGAGTAAAATATCTTTTGGTAAAAGTAATATATATTTTGGCACGTGAGTTGGTTAGTTGCTAGTTGCAATAAGTGCTGACACGTGCGAGGTAAAGTATTTGAAACGCATGTTTGGTTAGTTTGAAATTTGTCTCAAGGAAATAAATCTCTGTTGAAGCCGATTTCTTATGTTTGGTAAATAGGAAATCTGTCATCAAGATATCCCTAAGGGGCACATCATTGTACAAAATACCCCGGAAATTTTGGCCATTTCTTGGAAAGCAGCTTCATATCCATACCTATCCAAGAAGGTATGAAGCCGCATCCAAGAAGGTATGAAACCAATTTTTTGGAAATCTTTCCTGAGGTAAGATTTTGGATAAATAAAGTGACCCTGAAAATAAGGCATAGATAGTTTATTTACAGAGAAGATATTTCTGTACATCCTCTTTTTAAATTTCATTTCTCGATAGTCTTAAAGTTTCAAATTTTTTAACCGAAACTGTGAAATGAAAATTAACAAGTGAGATATTTTAATTATTTTATACCCCATATTTTAATTATAGAAAAAAAGAGAAATGGATCAAAATACACATAAGCGATAAAGTATTTAACCTCTTACCCATATATCATGGTTTAATTTCAAAATACCCATCAAAATATACGTAACGATGGGTTCTAATAGTTGAAAATTAATAAACTATTAAATTATTAAAGTATTAGTAATATTTTAATAAATTTCTTTAACAAAATCAAATCAATACCCAAGAATTACGGGTGGCTATGGACCCAGACCAAACCCAAGTATGGGTTGGGTGCAAAAATTGGATCCGGTAGGTCAGGTTCGAGTCTAAATTATGGACCCAAACACTATTCAGGTATTGGTCCAAATTCGATCAGGTCTGGGTCCCACATTATATTTTCGGGTCCCAATTTATACAATATATATTGATTTTGGGGTTGGGTCCGTCTGGGTCCAATCGGATCCAGGTTTAGATTCAAGTCCGGTCCCACATTATATTTTCAGGTCTGGGTTTGAATCCGATGACTTCGGGACCGAACCGGACCAGTTGCCCCTCCGCCAAGATTTCACATTTGTGGCACAAAATAGGAAGGGACATGTAGATACCTGGGATTGTCATATTGGGGAAAGCTTGGTAGTCACATTCAGGAGCACTTGGTTGTCATGCTCAACACCTCGTGTTCCCTAAAACACGCAAGTGTTATTTTTATAGTTTACAATTTTATACAATGCAATCTTTATTTTCCCAGCCAAAGGATTAAGTGCTCCCGTGGAGCATGCCATTTATTTGCTCTCTTGGAAAGCACTCTATCTCGAAATAAACTCTAGGACTCAAATTTTGAAATATAAACTCATCAACTTTGAAACTAACCTAAAATAATAATAAATTTTGGAATATATCTCAAAATATTTTTAGGACTCGGATATTTTGGAATATAATCTCCTCAACTTTGAAACTAACCTAAAAAAAGGTAAAATAATATATTTGTTATCTCCAAAAGAACTCTCTATCTTGAAATATTTTTAGGACTCGGATTGTGGAATATAACTTCCTCAACTTAGAAACTAACCTCAAAAAGGTAAGATTTTTTTTTTAAAAGTAAAAGGTATTACAATTTTTACATGCCTTATAAAGGATAAGAATGAATAGAGACTGTATAGGATTTGGATGGTCTGATCTAGGTATTCAAGGACTTTAACTCTTTTTTTTTAAATGCTCATTTGATGATTTTAAAATGGATCTCAAAATTTTAGTTCCGCATAGTCCTCCCAGATAGTTAGTTGATTATGTCAATATATTTTAGAGATCAACCAAAAAAATGATTTAGAGTTCAAAATATTATCATCATGAAATAGATGTGGCAAAAGTTTTATACTAGCTGCTAACCTAACATAAGCCTTTTCTTTTTTCTGAGCTTGAGACTGGCGTAACTGGGTTGAGACCGGCCGTGGCATAGTTTTCAACCTCAAAAAATGCTCCATCAAAATTTCCACTCCAAAAGTGTTTATAGAGGGTCTATTTGTAGGATGTAGGTTTTCAAGAGCTCAAATTTAAATTTTCCTTTTTATGTTGATGTTCGTCACAAGGTGGATCAATCGTTTTGAAAATGTTCAATCGATGAATTCTTCGCATTTAAAATATTGGCCCATGTAGTATTTTTCCTTTGGCTTGTAGTGACCATATGTCGCAGCCTTACTTTGAAGCCCCACTTTGAGGCTGTGTGCGGCCTTAGTCCGTCAAGGATGAGTCAGCCTTCCCAACACAAGTATAGTATAAAAGAAAAGGAAAAATGTATAATGACACCATTTAACTTTGGTATGAGGTGGTCACAATTAATCTTGACCATTAGATGTGAAATTGAGTGACTGCATTTATTCAATTGACGAAGCTCAAATTTCAAAAGATATTTTCTTGAACTTTATGACACACTCAAGCTGTCAAATTTCACGTTGGATGGTTGTATGTAGGTGTGACCTCATTATTCCAAAAGTAAATGGTCTAACTGTATACAATTTCAAAAAAAAATTACTCATGAATAGATAGATTTTTATAATATCTTTCAATCTCTATCTCTATCTGAACGATCCGTGCATGTACCTATGCAATCAACTTTGCACACTCTATCTTTCAATCTCTATCTCTATCTGAACGATCCGTGCATGTACCTATGCAATCAACTTTGCACACTCTTGTTAGGCCTTATTGCATCAGCAAAAGAGTTGTGACCTGTTTTTTTTATATGTTAACAGTTGGAATGGAGGGTGAGACATTATATTGAGACATCTAAGCCCCAAATTATTGATGCTCCAACCCCATTCCCACGGGAAAATAATTATTTCACGTTACTCATTTAGTAAGCTTACATGTGGACCCAACTCAAAAGGGTCTAGAAGAGAACCAAGATCCGAACCATGGTAGGGTTAACTCGGCGGTCACCAGGTTGACTTGACCTGATATGCACTAGCAGTAACCAGTGTCACTAGAAGCTGAGCAACTATTGAACTAGTTTAGGGTCCGGTTCAATCAAAGTCAGCCATATTGCATGGGGGAGCATATTGTGAAAAATAAAAGAAAAATATTCATAGAAGTATAATATATACTACACACAAAAAAATAGCCCAAATATGGTCTGTCAAGATGGCTAGTCCAATATATTAAAATATATCATAATATTAATTTGATAAGTCTTCAATCAAACTCAGTTTTTACTTTGGATAAGACCATGATTGATGAGTCTCATATATTTTTATGACATTGGCCATAAGCTGAAATGTTGAAATAATTCACCACATGCTTTTTGTCTTTTCCCTCAAACCACTTATGATAGATTTCACTTGCAAAAATGATCAATTAATGAATCTCCTGAATAGTCGTATTTAACTTAGTAATGAATATTATGTTGTGAAATTCTACAAATTCCAATTCTTTTTAGGTGGGTAAATCCTTTTCTAGTGACAATAACGTGCTCTTCCTCACCAACGTGTGAGCCACTTAGATCTTACAGGTCACCTAAAATCAGTTTACTCATCTTGTCAAACAACAAGGGGTATAGAGAGAGAGTTTTCACCAAAGAGAGAAATATACCTACTGAGGTTGAACAGGTTGAACAAAATTAGGGCTGGCAATAGCCCAAGCGACCCAGTCCAGTTGGGCTCAGTTCTGAAAAAAGGGCTTGGTAGGCCCTGAAAAGGTAGGGCCTGGTCAACAAATTGTAGCATGAGGGCTGGGTTGGGACCAGTACCAATCTAGTTTGGCCCGGCCTGGCCCTCTTTTATTATTGTTTTTTTTTTCTATTTATTTTTTTTTATTTTTTGGCCTGGCCCAACTTAGGTCCGGCTCTGACCTAAAAGAGCCAAGGCCGGGCATAAGCCAGCCTTTTAGGGACAAGGGCCAGGCCAGGGCCAACGTTGGCCCGGCCCAAGCCTGCCCGTTGCCACCTTTAGATAGAATCATATATAATTTGGTGTGCAGCTAATTTGGTCGACATTTAACAATGATTGGGGCAAAAAATATGTGCTCTTTTTATTTTTAGTGTTTAATATATATATATATATATATTGTGCTCCCATACAAGCATATTGTACACTTATTCCCTTGGGCAAAAGACTTATTTGAAAGGTTTTATCCTTAGAACAGTTATGAAATGTTTATTTTCAAAAAGATGGAAATAGAATAGAATTTGAGTTCTTCGCCACTTAGATATCACCCTTATAAAATTTAACGGTCTCTATTCAATATTGAGACGTTGTTTTCTTTCACGCGTGCAAAATGTGATTTGAGAAATCACTTTTCCAATTATTTTGCTAAGTTGAAGAGGTTATTACACCACCAAGATTTGAATTCCTGAAAACACTCCTAAATTGAATTTTACCCAATGAAGTGAACATACAATATGCTCATATAGGAGCACAAAATCATTTTTTGAGTTTTATTTTTAAGCATTGTGTGGTATAGTTATCAGTATATCATTCATATTTTGCTGAGGTCGAGATTGATTTTATTATGGGGAACAGGACAATAGTAGCCTTTTGTTAGACCTTTTAACGTACCTTGCAATATAGAAATATCACATTCAATTTTGAAAACTTTTACTTAAATAAGATTCCTTTTTTTCTTAATCAAGATAAAATGTACTATCATCTTTATATTTTCTCATAAGTTTGGACAAAGTTTTACAGTAGTTGTCTACCCTACACAACCTTTTATCCCGGCATAGGACGGGTTAAGGGAATGTTTAAAATCCCTACCCTTCTTAGACCAAGGTAGCAAGAAAAGATATGGGACTTATGGCCTCATAGTATGGCTCTTAATATAGCAAAATGACATATCCGTATTTGTGTAGCTGATCCCAATTAGTTGGAAAAAAACTTTGATCATGATAAAGATCGTTACATATAAGATAGAGAATATAGTGAATATGAAGTTTCCATTTAAAGTGTTTCAAAATGGTTCTAGATTGAGGCCTTTGTGCGATACTTTTATTTTTTACCCCAGATTTTGTAAATTAGAATTTCTTGACAACAAGATAATTCCCACAATAAAATAAATGAAAGAGAAAGATTGATGCATGAAATATGGGAAATATGAATTTCCAATTGAACATTGAGGTGAAAGAGAAAGATCGATGCATGAAATATAGGAAATACGATTTTCCAATTGAACATCAACTGAGATACGGCATATGAGATCTCCAACATATATAATATGACATAATATTTTCAGGCTCCATTTTCACCGGTAGCACTTTAAAAAAAAAAAAAAAGGAAAAAAAGACAGAAATACTCGTAATAGAGATACTTGTATCACTCAATCTATATCACAAATTATAAATTTTTATATTGACACCCGCCAGGCCCCCGCTCACATTGTGAATATTTAAAAAAAGAAAAGAAAGAAAAATAAAAGCACAACCAATGTTTTGCTCAAAGCCCGCATACCTTTGCCATTGTTAAAAGATTATTTACTTTTGGTATAAAAAGCCATAATCGCCTAAGCAAACAAAGTAAAATCCAGAGGCTAATGATGTAAAATTGGCTGAAAATGTATACGATGAGACCATCTACTTTGGATACAAGGAGGTTACCATCATTGGCGGTTGGATTTGAAAGAAGGTGGTTGAAGATGTGCCATTATTTGGGGTACAAAATTCAAAATAAAATATCTCAAATCCTGTGACACACTGTCATCTTTTAGATTTCACATCCAATGGCTAAAAATGATTGTGATTTCGTTGCGTAAAAAATAAATAGTCTCATAATTTATATTCCTAATTAACTACATTAAATATCTATTTTTTAAAAAAACTTTGTACAAAAACAAAAATAAAACTCCAACCATTCAATTTTACATCTAATGGCTTTGGGGCAACAATCTTACTATAATGAACAACTGTTTCATATGGGCTGAACCACATCTCTACAATATGCGGTCTAGAGGTATGAAGCATCCATTTTAAAGATGGATGCAAATAGGTGGTCCATCTAAAAACAATTTGTAACTAACGGTCCAAATGTTTACTTGATATAATTAGGAAAATTGTTTCATACAGGCTGAAGCACATGACTACATATGCAATCAAAAAAGTGTAAAGCATCCATCTTAAAGATGGATGAAAGTGGTGTTCCTTCTAAAAACAATAGAAACTAACGGTCCAAATTTTTTCTAACTATAATTATCATTTTTAGTTTTAAAAATTAATTATTTTTCATATTCATGGTCTCCATGTTAGAGATTACATATCTTTAAAAATTAACTCCAAAAATCATCTCAAAAATAAATTTATTAATGGGCCCGCATTTCTACATATGCGGGCTTGGCCACATAGAAACCGGCTCCATATAAATATTATTTCTAGTATTCAAAAAAAAATTCATATTCATGATCTCCATGTTAAAAATTATATATTCTATAAAAATTAGGATCAAATTATATTTAAAAATATATTTATTACCAAGCCCGCATTTGTACCATATGCGGGCTGGCCGCATGCTAACCGCATCCTACTATAATTGTGTATATGGAATCCTTTTACGTGTCCTCAATTTTGTATGGCTGTCATTACCTATTTCCATGCATGGAAATTCACTGTACGACCTAAAGCTTACTATGAAAGCTATTTGGAGAAATTTTAAAGTATTTTTGGGGTTGTAACCAGGTCAGGTTATTTTCTCCACCGGGTTTGACTCGACAGGTTCTACTACAGACCGAATCTATCTACCTGTTAGGTGGGTATGGGTTGAGAAAATAAAAAATAAAAATAATATATATATATATACAAATTATCTTATAGGACTCTCTTCACTTTTGTATGTAAGACTCCAAATGATCGCCATTAAATTTGGTACGGATTTATAGAAAAGTCAAATCCCTCACCCATGTGATAATTTTTTTAGAAATCCGTGTCAATTTTAATTGTGATCCTTTGAAGTCCTACACACATGGGTGTGGAAAGGTCTTATAGGATCATTACTATCTATATATATAGAAAAATAATTATATAAGGTTGAGGCCCTAAATAATCAAATTAAGGAACTTTTCAAAAATTCACTAGAAGAGGTTGTTATGATGTCGAAAAGCCTTCAAATCGATCATCTCAACCTCGGGATGCATAGAAGTGAAAAAAATGGATTTCATATGGGAAGCGGTGCATCTTGTAATGTATTATTTGAGCCGTCAATTTTTAAAACAAAAAAAAATTGATTTTTAATTTTTGAAAACCTATATTTTAATGCCCACCTATGGATGGAGATTCATTGTTAGATGGTTACTCTATTTAGACATTTTCTATGGTGCAACTAAATTTCCTTCTTTCTTGAATTGATTATTATGATGAACTTGGGGCCATACAAATATCACTGACATAGTTTTCTAGAAGATCAATTTTATTATATATATTGGATATTTTGAAAGTAAATCAAAAGATATTAATTTGACAAGTTTCTCTTATTGTATATTGTGGGTCGGGATGTACAGCCGGACTCCGATTATCCACCAAATATATTGCTTTTTGTTGTTAAATATGGATGAAGTTATCTTCAATTTGGATAGAATTATAAATCTAAAGGTAGATTTCGTTGAATATTGGTATTTATTTTGAGAGAGTTTATCCAAGCTATAAGAAAAAAAGAAAAAGAAAAAAAAGGGATATTATCAAATTACTTATGAGAGATTAACAATTTACCCATATCGTCATCAACATCATCATCATCCCAGCCTATTCCAACAATTTGAAGTTCTCTACACGAAAGTTATTTAGCCATTATGCTATATCAAGGGCCATACCCTTTGTCATACTATATATCAACATCTCTCTTCTTACTACTCCCATCAATATCATTTTACGCCTTTTTTTTGTCCCTTTAAAGCGTTATACTTGAATCAAATCGTTTCTCCTAACCGGTGTTGTATCAGATCGACCTTGCACATAACCATCCTACCTATGTCTACTTTACCCACTATCTTTTGATTTAATTTCAAAATACCCATGAAACAACATATGGTCTTGAATTTGACTAGTTTCAAAAGGGATTGTTTATATGAGTATTTTGATAAATGAAAATATTTATCATGATGAATGCATATGAGAAAAAAAAAAAGGATTTCAAATTTTGGAAATGGTGCATCTTGTAATACATTTTTGGAAAGTCAAGTTTCAAGATTTTTAAGTTTTCATAGATCTGTTCGATTACCCTGTTTTTTACACTTTAAAATTTATAAATAAATATGAAAATATATTTTAAGGCTATCACAAAAATTTTCAGTATTGAAACCACGTTACTCAACCCTATTTGAAAATGCGTGTTACTTTGATTGTTTAGAGCGTTGGCTTTATTCAAACCACACCGTTTGACAAAATGCCTTCTTCCTGTTTTTTCCTTTTTTTTTTGGTACATTTTTATTTGGGCACTTTTCAATATATCATTGCCCTTGTTGTCATCGAAAGGAGTTTGATTTGTTTGTTGAAAAAGACAGCACCTTGCTTATACAGCTATCTTTTCTTCAAAGTTTTCACCAACATTGCGATTGACAAATCAATGACTGGTTCAAGACTTTAACTTTCAATGGCATCCCATTTTTCTCCTCATCATCATTGCCATCTTGAATAAAAAGTAGACAATTATTCTCTTTATATATATAAGTGTTATGCCTTTGCTTTCTTTGTTGCGTGAAAGAAAGCCAATGTTCTCTCTCTAAATTAGTATTTTAAAATCTATAGATATAATAGAGAATCATCGATTCAGATCAGTAAAAGAGACAACCGAACTGGCTCTGGTATCCGTATTGGCTGGCACCCGTCTTTATTTTTATTTATTTCTCTTTTGTTATAATATTTTATTTATTTCTATTAATTTTGTTTTATTTTTCTTTTTTTAACGTATCTTAATTTTTTTTTAGTACCTCCTAAGTTCAACCCCATAAACCCCAAAAGTATGTGAAATGGATGATCATCACTACAAAATTTGAGTTTTGAAAGACTACTATAAAATATGTGAATGCATATGTTTGCTTGCAATATAGCCATGAGTCTATTATTGACCCTCATGCAACAGACAGCTAGGGTTGGTGAAAAGGTGGGTGGGGTCGATGCTCATACTTTCCTTCATGCCTTTTGTGTGTGTGTGTGGGAGAGATGCACTCCCAAAAGAAGAGAGAGAAAGTGTGTGAGTGGGTCGGGGCATTAGAGAGAGAGAGTAGGATGGGGATATTAGTAGTTGGGGGTAGGTGTTTTAAGGTAACATTCAAGGTTCAACTTCTACCTTTAACACTCTAGATAGAGAGAGACTGCTATTTTTTTTTTTTCTACAGGTGGGAGAGTTATATTGAAAAAAACATGACAGAGAGATTGGTGCCTTGATTGCTAATTAATATGTTCTTGTTGTTTAAGTAAAGGAGAGAGAAAAACATGAAAAAAATGGTGCCTTGGTGCTTAATTAATAGGGAAAATTATAAAAAACTTCCCAAAATCTACTTTTTACCTCTAGCTAAATTTTGCTCTCATTTTTTTTAAAAAAAAAACAAACTTGTTATGCAAATACCATCGAAGGAACAAAATCATTTTTCTAGACGAAAATGCCCTTCTCGTAGCACGTTGCTGGAGCACCCTTAAACAATGTCGGAGCCCTGTCACAGGGGCTCCGGCACTGTGCAAGAGCGGTCTAGCAATGCGTAAGTACGCTCCGGCAGTATAACACAACGCTCCGGCACTACGTAAGTGCGCTCCGGCAGTTGAGCATTCTAAGTCACAGGGCTCCAACACTATTTAAGTGCGTTGCGACAATGTGATACGTGCTCTGGCACTACGTAAGTGCGCTCCAGCAATGTAACACAAACGCTCCATCAGTGCGTATGTGCGCTCCGGCAGTGGAGCATTATGAGTCATAGGGCTCCGGCACTGTTTAAGTGCGCTCTGGCAATGTGCTAAGGGAAACGCATTTTCATCTAGAATAATGAATTTTTTTCCTCAGGGGGTATTTGCATAAAAAGTTTATTTTTTGAAAAAACTTGAGAGCAAAAATTAGCTAGGGTAAGTTGCATAATTTAGGGGTTTTTTATAATTTTCCTTAATTAATATGGTATTGTTTAAATAAAAGGGGGAGAGATAGAAATTGGTGGTTATTTTATATTGTATTGTTGAATTAGTCTGTGAGATTTTCTAGGGCTGCTCCTTTACAAAATTTAGTAAATTTTTACCCAAAACCTTGTTGAAAAATGTATTTTTCGAGCCGGAAACATTGTGATTACTCATAATCATGTGCAAAATTATTTGTCTGTCAATGTAGAGTTTGAAGCTCTAAAAATAGTATAGTGTAGACATGTAGATTTGTGAATACTCAAAATGTAAAATGCATAAAACGAATCGTAATATGAACATTATAAATTTTTTGTTTTTCCTCAAAATCTATAATTATGGAGGTGAAGATGATCAATTTGCATGATTTAATGTCTTTATTATTTGTTTTGACAAAATATGAGATGTGACGCTATAAAGGCTGCTAAATAAAAAATGCTTCCCCTTAATTAGTTATTTATATTTAATTGTTTCATAGGATGAAGCAAAATCTGACAAGAACTAGCCATGTCATTCAGATGCATCTCATTGCATAAAAAACCAAAGTTCAGAGGAAAATGAAATGATCTTATCATCAAATGAAAACAAACTTTGCACGTGCGGTGTGGGCCACGTTAAGCAGCTGTACATTGTATGATTCATTAAACTCTTGAAGCCAATGACATCTCCACACGTGTGACATGATGACCAGAAACGTTCACGGAGTTCATCCCTCTCCCACATAAAATATAGCCAAAAGATTTCATGCTCCCAAGGGAGCAATTGTCTACTTACTCCCTCGAGCAACACCCTGTCTAGGAGTATTTTTTGGATTCAAAATTTTGAGGATTATAATATCTTCAACCCAAGTGCTATCCTCAAAATAAAATCCACCTTATATTCTCTATGGGCTTGAAAAAAAATAATGTTTCAAAATTGAAAGAAGTGGTCAAACTTTTTGATGGGCGAGATCTAAGTATTACAAAACTCAACATTCAATTTTTTTAATGAATATAGTTGTTTAGTGATTTTTCGGTAGCTTTCAAAATTTCAGATAAAAAAAGTCTTCCCAAATCCATCTACTGTCTTAGGAAGTAAGTATACAGTATGCTCCTACGGGAGCAAAGTATTCAATATATGTAAACACAAAATTTTTTTTTACAGGTGATACGATATTTGATAAAGTAGCACCTCAAAACCTAATTAAAAAAATGTAATAATGGAGCCAAAAATACTTGTGATGCCCTTCACATCTAAGTTTTCTTGTTACTTGGAAATTGAACGGATCACGTTTACTTCGGAATACATGAAATGGATGGTTCATAAAATATGTTTTAGGATTTGAAATCCATTTTATTTTTTTAAATCAGGATTGTCTGAAATCAAGGTGTGTTTTGTTAACAAATGGTGCAGATGTGGCTTACTTGAACACTTGAAATTGATGGTTACAATACATACGAATTTTATGACTTGAAATCCATTTTATTTGTCAGAATTGTAATTATATTAGAAAATTGAGTTTTAGAGTTTGAAATCCATTTCATTTTTTTAGATGCGTAATTCTCTAAGGCCGAAGTGATGTTTTGATAACGCTTTTCAATATCGAATGTGCATTTTTTGGAGAGATATGATATGTGACTGCTTTCCATAAACATTTGTCACTCTAGTCAACGGTGGAATTGCTAGTATTTTTGGAGGGGATTTAGTCCATATTCAATGAGTACATGCACTAACTCACGTAAAAGTCAAATGTCATGGGAATTTTAAATAATTAGATTAAGGTTCTTTCAACCACAACTTAGAAAAGCATTAGCACTTTAGCATACTTAATAATTTAGGGCGATTGGGAAGTCAATTTTTCGCTTCTCTGTATTTGGAGCACTTTCTCATGGTTTGGGAACAAGGTAAGCCAATTAAATATTGACACCAGTCTTTGAAAACATGTTTTGTGGAGATCTGGTTTGGATCGATGAATTGTCAATGCGGAAGGGTGATTTGGACCGGTTCTCAATTGTGTGAGAATTAGTCCATAAAAATAAAAAATTCAAAATAATTATAATAATATTACATGTGGGAACCGGTTGATTTGACCGGTTCAAATCTCCTGATTCGTTGAGAGATTCTCCTGCTTCCCTAATAAAATAGGGCGACTCTATAGGAATTGGATTGATTCTTGGTTCCGGTAAGAAAGCGGATTGGTTTGAATTGATTTTCAAACATGATCGGCGATTCCCGATTAGAATGCCAATTGTAAATCATTTATTGAAACAAACGAGGGGTTACAGATTGACCAAGATAACTGATTGAATATTTCGAAAGTGGATTAGGATTTATGAAGACTCCATGTCCATGGCCATATAACATGGTACATTATCATTAGGCTCACTACTTTTCAAAGTTATCACTACTCTCTCTCTCACACACACAAATAGAGACAGAGTCAGCCACAATTCTCTAGGGGTAACTGTAATGTGGAGTGTTTAAAAAGTTGGACCAAGTCTTTGACTCTGACCCACCTGTGGTCTGATCCCAAGTTTGCCCAGCCTAATTAGGGTGAGTCCGAGTCAAAATGGGCAATTTTCAATAAAAATATTTAAAGTTTTAAGATATTGCACTTGGTTGCGAGCAAACTCAAATGTTTCTAAATCAGCTCGACGACTTTTAAATCACTCTTAATGTGTTCAATTACCAGACAATCGCACTATAGATGACATTTACTTGAATCAAAATAGTAAGGTACGAGCTTTAAACTAAGCCATACCTACTTGTGATATATTAAGGCTTCCCTAGTTGTAATATGTTGAGCTCTTCAACGTTCTTTGCTTTCCAAGCATGAAACAATAACATGTATCTTAGTCCAACGCTCTTTTGTTGAAATTGAATGGGTCATGTGTGAGTTATTTTTGGCCAAAGTTTTGGTCAATACGATTGGAAAGTTACCTTCACGTGTGAAAGGGAATTTGTTCTTCCTAAACAAAATATATATGGAAAAATATACAAAGAGACCATTTACTTTTTAAACAAAGAGGTCAAAATTACTCTTTTCATCATATTTCAAATCGAATGGTTGTAAGAGTGGTACAGACTAAACTCAAAGCTTAAAATTTTTTTCGAACTTCGTGAACTATTTCATACCATCCAATTCGATATCTAATAACTAAGAATAACTGTGATCTCATTGTAACAAAGATAAATAGTCTTGTAATATAGAACCATACTACTAAAAAATAGGAGAATATATACTAGTGTGACTTCCTCAATTATTTTCATGCTTTATTTTTCTACTTTGGATTTCTTACCAATTTGCTCTTTAAAAATTATTTGTTTAGAATCTTTTGGTTTTCTATCTCTTAGCACTGTATTATCAATCTTTATTCCTAAGCACAATTAATAATTATAATTCAATCTATATTTCACCCATCCCAATTCTTGTTTGTTTGGCAAAAGGTTCGAACTTCAAAAGCTGGAAATTTTGAACTTTTGAATCCATAGGGGGGCATAGAAGGGGCAGATTCTATTTTCCCCCTATTTTTGGAGATGGAAATTCCAAAAAATGGGAAAAATAATGAAAACCGCCCCTTCCGTGGCCTCCTGTGGAGCCAAAAAGTTTGGAAGGTTCAATTTCAGGCAAACAATCTTACTTTCTCTCGAAAGTGTAAAGAAAAGCTCGAGTAATTCCCTTTTTTTAAATTTCAATTATTTTTTAATAATAAACTAATATTAATTATATCTTTAATAAAAGGAAAAATATACAAATATGCCATTTACTTTTAATACATGGATGTCACAATCAATTTTGTCGATCAAATTTCAAATCAGATGGTTGTGAGTGTATCATTGATTAGACTTTAAGTTTAAAAAAAAAAAACTTCAAACTTTGTGACACACCCCCAGCATTCCAATTTGATATCTAATGGCTAGTATCAATTGTGACATCTTTGTACAAAAACTAAGTGGTGTCATAATATATAATCCTTTAATAAAGATATTATTTATCTATGTTATTCGAAATTATTTAAGAGTAGTAGAAAAATCCTACAGGCAACTCTCTATCACCGTTTATCAATTGACTCTTATTTTATTTTGCCTATTGATGTATCGGTTGGGCTTCATGCATTAATGGTCTAATATTTATACGAAAATTTGCCACACATAAGAGTTTAACTATTTAATATTTTACCCATATCTTTTGATTTTATTTCAAAATACTTATCATAATACGCATTACATGGTCGAAAAAAGATAAAACTTATAAATTGATGGAAAAAAATAACATATTCTTATAGAGATTGTATACAATGAGACCATTTACTAAGGTGGTCACAATTCCTTACAACCATTTGATGTGAAATTTGATAGCTTATAAGTATCACAAAGTTCAATTTTTTTTTTTTTAAGTTGAAACTTGGTCAATAGAATAATAACAGCCATCAAATTTTAGATCCAATGGTCAAGATTAATATGACCCCGGTAAATGGTCTCCTTCTCTACTTTCCCGTTCTTATAAGTTTCATTATTTTAAAAGGTTACGTGGATCGCAGTACATATTTTTCCAAGTGTACTCACTTAGCGAGATATTCCACCGAAGTTTCGGCGAAAACCGAGATTTCGTTGTCTTTGAATTCGAGGTGGGGATTTAAAGAAGAAGAAAAAACGGCACGCATCACATCAAAGAAGCACCGTTATTCTTACTCAAACGTGGGCCCGCACCCTTGAAGAGAGAGAGGAGGGAGGAGAGAGAGGTTTCAAGTGTTTTAAAACCCGGATTGGTTGGATGAATTCAGATCGGTGAATTACCAGTTCCCAAAAAGGTTAATTTTCCGTGATGTAAAAAAAGAAAAATGTTTATGTCAGGATGCAACTTTATAATGTAGAACTACGAATGCACGAAAAAAATATATTAAAAAATGCAGTTTTAATGTTAAAAAACTCTTTAATTGATCATCTCGACGTCAAGATGTATGACTATGAAAAATAAAAAGATCTTAAATCTCATAATTAGTGTGTTTTACTACATATTATCTACACCGTCTATTTTCAAGATTTTCATATGTTTATAGATTTATTTGATTTTAATCATTTTTAAAATTTCAAATTTTATAATTGAATATAAAAATAGATATTGAGATAATCCCAAAAACATTTTACATCAAAATTATATACCATAATAAAATTTGAAAGTGCATCTTACTTCTACAGCTATATAGATGTATATGTATGTAAACTGTATCAATAAAAAAAAATATAAAAATATAATTTGAAGGAGCTAAGTAATCCAGCTAATCAGGATTATGAGGTTTCTAGAGTTACCTAGCTCCTTGACGAAACTAGGCTCAGACCACTTTTGGGTTTCAACTAGACCCAGGAATCAGGATCAATTGGACCGTTTCCCCATCTGTGATTTGGATTAGCAAAACTAGATTGACAGAGAAGGGAGAAGAAAGAGGCAAAGAGGAGAGAGACAAAAGGCACAGGGGAGTGTAAAATAGAGTGAGACAACGGGAGAAGAGAGATTCTAGAGAGAGAAACGAGGGAAATAGGGGATATTTAGAGAGAGAAACGAGGGGAAATAGGGGATATTTAGAGAGAGAAACGAGGGAAAATAGGGGATATTTAGAGAGAGAAACTTGGGAAAAGAGAGGAGGGATTTAGAGAGATAAAGTAGGGAAGAGAGAGAGAGAGCAGACCAAGGCCTGGAATCCAGTGGGCGCTTTATACTCCGTGGCCACACGCTAACCACCCCCAAGCCCTAGAAGCGCAAAATCAGGGGGTCCAGGAAAAAGAAAAAATAAAAGAAAAAAATGTTTTTTTCCCAGTCACAAATATTGAATCCAAATAAATATTTCTCTTAGTAAAATATTCATCCACATGTCCCCCACTGACAAATTCCTTCATTCAAATTCTTCCATCCTTTCCTTCTTCTACCCCTTTTAGAGAGAGAGGGGGTACATCCTTTCTTTATTCTACCCCTTTCAGAGAGAGAGGGGGTAGAGAGAGAGTATGAGAATATTTACTAATGAGAGAGAGTAGGAGAATACAATGTAATATGAGAGAGAATAGGATAGGTGATTTTAAAAAATGTTTGGTCGGCATGGAACCGCTCTGTTTGATTTGAGAATCGATCACCCCGTTTCGATTATGTATATATATAAGAAAATGGTAGAGTTCAATCGGCATTTCCGTACAGAAAAATGGCAATTTGGACTGCTAATTGACTGATCGAGACTGGTTTTTGACTGGTTCACTGTTTTTTCACGTGTTCTTTTGTTAGTTCACTTTTTTTTTTCGACATAGTAAAATGATGATCCAGACTGCCGATTCACCAATTCAGAGCGGTTTTTGAGATGTCCGATCCGAGTTATCGATCTATTTTTTAATTCACTGATGTATATACTAATAAGAGAGCGTGTAGGAGAATATATACTAATAGGAGAGAGATTAACTGTGACGATAACATTTATGAAGAAAGAGACCTTGTTTTTCCACTATGATAGTTATAAACAAGGGTTTTTTGTGTGTGGATAAATGATTCTACATGACCTTCCCCTCCACCTATGTGTGTAGGACCTAAAAGGATCACCAATAAATTTAGCACGGATCTATAGAAAAGTCAAGTCTCACACTAACTTTTATAGAGATTTATACAAACTTTAATAATAATCCTTTAGAGTCCTACACACATGGGTGGGGAGGGTCCTATAGGATCATTACACTTGTTTGTGTAAAGATACGAAAGAGAGAGAGAGAGAGAGAGAGAGGAGAACATTTATGAAGAGAGAGTAGACTTGAGGTTATGAATTCACAGTGGTTGGAATAGTTTTATGATTTCAGAAAGCTTTCTATGTTCCCTCTTCAATATAGCAGTTCTATGTTCCCCAACCATCTAGACGTCCATTTTTTATCAAGAGAGCTATTCACTGTTTGATCTTATATCCGATGTCTTAAAGTATTTATTTTTAGTTTTTTTAATACAATTTTTTTAAATATGAAATTTGGTACGTGCCATCTTATCATTTGGGCGCACCTATAAAAAATATTAACAATAATTTTTTGATAAAACATAATAACCAAAATACGCTTGAATCTTTTAGGGGTATTTTGTTATTTTATTTTATTGAAAACATTTTTTTTATATATTTTTCGTTAGTGCAAGTTTAATATAAGAACGGACGTCCAAAATTTGGTGTCAAAACAGTTTGTAGAAAAAAAAATAAAAATAAATCAGTGTAAAGACATGATGTTGTGATTGGGGCAATCTTAGCTCTCCATTAAAAAATAGACAGTTACATAAGGGAGACATAGAACTTCTATGTTGTAGGGAGACATAAAAGCTTTTCCTTATGAATTTAGAGTGAAAATAGCTAAGGTTTTATTATTATTTATTTGAAGCTATCAACCTTCTTAAAATGGTTTATTTTGTTATTACAAATTGTTGAAACTTTTCATTTTCTAATAAAATGTTTTTTTTTTTCAAAAAGAGCATGAAGGGCAGGATATGCTCGTCATTATTCTAAGAATTTAAGAAATGAACGGCATTGATGAGTTTCACGAGGACTATGCTTGCTATCACACCTTTTTCTTAAATTTTAGAGAGAGAGAGAGATGCTTGCCACTAAAATTTAAGAGAGAGAGATGCTTGCTAATTTGGAAAATACGAAGAAAAGGGGGGAGAGAGAGAGAGGAAATTAAAAAAAAACGATAAGAGAAAGGAAAATAAGAAGAGAAGGGAGGAGAGAGAGAGGATATTAAGGACATATGGGAGGAGAGAGAGTGGAAAGGAAGAAAAATGAGATGTAGAAAGAAAGAGAGAGGAAATTAAGAAATAAGGGGGAAGAGAGAGAAATGAAGTGCAAGTTTAGAGAGAGAGAGAAAGTGACGAAATTAAGACGAAAATGACTCAGAAAAATTCCACATAATTCTCTTTCCGTAGGTCACTGTTAAAACCCTGCATTCCTTAGAGAGAGAGACGTTGCATTTTCTTAGAGAGAGAGAGTAATTTATTTAAAATTCCAGACTGTGATCTCCTCCCTGTACCCACTCTCTCTCTCTCTCTCTCTGTCTAAATCCAAGTGTTCCTTGATCCCTACGCATCTCCTTCACCAAATGGAAACCCTAGACATTTCATGGCTCCTTTTCTTCTCTCTCTAGCCTGACTGCAAAAGCAGAGCTTTGAGCCCTAGAAACCTTTCTAGGGCTCTTTTATGCTTGCATTCCGTATCCTTTTCGGACTGTACTTTGATGGGACCAGATCCGGATCAAAGCTTCAGTTTCTGGGAGTCTCCATTTCTCTGAGCCACAGGTATTCACTGAACTCTCTCCTTGTCACCTGAAATTTACTTGAATTTTTTTTTCAAATGAAATGATCAGGCTTTATTTTTCAAATAAAATGATCAGGCTCATTCAGTTTTCTGTTTTAAAATATGTGATTTATATGTAATTAGCTCTAGTAACCATTTTTTTTTTAGATTACTGTTTCTTTGATGGATTGTACTTCAATAAGATGAACTTTTGTTTTGTAACTTTTGTTCTCTGATCATTTTCACCGTAAAAACTGTTTTTCTCTGGTAAAATTTCAAGATGAGGTGGTGTATCAGTTGCAATGAGAATTGCTCTGTAAATTTTTGGAGAATGCTTCTCATTTATTGAATTGAGGTTGCATGAAATTCTTTTTCTTAACTTTATGGACTTTAGGGTATACAAATTAAAAGAAAGAAATTCTTATGGGAATGGTGGTTGTAATTGAGCAAAGCTGAGGTCTTGTTTGAAATTAATTTCATCAGAAGACCTGATTTCTTTTTAAATACTGGAATATGTGATTCCATGGTGATTGCTAAAAAGATATGCAAAACGGAAGCAAGAAAAGCAAGAACTCACTGTTCTAGGATTTAGTCTTTCCATTTCTTATTTTGGGCACTGAGCCAGTATGTTTACTTTCTTTTTTAATGTTTAGGACCTTAATAAAGACGGCATCAT
The DNA here is from genome assembly GCF_000471905.2 of Amborella trichopoda. The sequence goes on along the minus strand of NW_006500346.1, from coordinate 2,223,641 downwards.
CTTTAATGTCTATGTTTTCCAATATCAGATTGATAATTAATTTAAAATTATGCTTCTTTAATACTAGAAATATTAAGCGATTGTAAGGGCTGACATGTTCAGAAATACTTCATAGTTTTTAACTGATTCCACAGTTTCAGTTGAGTTTATGTTTTGATCTCAATGTTTCTGAATTCTGATAATTGGCGCTGCTGTTAATGGACTGAACTTCTCTTTACCTCTTCACTTGTTTTTTATCCCATTTGCATATCTAATGTTTAAAAAATTTGACTTTCAGGTTGAGAACCTTTTAGGTGGCCCTTTTCTTCCTGGAGAAAGTTATGATGATGCATCTAGCTTTATAAAACATATGCATTTTGGGTTTCCTTCAAATTCCAGAAACACAAATCAGAAGAAGAAGCTGCAATTTTTGCTGAAAAGAAGTTCAATTAGGGGTGTTGAGCTCTTCGAGTCTTTAAATGGCTATTATCAAGAGCACCAGTGGCCCATCAATCCCTTTTTGTAACTATTACAAGATACCTTTTCTAATCGAACCCATTCTTGATGCAAAGAAGACCTCTAAATTAGAGGATCGATATGTGTTGGGTGAGCAGTTGGGTTGGGGCCAATTTGGGGTTATCAAGATCTGTAAGGAAAAGCTAACTGGTGAGACCTTGGCTTGTAAATCCATAGCCAAGGATAGGTTGGTCACACCAGATGACCTTTGTAGTGTAAAACTAGAGATAGAAATAATGACCAAATTGTCTGGCCACCCAAATGTGGTGGCCCTCAAAGCTGTATTTGAAGAAGAGGATTATGTGCATTTAGTGATGGAACTTTGTGCTGGGGGGGAGCTTTTCCATCGGTTAGAGAAGCATGGTCACTACTCTGAACCTGAGGCTGCCATTCTATTTAAGCATCTTATGGAAGTTGTGATGTATTGCCATGATAAGGGCATTGTTCATAGAGACTTGAAGCCTGAGAACATACTCTTGGCCACTAGGTCCTTATCATCACCAATCAAGTTGGCTGACTTTGGCCTTGCTACTTATATTAGACCTGGTATGTTTGTTCCATTTTTTTTCGTTTTACTTATTTATCGCGAGCTTTCTGTGATGGGTTTCTGTAATTTTCATGATGTTTCTATTTTTTGTCATTTTCTTTGTTCCACATGCTCATGCCTTTTCCTCTGCCTCTCTTCACTAAACATCAGTCATCATCTGATGAGTTTCCTCCTTTCCATTGTCTCTCTGGTTTGTATACATATTTATTTGTTTGTTTTGTTTGGTGTCCTTATGCCTTTTTCTTTGTTCTGGATTATTATTCACAACTGTTTCTGTATTTTCATGGTCTTTCTGATTTTTGTTTGTGTTGTATGTTTTGTATGCTCGTGCCTTTGTCTTTTTGTTCTTCCTTAAAATGCACGAGTCTCATTGTGATGGATGTCCATGATTTTCATGGTCTCTCATTTGATTGTTCATATGTTTGCTATGCTTGTACCTTTGCCCTTTTGCCCTTCCTTTTTATTCACAAGTCTAACTGCGATGGGAATCCATAATTTATACTGTGTTTCTCATCATTTTTGTTTCTTTCTAACTGACAGGACAGTATCTGTATGGGACAGTTGGAAGTCCCTTCTATATTGCTCCTGAAGTTCTTGCTGGTGGGTATAACCAAGCAGCTGATGTATGGAGTGCTGGTGTGATCCTTTACATTCTTCTCAGTGGGATGCCTCCGTTTTGGGGGAAGACTAAGTCAAGGATCTTTGAAGCTGTTAGAGCTGCTGATTTGCGGTTTCCTTCCGATCATTGGGATCGTGTATCTGAGTCTGCCAAAGACTTGATTATTGGGATGCTATGCACTGATCCCTGCAAGAGGCTTACAGCTGCTCAGGTTTTAGGTTAGTTGGGTTGCACTCGAGTTAGAATGTAATGCTTTGCTTGCTTTGGTCTGAAAGAGTGAGTTCTACTTCAAATTAATTAATCTTTCCTGAAACAAAGTTATGAATACAAACAATTCAAAAGAATTCCACAAAAAGGTCACTGGGCTTTGAATGTGTGGTTTAAAATTGTTAGAAGCAATTTTTTCTTTAGTCTGTTTGCCTGAATCAAAGTGTAGATGGTTGATTTACTTTTGAAGTGCAGACAACTGCCTACCCTTGCATATTGAGTTCTTTATTTTATGGTCTATGTTATGTGGATTGGATCATGTTCTGGTGAATATGTGTTTATTGTTTTGAGCTTGCATGGGTCTCCACACTTTTATCTTCGGTTGGGTCGAGTCCAAATTTTGTACTCGATAAGCAAAAACAGTTGCAAGAATGACTTGGCATATTAGGGAAGCATATTTGGTTTCTAGAGAATTGTGTGTATATTTCAATAACCTTGGAATATCACAAGCTCAACCATTTCTTTCATTCTCCTGTCATATTGATTTTATTCTTAACTTGAATCTGTCTTGGATGAGCTGGTAACGGGATCCAGATTTTGAATGTCCTAATTATATGCTAAGTTGTTGTCATCCTCTCTCTCTCCCTCTCTCTCCCCTCATATTCCCACCACCCAACTCTCACTTGATTTGGAAACTTGGAGCGAGCTTGGTTGAATCCAGCCTAATCACTTGGTTTCACTCAGATTGAGAATCTCACATTCAAGGATGGAAATCAAGTACCCTTCTTCTTAAAATGAAGCTTTGTAGGGCAATTCCTAACACACTTACTCTTAAGAGTATCTCTATATGACGCCAACTCAAATATATTGGTTTAAATGGATGCATTAGTACATGCATGCTTTTCTGCATGTGATGTCTGCGTGTGTTATTGTGGTGGTAGAGATTCACTTCTATCTGGTGCCAAATTACATCATGGTATTTGCTTTGGTTTTATTATATTTTATGGATCGATTATTGATTTACTTTCTATTTACTTTTGCAGATCATCCATGGATAAAATCTGAATTACAGATTTTGGAGCGTTATGAACCAAACAACCCAAAAGATGCGGAATGCGACCTGGATTCTGAACATTCCTCTACTCCTATGTCTGCCAATCGCGACTTGAGCTTTAACTCAGGGGCTGGCCTTTCTGGTGAAGTTACGTTGGATTGTTCACCAGCATTCACTTGCAAATCTTCCTTCTCTTCGTATTTGGCCACTCCTGCTCCTTGCACTGGATATGGGGATTTCTCATTCAGTAGATGCTCGGTGCCAAAGGTATTTGAGTCTTCATCACCAGTTCCATCAATGCCAAGCTTTTCATTCCTAAGAGAAGGCTCTCTATCTGAGCAAGAGAAACAATTGTCCCTACAGGAGGAAAGTACAAATGGATCCACAACACAGGGAGGTATGCTTAATTTTTTAATTCCAAATTATGGGTTCTGTTGTAATTGTGCATAACTAATGTGAAGGAGAGCTTGTCAATGGGTTGGGTTTAGGTTGACCCAAAGCAGGTCCACCTGTAGACCCTAATGATGGAATTTTGACCAATGAGACCAGGGGTTACCTATCTTTATAAAATGAGGTTCATTGAGGACTCAACTCATTGCCCAAACATATGAATTAGAATTTGAGAAATATTGGTCAATCTAGGCTTGTTGAGAGCAAAAGCAGGCTTGCACCTCTATTTCATCTTATCTAAATTTGAGCAGAAATTGATGGAAAGTCCTACCCATTTGGAATTGGGCTTGGGCTTGAGTGGTTAGCAGTTGATGTTGGCAATGCTACATCTCTAGTTTGATTTCTACTGCTGAACTACCCAAAAAAAAGAAAGAAAAGAACTACCCATTTTTCCCCCTTAAAATTGTCTGCCATAATTTACCTGAACGTCATTTGATATCACAGTTTTCAATCGCTTTACATTACCAGCTAGAAAAATTCTTTATTTCAATAAACTTCAGCTTGATTAAATGGGTAATAATATCGTGTCCGTGCATTCGATTCAATATCTGTTTATCATATCATTGATAATTTGTTCTTATACTGTTTTGCTTTTCAATATCTTGGATTATCAAAAGGACTGTCCTGTATTATATTGCCATATTGATTGTAAAATTGGTTAAACAACCCTAAAAGGAAAACTATTCAAAATAGCCCATGTGGCCTCTCTAATAGCGTGTATATTGCTTTTGGAATATGCAGAAGCTGGCTTTGAGAAGCTCCTTCTCTCACTAGAATCTTCAGGCATTGATTTTCGTAGAGGTGGGGCCGGGCCTTCCAAAATCCAAAACAGAAGGAACCGCACAATTGGCTTGGGTGAGGTTGAGCCACTAGGGCTCATGGTCACAGAATCAGTCATAAGGTGGTCTTCGTGCACCCATCTCTCAAGCAACACTTCTCTCCAGTCCTCCCTGGTCTGCTAAACTTTTGCCCATAAATTTGGTGGATTATTCAGAGTCGGGTTTTCTTTGATGGAGAAGAGATGCCCTTTCAGTGCGCTGCAGCTTTGTCACACTACATCTGGGGAAATATTTAGATTTGGTCTTCTTTGATTGGGAAACTAGATACAGTGTCAGCACACTGAAGCTTTTCCGCTACATTCGTGGGATTATTTGGAGTTGGGTTTGCTTTGTTTAAGAAGCTAGATGCAGTGTGGGTGTGATTAAGCCTTGCTGCCAAATTTGGAGGACAATTTGGAGTTGGGTTTCTTTGATTGAGAGGCCAAATGCAGTGTCATTTTGTGGAAATGTTGCTGTTATATTTGGCAGAAAATTGGGAGTTGGGTTTCTCTGATTTGGATGCTAGATGCGGTGTAGACAATTCGCTGAAGCTTCTCTGATGTATTTGGTGGACAATTTAGAGTTGGTTTTTGGACTGAGAGGCAGGATGAGGTTTCAGTTTGTATTTTATTGGCTGGAGGGACTTGTTGAGCTGGATTTTGGGTGGGCCCATTCAAAAAGAGGTGAGTTTGGGCATCATGTATGTTGTTAAAAAGTATTGGACTTGTATCTTAGAAAAAAAAGGGCGAGCATTTCAAGGTTGCTGGTTCCCCATGAGGCTGAATCCTGACTTTTAGATGTAATTGTATTTAATGAACTTGACTATCTTGTGCAAGCTTGTATTGCTTAAAAACTCAAATGGAATGAGAGCTTCAGTGAGCTTTGTTTGTGCAGTTATAGAGCATATTGAGACTTCTTTCCACTGTTTATTGTCCATTTCTTGTGTCGTTTAATTTTTAATTTTTTACTCTTTTTTTCTTTTTTCTTTATGTTTGATGAGGTGGTTTATAGTTTAGACCTGATAAATACACTGTTGTGAAAGACATTTATGAGGTGGGCTTGCCTACCCTGTGTGGGTCAACATGGGTTTGAAACCTAAAGCTCCAATTCTACTGCAATCTCTGTACCTAGACTTGAAACCTAAAAGAGAATCTATTTTTTTGTCTATAATCATAAAATTTTTATACTCCAAAAATGGTTCAAATCGAGCGGATCTATAAGCTCATGAAAATCTTGAAAATGGATGGTAGGATTTGAACTATCATTTTTTCTCTCTATCTATACATCTTGATGTCGAGATGATCAATTAGCTGTTTTTCCAACATCAAAACAACTATTTTCGAAAGATTTTAGAGGTACACATCAATTCTATATTTTAGGACCTTATGGTAAAGGCTCGTACAACTCTATATTTTATGACCTTATGGTAAAGGCTCGTACAAGTAAAAAATATTGGGGAAAGTATCACTCAATGGTCAAACTGCATCAAAACGTCGATCAGGCAGTTGAATCAACAGTATCCCTATAAAATTTAGTGGTTACTTTTTTTAAGAATTTGTCATTTTGGTACATACTCAAGAATTTTGTTAAAAAATGCTCAAGTTTCCTCATACCGGTTTTGTAACAGTAAACAAGTGATGGCATTTTTTGCGCTAAATAGTTAAATTCCTCTACTTTTTTGGGGGGGTGCGGTTTTGCATAAAACCTACGCTCCAAACAAATAGTATCGAGAAATGTGGTTTCTAACACTGGAAATATTTGTGATAGCCTTAAAATACATTTTCATCTTTATTTATAGAGTTTAAAGCTTCAAAAATAGTGTAGATCGACATATCTCGAGATGATAAATTTTGAAGATATCTGAGCATCAAAACAATCTCTTCTAGTAAAATTTTTGAGGTAGGCTCAAATTTGATTGTTTAGAGCATTAACTCTACATAAACTTTTTCCTTTTTTGGGTTCCAAAGGTGGAATATAGTTTTTCATGAAAATTTTTCTTTGGGAGGTTTGGAGCCTAGTAGGACATTTTGTTAATTTAATCCCATTTAAGTCAATCGAGCCAAAATGTACGTCTTTATTTCTTTCTATAAATGTTAGAGAGACAAATAAAAAAGTTGTATAGAGAGAGAGATTTAGTAGACAGCTTGAGGTATTTTTTAGTTTTTATTTGGGTAAAAAAATGAGCAATCAAAAAAAGTAGATTGGGTCCAAAAGGTTAGAAAACATATTTTTTAGAAAAACCTATGTCGCAAGAAAGTTTTTAAAACCCTGGGTCTATGGAAAAATGATGTACTAAAACTAAGTGCACATATATATTTTTTTAAATATTTAACAATAAATAAAACAACCACAATGAAACCATTTATCTTTGATAAAAGGTGGTCACAATTGATCGTGACTATGGGATGTGAAATTAGATAGCTGTATTTATTCCATTGACCATGCTCAAACTTCAAAAGTAATTTTCTTGAATTTTGTTACACAACCAACCTATCAAATTTTACATCGAATGGTTGTAAGTAATTGTAACCTCTTTGCGTCAAAGGTAAATGGTCTCATTATATACAATGAGAAGTACGGAGGCCAAAATTTGAGTTTAATTTAATATAAAAATAATAAAATTTAACATATAATATTCAAGTGTAAGACATAAAATATTTGGAACTATTTTTAAATTTTGATGATAAAAAGGGATTTTTCTGTTAATTTCTTGTACTAGGATAAATATAGAATATAGCTTTAAGGAGAGATGGGCACAGTTTTCTTCCTAGGAAAGTTATTATTGTATCTAAATTACAGGTTCAATAGATTTTTGGGAAATTAATAGAAAAATTTCTTTTCATTTTCAAATTTAAAAAATACATAATTCTATATTTTTACACCCGAGTTTCACTTTTCGTTGTGAATATTATATTTCAATTTTATTTTTTCTATATATTTCATTAAGCTTAAATATGGTATGCATTCCTCACCGCAACACACTAGACAAAAATATCAAAATATAATTAAGTTAAACAAATATAACCAAAATACCGCTACAAAATTGATTAATTAAAGAGTATTCTAGTCATTTTATTTTATCAAAATACTTATGAGAGATGAACTATTTAATATTTTACCCATTTGTTTGCTTTAATTTCAAAATACTCATTAAAAAACATATGATCATGAGTTGGAATATTTTGCAAAAGTATAAAATATTAAATAATGCACCTCTTATGAGTATTTTGATAAATTATCCTTTCTTTATTTTAAAATATTTTTAATAATTTTAACGAATTTTGTACTGTCAAAAATATCAACTTCTCAAATTTTAGTTTAATCTGATATATAAAACAAAAGATAAAATCGAATTATAATACAACCTCTCAAAAATTAGCCGTTTAAAGTCTGAAAGGAGCAAGGTTATGTATGTTGTCAACCTTGTAATGTAGATGTAAGTCACTGCCACAAAATCCATCGAAAGTTGTTGTTCTGGTGAAAAATCCTTCAATTCATCATCTTGACCACGAGATATATACATATGAAAAAAAACAAGAATTTCATGCTCACCTTGTAAAACACATTATCTAGACTATTTATTTTAAAAAATTTCAAATATTCGTAGATCTATTTGATCTACACAATTTTTTAAATTTTTATTTTCAATAATTGGATATAAAATAGGTTTTCGCACCATCGTTGAAATATTCGACGCTAAAATTATATGTTTCGACAAGCTTTGGATGTGTGCATTACTTGGATTATTTATTTATGCAAACTGCACCCAATCTAAAATACAAAATACTATTTTTTAATTTTCATAATAAAATGATATTTTTAGATAAAATTCACTTTATTACATAAAAAGTTCTTGGAAGAGTTTAAAAATAAGTGAGAATTTGTGTAAGGCGTCGTCCTTATACTGCAGAAGCAAGCTGCATGTTTAAACAATCAAATTAGAGCCTACCTTCAAATACTATCGAGAAATGTGGTTTCAATACTGAAAATCTTTGTGATAGCCTTAAAATATATTTTCATCTTTATTTATAAAGTTTAAAGCTTTAAAAATCGTGTAGATAGGTATATCTATGAAAACTTGAAAATCTTGAAACTTGATTGTCCAAAAATGCGTTACAAAATACACTATTTCCAAAACTTAAAATCCTTTTTTTTTCCTCATGTCCATGCATGCTGATGTTAAGATGATCAAATTGAGGATATTTGGGCATCAAAACAATCGCTTCTAGTAAGATTTTGAGGTAGGCTCTAATTTGATTGTTTAGAGCCTCGGCTCTATATAAACTTTTCCTTTTATTATAAAGTTTAATCTAGTTTAGTTGTAGTGCAAAAATTTAGCACTTTTTTTTTAAGGGAAAAGTTTATATAAGGTTGCAACCATAAAATGTAGAATTACATATGCGCCTCAAAAATCTATTGGAAAAAGTTATTTTAATGTTGAAAAATCCTGCAATTGATTATCTCAACATCTATATATATGAATATGAAAGAAAAAAAGAATTTCGACTCTCGAAAATAGTACATCTTGCAACACATTATCTAGACCGTCCATTTCAAGATTTTCATATGTTTATAGATCTACTTTATTTTAGATACTTTTTGAGTTTAAAACTTTATAATTAGATATAAAAATAGATTTTAAGATATT
>NW_006500346.1:2177301-2214783 GCF_000471905.2 Amborella trichopoda | reverse complement strand
ACAAGTGATATGTCTTTTAAGATTATATCCAATCACAACCCAAATAAAAAAAATATTATAAATTATTTTTGATTCAAGTAGGCTATAATCATATTTAGCTATTGGATGTGAAATCTAATAGATTGGAATGTACCACAACATTCGAGAAATTTTACTTTTCATCATTGTGCCCAATAATAACACATCCCCAGCCACCCAATTTATTGTCAATAACAATTGCGACCTTCTTGTATTAAAAATAAATAATATTATCGTATACATTTTCATTGTTAGAATCTTACTTCTACACAGAAGGTGTATAAGTAAGATGATAACAATGTACAACAAAAGACGGAAAATTGTTTCATGCATCGGGGAACACAATTCTATATTTGCGGTCCCCTAGGTATAAAGCATCCATCTTTAAGATGAATGTAAATAGGTGGCCCATTTAAAAATAATTAAAACTAACACTCCAAATATTTTTTCAATGGAATTATTATTTTTAATTTTTAAAATTTATTTATTTTTTCGTATTCATGATCTCCATGTTAAAAATTACATATCTTTAAAAATTAGGTAAAAAAATCCATCTCAAAAATGGATTTTTAAAAGGTGACTCATTTTTACATGGACTCATAGAAATCGTGTCCTTAGAAGAATACCCAAAAAGAGAGATAATTATTTAGAAGAACTAGTGATTTAAAAAACACCAGGCCTGCACAAAATCGCCTTGTCACACCCACCAGGAATTGGTCACCCCATTTCGGTTCTGTGTATATATAAGAAAACAACTAAATCCAGAAGGAAACCGGCATTCCACACATTGAAAATGCCATCCGTACTCTGTCGATTCACCAATCCAAACCGATTTTTGGCTGGTTCACTATTTATTTACGTGTTTTTTTTGTGTTCGCTGTTTTTTTCACAAAGTTAAACAATAAAGCAAGTAGCTGGCAAATCAAAATTAGAACAGGCTCAATTTGCAGAGTTAGAATCCTTTGTACAATTTAGAATCCTTTGTACAATTGGCTTCCGATCTTGATAAAACTACTCAAAATTTCGAATGGGCCTCGGAAAGAGAAGGCCGGGATGCCGGAACACCAATTCAACCGGGTTTTTTGGGTGCCCACGTAGGTCACCGATCCGTTTTTCACAACACCGATTCTTAGGAAAATGTTCGTAGATTCGAAAGCAAAAACTGATGCCAGATATTGAAATCTAGAGAGAGAGAAAGAGAGTGAGAAATGTAGAGAGAGAAACCGATATGAGTACTTGGGTTTTTAACACGTGTAGCGGTACTCTCAGCGAAATCCGGCGAAATTTAAAACTCTGCCGATTAAAAGCGCAGTCCCTTTAGCGCGCTCGGAGCCATTGAATCTCTCTCTCTTCCATGGAAGAAGCTCAGGAAGAGGCAAAGCTCCAGCGCTTCCTACACTGGTTGCAGGTGCCATCTATCTTGTCATTGCTTTTTGTCAAAATTTCGCTTTGATTTCTTATAATTCTCAGTTCTATGCTAAAATTTCCTGAAATATTTGTTAGTTTTACGGGCAATCTGATTTAGATATAAGGAAATGGATTTTAGGTTAATGGTGTGGAGCTACGGGGTTGCCAGATCAAATTTTGTGGCTCTGACAAAGGATTCGGAGTATTTTCTTCTAATGACGATGGAGAAGGTAATGATTTGGTTTTTCTTCTTTTTATTTTTTTTATTTACTAACAAATGAATGAAATTTAATGCGTTTATTACGAATTTGAACTCAAAAATTTTCATTTTTTCCAACACATTTGAATATTTCCGTGTGTCATTTGGATTTTTCTCTATTGCAATTGTTTCTTCGGGAGTTCTGTTTTCATTTTTCAAGTTAATAGAGGAAATATACTTAATTTGTTTATTATATGGTTGATTATATACTTAATTTAGTTATACGGGTTATGTCTAAATTTTCCAGATTTTGTGGATAAATGAGTTTTATGTAAAATTGTAGGATTTCTTTTTCTGAATTTTGATAAATGAGGCTTCTGTAAAATTTCAGGGATTTTATTAATAGCTCCACTCAATCTGGCGATAACACCAATGAGAGTGTTGCAGGATCCTCTTATAGGACGAAAATGCCGGGCCCTATTTCAAGAAGGAGATCTTGATGACCGATTTTTAATGATGCTTTTTCTCTGTGTTGAACGTGCTCACAAAAACTCAACATGGAAACCGTAGGATTCTTGTTGCAATCTGTTTTTTTATTGATAATTTTATTGCAATTTGTTACAAATGTTGATCAAATGAATATGTAGTCCAAGCTTTATCAAAGCCCATTTTTTGATATGGGGTCTCTTGCCATGAGCTGTCAAGTAAGTACTCCATAATTTGTTCACTTAGTGTGCCAAAAAAAATAAAAGAATACTAATCTGGTGGGCCTCTCAAATATTGATTTTTTTTTATTGTTCATGAATCACGAAGCCATATATAGCACGTGGGTGTGACAAACTTTAAATTCCTGTTGTAGAATAATATTTTTCTCATGTTAGTGTTAGTTCGTACCCTAGATATAAGAGTGGAATTCTCTTTTATTTTGTATTTATGGGATATGCAATATTGGAGAATTGTAGGTACCTTGATATGCTTCCATCCACTTTTGGGACCCCTCTTTGGTTTACTGAAGATGAGCTTTTAGAGCTGAAAGGTACTGCATTATATAAAGCTACAACCATGCAGGTAATATTCCCCATCCATTTCGTTGTACCCTTTTCCTTGGTACCAGTTCTTTAGTGTATGGATGAATACCTGTTTTGACTTTTTTAGTTATTAAGTATATAGTGAAGGTTGGGATGAATTATGCCATTTGTATGAAGAGTAGTTGCTTCATCAGGCTGCTATTTCTAGCTCAGTCAATTTATCATTTTAGGAGGCATGGCTTGTTTCTAGTGGTAGAACCAACTTTGGCTGTCTAGGAGAGAATGGAGAATACTTCGATGTCCTAGATGTTGTAGCCCATGCATTCATTAGCTTGCGTGTTTCATGTGCATGAGTAATGCTTTCTATATTACAGTAGTCAATGTTTTATCATACCTACATGGTGATATCAATTATCTATTAATTGACAAGCCATATGCATGGTTCAGATTATAATGCTTGTACTTGTTTTGATTGTGTAAGATAGGGTTTTTTCGCATCATTTGGATTGGATCAGGCATCCCTTCTTAGAAAGGGCATAGGATATGTTTATCATGCGATAGTTGGACTGAGATTTTATATTTTAAGGTTTGATTTCGATGGTTCAATTGGTTACCATTGCAAGTATGTCTTAATTTTCATGGAAACATCGAGGAAGTTGAAGGTCAGGGAGTTAATTGTGTTGTACAAATTTGTTGAGTATGGGAATATTTGGCTTGGCTCGGTTAGGCTAAAATTACTTTCACCATTTTATCCCTAACAGAACATCCTTGCTAATCCTTAGGAAGGAGGCTTGGAGTGTCTTTCTCATTATTTGCTTTTTGTTTCTCAACATATTGTATTGTATTGTCTATGTCGTTGGTCTCATGATAAGTTTGCCTATATCTGCAACTTGTTTTGGCATGCTCTTATTCATTTTAATTTGATAAATGGAACAAGCTCTCTTGCAGAAGAAGAACTTGCAAGCGTTATTTGATGATAAGGTAAAGCATCTTGTTGAGGAACTTCTGTCCCTTGATGGGGAGTTTGATAGGTGGGGAGATTCTTATACATTTTCTATTTGTAACTTTGAGAATATGATTGATTATTTTTCTGAATAATGAATCTATTGGGACTAATTGCTCTTTCCATTATATATGTTAATTTACTTTCCTTTTTTTTCATTCCTTTTGGGTTGCAATCTCTATACTCAATACATGTGCTAACTGTTATTTTGTTTTTGTTTTTATTTTTAACAGTGTGGTGCACTTTGAAGACTTCCTGTGGTATGTAACTTCTGCTGAAATGCATCACCATTGTTATAATTGCTTTCTCATTTTTGTTTCTTTATGATCTTTTATTTTGTGGCTAAATATCTTTTAAGCTAGTAAGACTAAATATGATAGGTTAGTAGGATATCCCATAGTTTGGATCTTTTGACTTAGTAGTTTATCTTATGTATTTGGTATTCGACTATTGTTCCTTATAGGAAGCACATATATATCTCAATCTATATGTATTTTGGCAGATGCAAATATATATCAGGAAAAACTAGTTGTGAACTATTGATAAATTGTGATTGTTATGCCTTCATACTCCCAAAAAAGAACTTCAGCTTATATGGTTCACATATCCTAAAGTTCATTTTGGTGCAGGAAACTACCTACTACTTTTCTGTTATATTTAAGCTTGCACATGTCTCTTCTACTGCCTAATGTAATGCATTTTCACATCTATATGCTAGGGCTAACTCCATATTTTGGACTCGAGCTTTAAACATTCCATTTCCACGTTGTTATGTATATCCTCAACTGCCAGAACAGGAGAACAGTTCATCATGTCATAACAAGCAGTTAAAGGTTCAAGCTACTCAAATTTCTCTTGAAGCATTGAGTGATTGCAAAGACAAAATGGGTAAGGCTTTCATTAACTACACATTCAATGCATTAAAGGAAAGTAAACCACAATCCCATGGACTATGGTATAAGGCACTCCATAGGGGCATCTACCGTCTGTTCTGGACAGTGCAGATTAATTGTAGTGGGGCGAACCAGGACATTCACTGTGATCCCATTAATTTCCACTATTTGTCATTGGGAATGGTCAGTGGATGCCCCTCTTGCTTAGTACTCTAAACCATGCTCCATTGGATTATGGTATCTTTACCCTCACACAAGTATGACCTTGACATAGCTTTAAAGAGTTTTTAAGTTCAACATGAAGCATAATTTGACTAGTTCACATTGCTATGAAGTTTTTTTCAGTTCAGCATGCTTCACTGTTTCGAGATGAGTACTCAGGTTCTGTAGGATGTAGTTTTGATTTTGCTGGGGATCTTTCCTTTAGGTGATCCTCTATCTGTGAGACAAACCAAAGACACAGAAGTAGAATCCACTTCAACACAAACTGAAACTATTTGGGTTGAAGGTCTTGTTCCTGGAATCGACTTCTGCAACCATGGTATTGTGCTTCTCAATTTGCATTGAGGCCCAGTTTTAATAGGTGAATGCTTAAGTTTCATTAAGTGACTGGGATTCTCTTTGTGTGCCTATTATGGTGGATCATCTAATTGCAGATTCAAAGGCTATAGCATTATGGGAAGTGGACAAGAGTGGATCTGTGACTGGGACTCCGTTATCGATGTATCTTAAACTTGGTACGGAAAATGCCATGAAATAATACTAACTCATCTTACCATGAATGTTGAAATGTCTAACACGAGGATTAACAGTTTCACAATACGTAGTTAATCGTCAAAAAACTTTTGCCTAATGATTAGTGGGTTTTCCTTATATCAATAAAATGTTATTCTTCTTATGGTTCCTTCTGACATGTTAAATAAATGAGACCTGAGCCATTGACTTCTTCATTGTTTGCTCCATACTCTTATGGTGGCTGGAGGAGAAAATTTTTGTGTGATAATTGCTTCTAACATATTAGATTATTTAAATTGGATATATATGCACTAACATTATCTTAATGGCCTCTCGCCTTTGTTGCTCCTTTTGATTGCTATAAAAGTGGCAAAGAATGATTTTCCTGCTGACAAAGAGATACACATAAGCTATGGAAACAAAGGAAATGAGGTACATTCTTTAGCCTATTCCGAAGTGTTTGTTACTACCTAACGCCTCATTTTTTTCCACTATGGAGTATGGAATTTGTGGATTATAATTATAGATACTGTGCTACTCGTTTTTCTTTTGTACAAGTTTGAGCTTCATGGCTCCTGCATCCATTCTAATTATTGGACAACCTCTTGTCTTCTATTCATTTTAGGAACTACTATATCTCTATGGATTTGTTGTGGATAATAATCCAGATGATTATCTTATGCTTCACTATCCAACCGAGGCCCTTCAGCAAGTTCCATGTGCTGAATCCAAAGCGCAGCTTTTAGAAATACAGGTCACCCACTTTATCAAAATTGTTCGGTTTAGATAATTTTTCCCAGGGGATAATATCCAGTAAGGCATATATATGTATGAGTTTTATTGATCATATGTATCCAATATCAGTTGCTTTCTGTTTGGTGGTATAGCATTCAAATGATGGAGTAATTTCTAACTTTCTACGGTTTTATACCTATAGTAGTAATTATATATCATGGTTGCCATTGTATTCTGCAGAAAGCAGAAATGAGATGCCTATTAGGCAAAAGTTTGCTTCAAAATGGATTTTTTTCACAAAACCATTCTCAAAATGAAGATATAATGCATCCAAATGTTCCGGTGATCAATTATAGTTGGAGTGGCACGCGCAAGGCCCCTTCTTATTTGAATAAGTTGGTTTTCCCAGAGAATTTTATGACTGCTTTGAGAACCATTGCCATGGAAGAGGATGAGCTTCTTCAGGTTTCATCATTGTTGGAAGAGGTATCACTTTGTCAAGTTTCTTCATTTGTTTATAAACAATTTTCTCCATTAGGGTATAATAGTATTTTGTAAATGATGTTGGTGGTGTTTACCATGTATCACCTTTGTGGTCGTCTTTAATTAACTGACATCTTTTCTGAGTCAGTAATGTATGACTTTTTAATGGGTTGCGTTTTGTTTATTGGGGTAATCTATGGACATTCCGGTTTTTATAAACCTTCTTTACCAAACTACCTCTTGGTTTTAAGCAAACTACAGAAATGTGATTGACATCAGTTGTACTTATTAATTTATGATATCATTGCCTTTTCTTCGAATGGTTTCACAACTTGTCTTCCTCTTTGTTTTATATGCTGCTTTGTGAGTTGGCTTGGCAGGGTATTAGGCCTCCATTTGGAGGGAGGGAAAATTGCATTTCATTCATATATCTTTTCTAGGTTCAGGCTCTTAATTTTTAGATGGTCCTCTGACCCCTCATCTTTGCCTAACTATTTCAAGCTTAATGGATCTATGGAGGATGAGATAGCACTTACTGAGGCTGACACGTGTGCTGCAATATGGGAAGTCTGTGGGGATGCTGGAGCCTTACAATTACTGGTTGATCTCCTTACTTCTAAGTATGTTTCTGAGACTGGTCTTTCATTTACACATGCACATGCACACACAAGAAAATAATGCTTATAAATACATACTATTTTGTATTTAAAGTATCATTTCATTTTAATTAAAGACGATATGTCTTGTGTGGTTCAATGAAATGATATTTTGTTTACCTAAGCTATTTCAAGAGTTCAAACCAGCTTCCCATGTAGATATATATTTTCAAGAAAATTTATGAGCAACCAACTTTTCTAGTTAATGGTTGTATCCAGTTATTGCTAAGCACATGTAACTATTTATTGGTAAATTTACTAGCTAATTTTTATTACTAACGTAAATTTAAACACACTTTTTCAATATTTACACCTTTTTTTTTTTTCTAATTGCTATACCTGTTTTTTTTTTATTTTTTTGAATTGTAGCTATTATTTGATGTATCTTCCTTGAAATAACATGAATGATAAGGAGTTCGCATTTTCTTTACATTATCGTCTGGATATAATAAATGCTCTCTGTCTACAATTTTCAAGGGTGATGGAATTGGAGGAGGGATCTGGAGCTGAGGCCCATGACAAGGAGTTGCTTGAAAATGCCTGCATATGTGAGGCCATAAAGGAAGAACTGAAAAGGTAATTTCAATCCTGGTTGCAGCCCCTTTAACTGTTAAAAATATGCTTCCTTCTGTGCAGTTTCTAGAATTTAATCGGATATTAATAGCTTTCCATATTCGTCTCTCCCATGGCAAAGAAATTTCTTAAAATAGTTAAACTTCCTGCAATTGTATTAGAGAATGATGAAAATAATTATCAACACACAAGAATAACTTGCACAAAGGGGAATGATTATCAACACTAAAAAGGAAATTTCATAAAGGGGCATGGGATTGCACCTGTATATGTTGGTTTTCCTTTCTGAGACACATTTTCAGATGCTTTTCCATGTTTCATTGCGATGTATGCGTAGTTCAATAAGATTTGTGAATCTACTCTGTAAGTTTTCATAATTTGAGCGCAGTGATTCTGAAGAAAACGTAGTAAAAGGGAAGAAGTTAAAGATGACCAGGAATCGTTGGTCTGCTATCATTTATCGGCATGGTCAGAAGGAACTTACTCGCTTGTTTTTGAAGGAAGCAGAGCAAGCCTTGCATTTATGCCTTAGTGATCAGGCCTGATTCTCCTGATATTTTAATGGGTGGTTTCAAAGTTATAATAATGGGAAATCTTGAATTAAATTTTGACAAATATTTTATAGAAATGATTGAAGTTTCCTTATATCAGAAGCTTTGGTGGATTTTGCCACATGAGACTCTGTTTTTAGCTTATGATGTAACAAAAGATGACCTTTGTGCCTGCTATGGCTAAATGGCTTTTGTTTCAGTGAAAAAACCGATCATGATTGGAAATGATGTGATAACTTGCTAAAGAAATTGGTGTTTGGGTAACGTGGAATTCAAATCATGGACCTCATGGCCCAGAGGCTAAACCCCATCACTGTTCTTTATTTCATGAAAGTAATCATATGTTTCTTATTAAGTAAAGGGTGTGGTTTGTATAAGGCCGAGGCCCTAAACAATCAAAGTAAGGTGCACCTTCAAATAGTGTTAAAAGATGTTTCAGTATTGAAAACTTTATGGTGGCCTAAAACTTTATTTCATTTCTAATTATAAAATTTAAAACTTTAAAAATAGTGTATATCGAGCATGGACATTTGAAAATTTTGAAAATTGACGATTCATAAAATATATTACAAAGATGAATTATTTTCAATATTTGAAATCCTTTTTTTTTCATGTCTATAGATCTTGAAGTCAAGATGATCGATTTGACGTTTTTTGGGCATCAAAACAACCTCTTCTAGTTAATTTTTGAGGTGTGCTTTAATTTGATTGATTAGGGCCTCACCCTAATATAAGCATTTTCTTTGATTGATTAGGGCCTCACCCTTATATAAGCATTTTCTTTAAAGAAAAGGTTTTTTTAGAATGTATTTTAAGGAAAAAGTTTATATAAGGATGCTACCTTATAATGTAGAACTACGGATGCTTCTCAAAAATCCATCGGAAAAGGTAGTTTTAATGTTGAAAAACCCTTTTATTGATCATCGAGATATATGATTATGAAAAATAAAAAGATTTTAAGTCTAAAAAATAGTGGATTTTACAACATATTATCTACACCGTCCATTTTTAAGATTTTCATATGTTTATAGATCTACTTGATTTTAGCCATTTTTTATATTTAAAATGTTATAATTAGATATAAAAGTAGATTTTGAGATAATCCTCGTAACATTGTATATCAAAATTATGTACCATAATAAAATTTGAAAGGCACCGTACCTCTACACTCGCGGAGGTGTCCGTCTGGAAACTGCACCCATATTTTAATGATCAAGCTAGCTTTTATTTACAACATTACATACTTAAAAGAGAAGATTATGGCAAATAGTTGTCCTTTTGCCTGTTTAATTGAACACAACTACATGCAATATATAAAAGTTTACTCAGGGCTTCTGTTTTCATTATGCATAATTTTGGCTTGTCCTACCCAAAACATGGGTGGCTTACTAACTTTCACTAATTTTCGTATCATCCCCCCTAAAATTTTTGGTTTGGAATATTAAAGATAATGGTGATAGTATTGGGATTGTCTACAAAGAGACCATTTGTTTTTGTGTACATGGAGGTCACAATCATTCTCATTCATTAAACATCAAATTGGACGACTTGAGATAAGTCACGAAATCTGAGAAATTTTTTTTTTAAACTTTATGTTTATTCAATGACACTCTTACAACCACCCATTCTGAATTTTAAGGGGCAATAATTATTGTAATCTCTATGTACAAAAGATAAATAGTTTCTCTGTAGACAATCCCGATAGTACGAAGCCCTTATTTCTTATTCTTTGTTTTGTAAAATGTCAATAAAATAGTCACCTCCTCAAAGAAATCAATGGCGTTGTTAAGGCAATAGAATTAGCAAGAAAGTTGTTACTTTTGAAAAGACCTTTGGCTTATACACCTCTCCAGTGACTTCATAATAAAAAAATCCCCAAATTCTCCTATTTTGGATTTTAATTTTAGAATAAGCAGGGCTATTTTTATAAGGGAAATTTAAAAAAATAATCTTAAGAGGAAGAATTATTTAATATTTAGCTCATTTGCAACTACTCCAACTTAACGTGTGGTACTCCAATTTAACATGTGTTTTTGTGGGTATTTTAAAATTAAACTATTAAATTATTCATCTCTTATTGGGAATTTTACTAATCTTTGTTTTTATAATTTGACTACTTAATTGAGTTAAATTGTTAAAAGGACCCAGTTTTTATACAGCCAAGCATATGTAGAAATGCGGGCCTCTTAATAAATCTATTTTTGAGATGGATTTTAAGATTTACTTTTTAAAGAAATGTAATCTCTAACATGAAGATCATGAATATGAAAAATAAATAAATTTTAAAAATTAAAAAATAATGATTCTAGTAAAAAAACATTTGGATCGTTAGTTTCCATTGTTTTTAGATGAAACACCAACTTGCATCCATCTTTAAGCTGGATGCTTTACACTTCCTAGATCGCATATATAGAAATGGGGGCCAACCTGCATGAAACAATTTTCCTTGTTAAATATACCAGATTTTGATAAAAAATAATATAAAATTATATTATGAATTGACAAACTAAATTAAGTAGGGGTAATTGTTTCATCTGGCTCGCCAAATTATCCAAATACCTTGCCTATTCTATGCTTTTTTTGGACAAGGATACAAACGAATGGAAATTGAGAAGTTGTGCTATGAAAACCTAGTCTCTACCGTCTTGGCCCAAGTCCGACTCTTGCATATTTGATGTTCCAAAGATTTTAATAAAAAAAATATTTTGGATTTGGAGTGTGAAATAAGAAAGAGATCAAGTTATTAAGCAAGGGTATTTTGATCATTGGCATTAGTTCACTTAGGTAGCCTAAATTTATCCAATTGTCCCTGCTACTTCTCAGTTCCTAATCCAAAAGTTGGTTAAGTTCGGAAATTTTCCAATAAAATCGTAAAAGAGGTACCTACGCTAAAAGATCTTTGAAATGAACTATTTTGTTGGTAAATCTATGGATTTAGCCACCTTATTGTTTTTTTTTTTTTATGTGGTTTGACCGATATTTTTCCTTTTCTTTTTTATTACACTTTATATTTCCCTTTTCTCTCCAATTTTGCATCTCCTAAGTTTTCTTTTTTTTTCTCTCTCTCCTCCTTTGTAAAAAATGGATGGACTATCTTGGTGATTTGCTATTGGCAAATAGGGGTAGCATTAGCTGGACCCGGATCTGAAAAAGTGATATGGGATTCAGCCGGACTCAACCCACTAGGTCCAATTTTTAACCCATACCCAGACCCGATCAGGTCTACCCCTCGGGTCCCAGGTTAGGTCCGCGTCCATTGTCAGCTCTATTGGCAAGGGGCAACACAGGTGTCCAATAAACACCATGACTCTCATTCCTCTTAGAATCAGCACTCCAACCTTCTACGACCATATCAAAGATAAGGAAATGAAAAATCCCCACCACACACTTTGAAGTAAAACACAGAAAGATCCAAAATCCCATTCCATATGTACAAGTACTAAAGAAAGTATAAACTCCTTAAGAATTAAGGTAAAAGCTGCAACCACACCACAATGCTCTGCAAATCCCCCCTAACAGCAATTCCATCACCCTTCTTTCCAACACAAAAAAAGCATGGAAATTACACAACCAAGTTCTTTTCATTATATGATCAAGATTCAGAAAAACCCATCTCCACAATTACTGAAAATCCATCAAAAAAGGAGGGCACCATCAAAGTTGAGTTTCAAACTCTTGGAGATAGCAAGCTTGGGATATCAAGATACCCCAATTTTGATTATAATGCAGAGGGGGGCACAGGTAGAGGAAAAGGAAGAAAAAGTAGTGATGGTTCCTCTAATGAGTTAATGGTCTCTTTTGACATTGGCTCTCTCTATATTCCACCACTGAATTATGGGACCACCAGGTTCTTGGGCTTGCCTTTGCCACCATTCTTGAAGATTGACATAGTTCCTGAGAAATTTGATGGGATCATCAATGAAGGAACTGGGAAGGTGAGGCCCACTCTCTCTCTCTCACACACACACACACACATCTCTATAGACAAGAGCCTTGAACTTGCAGCTAGTGACCGACAGGATAGAACCCAATCTCTCTCTCTCTCTCTCTCTCTCTCTCTCTCCAACTTGCAGCTAGCGACTGACAGGATAGAACCCAATCTCTCTCTCTCTCTAACTTGCAGCTAGTGACTGAGGATAGAACCCAAGCTCTCTCTCTCTCTCTCTCTCTCTCTCTATCTCAATATCACTAGATTACATAATGGAACTCTCTCTCTCACACACAGTTATGGACTTCAAACTTTCAGCTCAGTGGCTGACACATTTAAGTTTCTAGGACATACCCAATCTCTCTTTCTCTCTCTCTCTCTCTAAAATTTTGTGATCATGGGTATAGTTTATTACTGCAGGTGGATTTGGAATTTAGAGCCAAGTTCTGTTTCTCTGCTGGGAGCTTGTATAGACCCCCAGCTCTAATGGTGGAGACTATTTTAACAACTGAAGAGGCTAAAGGAGTAATTAAAAATGGCAAAGGAGAGAGGATGGATGATAAAGGGAAATGTAGGCTTGTTGGGGTTGCCACTGTTGATCCTATTCATGATTTTCTCATGAATGCTTTTCTTGGCCTTCCCACAGAGTGCATTGCTGATTTAAATGCCCAAATCTTTGTTACCTCCTGAAGCCTATTCATGTTTTTTTGCATAAGGTTTGTATAAGGTTGACCACTTAAACAATCATAACAAGGCACACCTCTAAATGATGTTGATTCAATACCGCAAATTTTTGTGATGGTTTGAAAATCTATTGCCATCTCTACTCGTGAAATTTAAAGTTGCAAAGACAATGTAGATCTAACGGATTTACAAACACTTAAAAAAATCTTGAAAATAGATGGTTTACCTAATACATTTCAAGATATACTATTTCTAAGACTTGAAATCCTTCTTTTGTTTTTACACTCATATATCTTGATTAATTGGAGGGTCTTTCAGCAATAGAACGACATTTGCCGGTGAGTTGTTGTGGAGTGCCTTACTTCTATAGTATAAGTTTGGCACCTTATATGAACCTTTGCCTTTTCCCTACACTATTGTATGAAAGAATGACAACATATAAGCTCTGAAATTATATGCTCCCTGAGGGAGCGTGTCCATGAGTTTTTCAGAACTGCAAAATTTATTAGGGGTTGTATACAATGATACTAATTGCCTTTCATATAAAGAGGTCATAATTACTTGTAACAATCTGCCGTGAAATCTAATAGCTTGAGTGTGCCACAAAGTCAAAAAAAAATTCTTTTGAATATTGAGCTTGATCAATGAAATAAATATAGCCACTCAATTTCACATCCAATGGTCAAGATTAATTGTGTCCACCTTGAAAGGTAAATGGTCGAAACTAACTTTTTATTAACCATCCAATTTCTTTGAACCGTCCAATAAGGGTCAGATCTAAGTATTTAGCAATCGAAAATCCAATTTTTTCTTTTTTAAAATACTCATTCGGTTCTTTTTCCGGTGACTGTGAAATGTATCCCAAAACTTTTTCAAAATCCTATCCAGCAGTTCTTTTGACCTAGGGAGTAATATATAGCGTGCTCATGCGGGAGTACTCTTTATAGGCTATAAATTAGCAATAATTCAACAAATTATTACACGGACTTCTAGACATTTTAGTTTGGATGGAGGAATCCCATAAAGCCTAAAAAACTAACCTAATACCATTGTTTAAATGGGTGAGGTTTCTGCCTACATTATTTTTTTTATTTTTAATTTTTTTTTGTACAGATAAGGCACACCTCTAAATTTTACTGAATTATATAGTTCCAATATAGGAAACCTTATAATGACTTGAAAATCCATGTTCAACCCTAATCATGAAATTTTAAAATGTGCAAGTTGAGTAAATTTATAAACATTTAAAAAATCTTGAATTAGATGGTCTAGATAACGTGTTATAAGATATAACATTTTTAGGACCTGATTCTCTCTCTTTCTATTATTTAAATTTATACATCTCAAGGTGGAAATGATCAATTGGATGGTCTTCCAATTTCAGTAACACTCTTTCCTATAGGATTTTTGAGGTACACTTACTTCTACAACATAAGGTTGCAACCTTACATAAACGTATTTCTTTTTATACAAGTCTTTTGCTAAAATAAAAATATTACTAGGAGCATTTTTGCACTCCCTCGGGAAACCTTGTAGATGAGTCTTCTAGTTTAGAAACCCAAATTGGAGGGGATGAAATCACTCTTTCAGATCCCACATTACGAGGATGTAATCTCTCTTTCACCCCAAATTACATGGAAGTAAGTATGATATAAAAGGTTTTTAATGTTTTTAGTTTACTAGTTCTAGATTTTAGATTTGGGGTTTGGGGTGGGTCATTTTCATTGTAGAGAATTGTCTGGGTAGAACTGAAATTTTTTTTTTTTTAGAAAATAAAGGGTTAGGATTTAATACTGATTAGAATTTATTGGGGAGAAGTTATATTTTAGGGTCTTGTGAAAAAAGAAAAAAAAATAGATTAGACTCCCCGCAAACCCTAGAGAGAGTATATTCTCTCACATTTTAATTCTTGTGCTTATTTTTCTAGTTTGCTATTTTTTTCCCACTCCTTCCCCACGCCAATTGCTATCAGAGCTACAGAAGGGTCTATAAATCATAATGCCACCAAAATTCACTCTTGCGGCTTAGGAAGTATGCTACAGTGGAGCTTGCGAATCAACAAATTAAATAGAACATAAATCAAGTCATGGAAGATAGTCCAAGCCAAATCCACTAAATTCAAGAAGATATAGGCACATTTCGTGGAAAGATTGGTGAAATAATTAAGTGATTGCAATGATTAAAAAATATTGCTCATTTACAAGATGGTGCTCACAATCATATAAATCCGACACCAAATCTCACTCTAGGTTGCAATGATTGGTGAAATAATTCAGTGATTGCAATGACTAAAAAATATCGCAAGGATTAATCAAACTCCACTACCAGTTGAGCTTATATGTTTTGAGAAAATGTTGATATCAAAATTAATCTTCCCAAGTTTTATGAAAAACTTAAAAATGAAATCAAAACTATACTTCGCATCCCAATGTTCCACTACATGTTGCACATCAAGTGTGATTGATTAATCTAATAAATAATACAAAGTACATCAATAAATAATAAGACTACATTGGTTATTCAATTAGCTTTTGAGAGATATATTGCACACAATAAGCTCGAGGTTGAACTTCTCCCACCCCAAAAGAATGATTTAATAGGTACTTTTTTTATTTTGTAGGATTTTCTCTTCATCCTAAACTTCTCTCTATCGCCTAAGTAGGAAAATAACCACAGTTGTTGACCTCCCTAGCACAAATTGAATTGGTTTTCTGATATACTTGTTTCTTGCCTTAATCCTTACTCGATTACTCTCTCCCAAAGCTTCATGGTGTGGCTCATAAGTTTGATCCTTCGATAATTCGCACAATTTTGTATGCTTTCTTTGTTCTTGTAAATAGGTACCACAATACATTTCCTCCGTTCATCTAGCAATTTCTTTGTTCTCAACACCTTAATAAACAGCTTAGAGATTATTTTGGATTTCTAGTTTTCTATGAGGGCACTTGTATATTTTTTAATTGTAGACAATTGATGGATAGAGCAAAAAAGTTTATTTTCAAATAAAGGATGAAAGGTTAGGATTTAAAATTAATTCAGATTTCTTAAGAAGAAAATTAGGTTTAAGGTTATTTTCTTTTATAAATATATAATTATTAGACCCAAAAAAAATAGAGAGAAGAAAAGAAGAAATGCTCGAGTCTTGTGATTTTGGATGGATATTCTCTCACCCTTATTCTTGTCTATTATTTTTCTAGTTTACTTTTTTTCTCTCCCTCCTTCCCTCTCTCTCTCTCTCTCTCTCTTAACTCCAAATTACTAGGATGTAAATTCTCCGTTTACCCAACAATCTCTCTCTCTCTCTCTCTCTGAGCTACAACTTTTGCTTCGCTTTGAAGACCGAAGCCAAAAGCAAATTTAACAACATTGCTCCCAGCAGTTGTCTACAAGGATCCTCACAAATACATAACAACACGATGCGCATATCAGAAATAAGAACAGCAAAATTGGCCATTGAAACATGCACATCCATACATCACTCAACGTGAGGGGAGTCTGGGTGGGATTTCAAGTTAAGTTCTTTCAAAGTGAACTTTTCTCAAGAAAAAGGCTAAAATAGTGTGTTTAAATTTCTAAAGTGTCAAACAATATGTCTTTCTTGATGTGCCAACAACTTTCAAAGGTCATAGATACACGTGTCCAAGTTACATAGATTCTTACATAAGTTTCATTTTTATGAGAGATAGAGTGAGAGAGAGAGTCCTTTCGACAAGTGTTTAGAAATTTGTGTAATAAGGTAACAAAGAGAATAAATTAATGTATACCAAAAAATAATTTGTTTTATAATCTCAACCAACCAAAAACAATAGGCAAGTAACTTATCAAGTGGTATGGTAACAAACAGACTCTAGCAGCAAGTGGTATTCTCAGCAGTGTTTACAAATGTGTCCTCACCATCCATCAAGACATGGTGTGCTTTGATTCAGTGTCACTCTATACATTGAAAATGTTAATCTCGACTTGGCAATCATCTGAGTCCGATGGGATCAGGAGCCAGATAATTTTGAGTCGAGAAACTCCCAAATCACCAGAACCTCCTGGTTTTACATAAATTTTTAGGACTTCTCCTGTTAAAACTTTCTTGGCCCAACTCTTGGGGGCTCAGGATCTAGACCCTGACAAGTCCCTACCTGAGATCAACTTTTTAATTACTGATCCTAGCATGACATATGAAACTAATAATAACCAACAGACGAGGTTTCTTAAAGCATGCATAAACTTCGCAAAAGCAAAATTTTGTTCAGATGCAAGAAAATGCAAGAGTGCACGCATCCAAGAGATGCCTGCATGTGTAAATACATATGAAGTGGAACAATCCCCATCTCATGCAAGCATGTCTCTGCAACACCTTTTATACGTGCATGTTTTACAGCAAGCCCCCAACTATCCATTGCCAATGCTATAGCTAACAAGTTCTAATGAGGTAAAACTTGTGTCTGGTAATATTCTTAAGAGTTGTTTAATAGGGACCAGATACCATGAAAAAGCGTGGTACAAAAGTACTCTTACCTAATATCCATTGTTCATACTTCTTGCATGACCGAGTTGAGTAATGTTCTTGCCAAAATACTAGGCAGCTCATCATCCACTATATTTGGATAGTCTTCAATGGTGGATGTTCTGTCCAAGTACCCATCCTATACTCGTACTCAATTTAGAATATTTTTCATGCAACATATGACTATTCATTGGGACTTTCTGTTTACTACATATGAGTATAATATACGGGTACTCATACCGAATATCAACAATCCATACTTATCATAGGCGGTGGAGTTGAACAACTGTTCTTGTTACAAAGGGAAGGTATTGAGGATGAGCAACAACTCATTAACCACTGTCCTGGTAGAATTATATAGACGGTGGATGTCGGTTTGAATACTTTACCCCAAGGGACAAACTATGAAATGTTTTTCCTTATTCATTTGGAAAAATATTTTATAACCAATGTATGTATAGTGCTGGGTGCTCAGACCCAACATCCAAGACCCTCACTTGCCTTTGGGTGGTGGAGTTGACATCTTCTCTGCATTTAAAGTTGGTCGTCTTTTTAAGTGGGGATGGTTACTCACTCCACTACCCAAACAGATGATGGATTCCATATGAGTACCATTTATTGTAATCACACCAACAATAGTATCAAGTCCCCAATAATTTGGATTTATATACTTTACACTACATATGAATATAATTTTGGGTGCTTAGACAAGGCTACCCCCCCATGCACACTTATCGACGGATAGCGGATGTGATCGGTTGTTCCTCTGATGGACTTGAAAGCAGGACAATGGTCCATATCTACCATCAATTAATAAGAACTAAGAAGGGACTGCGGATTACCAACCTTGTGCACTGCTAACAATACTTGCATGTATTCTACATTGTTCTCATACCATTAAACTCTATTTGGAGGGATCCATATTCTATATTCCACAGCTCTAGTAGATTATAGTGCAAGGTTTCTCAATTGCCCATCCACCATCCGTGCACAGCAATGGACAGTGGAAATGAGAAGTTGTTCTGTAGAATAACCATACGGGCCTAACAGCGGGGACAAGGGCTCATCTTCACTGTCCATC
Source organism: Amborella trichopoda (assembly GCF_000471905.2). Next base: position 2,196,311 of record NW_006500346.1, on the reverse strand, counting down.
GCTAGTTTCAGACGGTGCATGGTGGCTGGTATGAGTACATTTCACGGTACTCATTCCATATATTGGATACTTTCCCATTTGGAAAACCTCAAATAATCCAAAAACCAAAGAACTCAAGACAAAAATGATAATAAAAAGCATCCCAAGGTCTGAATTTCCCCTACTTTAACTTATTCTCCATAAATACATAAACAAAATTGTAGGTGCACAAAACTTAACTCTAGATCTCATTGAAGTATAAAAGCAAAGAGAACTTTAAAATAGATCAGTTATGCACGGTTAAGTTACTTACCCATATGAGAGATTATTCAAGCACTGGAGTGTACACTTTGATGGCTTCAGCAAGCTTATTTGTCTCCTCCTCAGATTTCATCCTTAACAAGTATGTGCGAGCTACGACAATATCATTATCTTTACCTGTTTCCGTTCCACCAGAGAAACCATCACCCTACATGCAACCTCAGATTAGGCTCAGCATAAGATAGAAGTGCATAATGTTCCAGTGGACAATGGAAAACCATATTCAATCGGAGTCATCTCCTAGTGAGATGATGCACAATAATAGAAAGTGGGAATTACAAGAACAAGGAAAAACTCATTAATGGGTCCTACTCTCTATCCGTCACCACTCATCATTTTATTGAACGGTACTAACCTCTACAAACAAGGTTTTATGTAGCCCATTGGCTCTGTATGATAAATTTTGCATTAACGTATTCAGTTGAAACATCTTTAACATTAAGTAAGAAGGGACAGCAGATGAGAAGGATGAAGAATGATCCAGTAAAAAGTGGCCCCAAAAGATATGGCTTTATTTCAGATTGTAAAAGCCATCTTTTTCTTGTTTCTGCACTTTTCTTTGGGGTGGGTGGGGGTGTGTGTTCGTGTGTGTGTGTTATAGGTACAAAGATTGCATCAACTGACATAGAAATAAAATAGCATTGAGTGTTCCAGTTCTAGGAATATTACCGAAGTATGGAATATTGTAGCGAGAGTGTTCTTTTGAATATTCATTCTGATGCTCGGATAAATCAAAGCATTAAGCAACACTTTCCCAACCTGTAATCAAGTTACGAGAAAGAAAAACAGAAAATACCAATAACATCCTGTTAAATTGGATATTTGAATGATGTATCTGCAGTAGAATCTACACAAAGCCAACTGAAAAATATGTTTAATGCAAAGTTATAAATGTAAATTTTTCTCATTCTAAAAACGGAAAATTAAAATAGGAAAATTGTCAAATAATTATGCTCTAATGAAAATTATTAAAGCCACGTAACAAATAAGCTACTAAACATTCAAATTACAAATCACTAGTTCCAATTCTGCTAACTTGGTTTATATCAGACCAGAAGGGTCTTACATGTTCATCTTTGCAATATTTTTGATGAATACCTTGCAGGTCAACCTTGAGAAGACAGCTTCATAAACCAATCAGCTCCTTGAAACCTTCACTTTGTAAAACCTTTTTTTTTTTTTACATTAACTGTTAGTAGTGGGTTATGGCCTCATTGAGAGTATGGCCTTAAATAGAGCAGAATAGTGAAACCAAGATTTGTGTAGCCGACCCCAATTACTTGAAAAAAGGCTATAATGATGATGATGATGATGAACTGCTAGTAGTGGGTTAGAAATTTTTGAAGCCGTCAGTAGCTTTCGAAAGGGGTTAGAATTGGTAGGAATGGAAACCGAGACCGGTAGCTGAGTCATAGGTGGTAGTACCACCTTGACCTCAACCCCATTCCTTCACTTTGATAAACTATCTTTGTTGAAACGTTTCAATTTAGTTTTAGCCATCATTCATCTCCTCTTGAAATTTGTGTTTTAAGTTTGGGCATCAACATTTTCACCAAAATTTCACATTTCCTCGTTTTTCTTGGAGAGGACAATAAACACCTAAACCCTCGGCCCAAAACACCCATCCTTGTCCTCCAACAAATAAAATAGCTCTAAGGGGCTTGATCATTTGAAACAAAGAGTGAGCTAGAAAAAAATCACCAGCTCAATATTTGAAGTAAAACACTCAATATTTGACAAGTTTCAGGGATTGTGTCCTCCTGAATTGTACTGAATTGACTTGGAATGAAAAATCCAGTCAATTTAGTTTACTTGAACCAAAGCCGAACAAGCCAAATTATAGGGCTGGCTGGATTTTGTTAGGACTTTGGACTCAACACAAGTAGTGAAATTAGGAATTATAGGGCTGGGCTGGATTTTTTAAGACTCAACACAACTAGCAAAATTAGGAGTTATAGAGCCTTGTCTTGACTGAAGTTTTCAAGTTCCTCGTACAAAACAGGTTTTTGAAATTGCTCACATTGAAGGATGGGAACCTTCTCCAGTCTCTTGATTAAGATTTTATTCCTTATGGGCAAATTAATATGCTGAATTCATTGAGGGACATGTAAAGATATACAGATGGTCTATTCCATGCATCAAGAATCAATCCTTATTATTATTATTATGAAATTTGGTACTATCATCCAGTCTCTAGATTAAGACTTTATTCTTATGGGCATGTAAAGGCATACGTAGATGGGCCTATTCCAAGCGTCAAACATCAATCCTTGTTATTAGATGAAATTTAGTACTACCCATTGTATTCATTCTTACTCTAATTTCAAGTGCCCCATTGAAAGGTAGTACATGTTTCTCATGAGTTCAAAGACTACTTTTATGCTACAGGATTTCATATTTCCCTTGGTGATCAGGGGAGCTTGGTTTTGCAGGAGCAAAAGAGCTCATCATACAAAGGAATCTATAAACTAAAGTCCCGTTTAGGTTGCGGTATTTTGTCTTCACATCCTAGCTTACATTTTGTGGAGAGACGAGTGAGTTTTCAGTGACAATAGGTCTACATCAAGGGTCAGCATTGAGCCCGTGCTTCTTTGTCTTAGTTTTAGATGACTTAACTAGGCACCTACAAGATGATGTATTGTGGTGCATTTTGTTCGCAGATGACATAGTTTTGATCGACGAGACCCGAAATGACATCAACACAAATTTAGAACTTTGGAGAAATTCTCTAGAATCCAAATGTTTTAAAATTAGCCGGACTAAGAAAGAGTATATGGAATGTAAGTTTAGTAATAGTAGGAGTAGTGACGAGGAAGTAGTTAAGATTGACAGCCAGGAAGTACAAAAAGACCGCACTTTCAATATCTTGGGTCGATAACCTAGGAAAATGGTGAGATTGAGGAAGATAACGCACACAGAATTCAAGCTGGGTGGCGTAGTGGATAGGTGCAACTGGAATTTTATGTGATTGCCGCATACCAATGAAGCTAAAAGGCAAGTTCTATAGACAGCTGTGAGACCAGCTTTGCTCTATGAGGCGGAATGTTGAACGACCAAAAAACAATATACCTATAGAATGAATGTAACGGAGATGAGGATGTTGATATGGATGAGTGGCAAAACAAGAAGGGATCGAATTCGAAATGAATCCATTCGGGAGAATTTAGGTGTGGTACCAATAGACAATAAGATGAGAGAGAGTAGTCTTAGGTGGGCTGGCCATGTGTGGAGCCGATCAAGTACAACACTTGTTAGGAGTGCGAGACGGTTAAAGTAGAAGGACTGAAAAGGGTAAAGGGTAGGCCCAAAAGGACAAGGTTGGAAGTAATCCGAAAAGATATGAGAACTTATGGCCTCACTGAGGGTATGACCTTTATTAGAGTAGAATGGAGGACCAAAATTCACGTAACTGATCTCAATTAATTGGGAAAAGGCTATGATGATGATAATGATGATTCTAGCTCACATTTTGACTAAATTGGATCATGGATATTTATGTGAACTTATGAATTCACATGATACAAGCATAAGTGAAATATACAATCCAATTTAGAAAGCATGAAAAACAACTTTCCATAAGCAAGTGGTGATCAAAACAACCACATTGCATACTCTTAGGCTGATAGTTTTAAAAATTGAGAACCATTTTCAATAAAAATAACTCCAATGCAACTGCTGATATGTTAATTCTATGAAATGAAGTCTAAAAACTAATAAGTAAATCATACATGATTCATAATTGTAATCGTTCGTTGAAATGAAGTTTAAAAAGTAAATCATACATGATTCCTGATTATAATTGTTGGTTTAGATTCCTTCGTAGCTTTTGCAGCACCCTCAACACATTTTATAGAAAGTTGACCCATACCCATATCCTTCCATCCCTTCTCAACTGGATCGTCAGGCTGCAGATATTTTAGTGAACACAATGGTATCAGCCAACAACTAATGAGAAATTCTTTTTAAGCTATTAAAATCTAATAAAGATGATTTCACAAGATTCACCAAGTTTTTTATAGGATGCGAACAATCCTTAAGTCTTATCAAAAACAGAAAATTTTAAGGGAAGTTTCAATTTTTACTGAAATAAGACTTTCGAGTCAACTCGGATTGAACCAAATCAAGTCAAGACCAGAATTCAAGCTTTTCAATTTTGATTGAAATAACATACTTTCACAATATCATCATCTAAGGAGATACCTTTATATATAACTTGCACTTGTAATTTCACAATATCATCATCTAAGGAGATACCTTTATATATAACTTGCACTTGACTTCATGTACCACTCTGACTCCTTGCTCTTCAGTCTTCTTCAAGGAAGGGCTACTTGGTTGTTCCACTTCATCACCTAGAAAGTGTTAAAACAACGAGATTAGATCGTCAAATACACCAAAAAAAAAACAGTATCCATTTCTCTCAAAATAAAAAATAAAAAAACATTAAAGATGTGAAAAATCCAAGTTAACCAAGAAAGAGTTAGAAAATTCCTTGTTACCCAACAAGAGGTGATTCAATATGTAATCTAGACACTGGAACTCGGAATTGCATCAGTTTCACATCATCTTTATAAGGACGGAGTCCATAAGAAAAAGGCATGGGCAACTTGACAGAAAAATTTCAAATTTCCTATTTTTTGGAAACATAGAGATGTATACAGTGCAAAGTGTAGAACCCAAATAACCACCAACTCTAAGGAAAATGTCATACAATGTAGACATACTTAAAAAATATCCATCCACATCAAATTCAGAATTCTTGGACCATTGTTGGCCAAACAACCAGGGAACTCGTCCATTGCGGGTAAGATCTTTTTTTTTTTTAATGCTAAGCCTATTGCAGTAAGATCCTCGTTTATAATTAGCAAAAGTAAAAGTGAACGCCTTCTACTATTAGATAAGCATATTTCAAACCCTAAATTAATAAGGGAACAAGATCAGCATTGTGTCACCTTCGTCCACATTGTCAGATGTCTCCCTTGCAGTAAGAGTAGCACTTTGAGTTCCTGAAAGAGAAGGAAAACCAACATGAGCAGTATTCATGAACAAAACATGCATAATATAGTACAAGTATATTATTTATCACACTACATACCTGGAAAAACTGAAATTTGATTGGTTGATGCTGGAGGAGCACCCCAAGGGTTCACAAAGCTCATAGATGGACCACTTGGATTGGACCCACTCGTGTTGGGAACTTGTGCTTGCAATTTTTGAGTCTTGATTTCAGGCAGAACTCTATTCTTAGCCGTCAGTTTATTTGCATCAGTAACACCATTGGCAGCTGCTGCATTTTCTCTAAGCCAACCAACTATATCACTGAATTCCTCCTATAAGGTTATTGAATTTTATGGTTCAGGATCAAGGATATATTTACATACGAAGTTTTTATGCAAAACCAACATTTTCCATGAAAAAGCTTAGAAAGAAAAAATGAATTAACAAAATAGTATAAGGCATTTACAAAATTATAATGCAGCCAATCAAGTTATGTCAATCATCTTATGAGAACCCTCACATTGAACTATGCAATTGAGTAAAATCAGTTCGAAAAAGGCGGTAGAATGGGTTCACTTATTCTTCTCAAACTAACCATGTTGAGAAGAGTAAACTCAGTTTTAAAAAAACAGTAGAGACAGTAGAATCATCCATTTTAAGAACATCTCTATATACTAATTTTATTATATCATTAAATTTCATTCAATGTTTTTCAACTATGATCAATTGTTTCGCTTTATTTACTGCCTCTTCCTACATACTTTTAGTTTCTCCTCAACTTTGTAAGATGCACAAGTTTGGTTGCCCAATTTTAAAGGCTTATGGAACAGGTGATAGAGTACAGAGTTTCAATACATTATGGAAAACATACAAAGAAGGGGTATCATCTCAAGTATACCATACTCTGGACATATTTCTAAACGAAAGTAGATGACTTAAATTCTAGATTAAATAGGAGAGTCATGGTTAAGAATCTACCATGATACGTGAAGCATGACGAATATAGTCTTGTACACCATCCATCCACAGCGCATCAGGGTGATTTTTAAGCTGTGATTGCACCCAGCTGCTCATCAAGAATTAACAGCTTGTCATAAGTCTAAGTGACGAGGGAATGTACCACCCTCCCTCCCTCTATCCACACACACGCACGCACACACAGACACACTTGTGTGCGCACTCACACACAAGCACACACATCACACACATGCGAGCACGCACACACAGACAGACACACACACGTGCATGCGCACACACACACACATACATACATGATCCTAGACAATTCTCTGGATCCGAAAAGCAGCCAAATTTAAACACTGATCAAAACCAGATATGCTCGCATAAGCAGAGAGGAATGGCAAATTCTGTCCATTTCAGTCCAGGGAGAGTTTACCATAAACACAAATGGACTATGGAAAATCATAAGCCATTGGGTCATTACTGTTCATTGAAGTGATGGATGGTTATAAATGGAGAGCAGGACCACCAAACCAATACACCGCCAATGATGGGCCCCAATTTCTAGTCCACATTTTTTTTCCCCTGAAAAACTCACTATCTTTATCCCCATTTATTAAAGAGATGACCCAATTGACGATGATATTTCGATAGCTAATTGGATTATATTATACCTTGCCTTCATTCCAAACAAGGAAATTTGATGCTTAATATTCAAAGGAAAAAATGTGAATTTAGTAAAATGAGCCAAAACATCAGTTCTAGCATATCATTGCTATGCATTAGGAGTAAAAATGTTTTTTAACCTTTATCCTGCATACAATAACTTCATCAATGAAACTAAATTTACTAACCTCAAATTATGAAAAGCATCTCTTGGAGGACCTAAACTTTACTTGCACAAAAGAAGAATATGTGGAAAATCTTATTTATTTCTCAAACAAAAAAGTATTGAAGAAGCTACATCTACAAAACACCTGAAATCACTACCCAAGACACTTTTCATATGCTACTATTCTGGAACCATAACCTAAATAAATGAAAGATATTTGATCCCAACCAAAATGAATCCAAAAAAAAAAAAGCAGAAAAGAATATCATCCAAGACCAAATGATGACCTTGCAAATTGCGTGTTAAGAGCTACAACATGTTGTCGAGATGATTCAGCCCTTTCAGCATCAAAAGGGGGTAGTGCCATTATTGACTTTTCTCAAAGCTGCTTGAAGATTAGATAGAGACAAATGTCACCATAAGTTTCCTATAACCAGAAAATAACCTTCATGACAGTTTAAGTAAATAAAGGAAAGAAGAAACTATGGAAAGAAGAAACTATGTGTGAATAATTATCTGAAAGAGTAACAAGCAACCAAAGCTACACAGTAATAAACATATATCATGAATCTTTGCTTTTTGCATCAAGTCACTCATATGGATAAAAAATCCTTATCAAAGAATAAAAGGAAAAACAAAGAAACTGATTGATATATGTCCCTAAGAATTAATAATCATGAAAGTCTCGCCACATGGCACTTATAAGTTATTTCTGTGCTAGCATGCATTACAAGGATCAAACATAATGAGATAACACATAATTCAATTAAATTGACAACAATGGAGAAATTCATAAAAATGGTTATGAAGAAAATATTCAATTAGACCACTATGCAGTTATCAGCATACTACATCAATAGTTACGTAATGAACCCAGTTTCTCGGAAACATTATGGGCTACCAAGGCAGATATGTAATTTTTAGAGAAGTTACTTCATGAAATTCAAATGCATGTATGTGAAATTCAATATAACTAGAAAAAGAAATTGATGAGAAGTTTAAGTGAATCAGCACAGGAATAATGAGACCGCTTTCACATAATTCTCCAAAAGTGTGAAAACAAAATGATGCCACAAGCACGAAAAGCTAGCCTATAAAGGTCAAACATAAATATTTTCTCACTGCATCAAGTAACATATACGGATTGAAGCTTTATTGAGAAAAGTAAAAGAAAAAAAATACTGATCAAAGTAATTGTGATCTCTCTCTTCTAGTTGATAATCATAAGAGTATGTATGTGAAATATATATTCTTAAATGTGTGTCTATTATGGAATGCACTATAAGGATCAAATCTTAATGAGATAGGTTATGATTCATCTTGAAAAAAGGTGACGCCAAAGGAAATATTTATACAAAGGTGGTTACCAAGAAGATACCATATCAGGACCCTATGCAGCCACTCCCACACTACTTTAATAACTACGTAAGGAGCCCGGTTTCTAGCAACATTGTGGGTTACCTAAGTGAATGTACTAAATTTTAGATAGATTAGTCCTTGAGGTTGACTACTGAAGTGCAAGAGTGTTAAATATGTCCTGGTAGTCAGCTATGCTAATTGCTAAATGAACCTACATAGCAAGATCATTTCAAGCCATATTCCTTGAACAAGATGAGTTAATGATGAAAGGTAAAGAGATTCAACATATTTGAGACTAATAAGCACCACTTTAGATAAGACAGTGAACCGCAACCTTGTTCGCTCACAATGGGTTATCTAGGATGGGCTTGACTATGAAGGGTTTAGGATTCTCTCTTATGACATCACTAATTCATTGACCCTCTAATACAATTTCTTAATTCAGAAATGAAAGGTACTCATATGCACAAGTAAATAACTGAACATGATTTAAACATATTCAATTTTAACTAGAGTTGCATTTCGAGCTAAGCCATTAAGCTAAATTCAAAAGTAAATAGGTTAATATGAGCACAAATTTATTTCACAATTGAGCTAAGTTAACCAAAGAAAGCTCTGTCTATGTGTTTTCAGTAGTGAGCATTGTTGGCCAATACCGTATTCATTTCTTCCTTTTCCAGTAGGGGATTGAAATTAATGATCAATTCAACAATAAAGTAAATTAAAAACCCTCTAAGAATCAGGACATTCAATAGGCTCACAAGCATTTATTTAACCCTTTAAGAATGCAATGCATCCTTCACACCTTTCTCTTCATCCATAAGCCTCTTGAACACACAATATTATCTGCCAATGTTGTTTGTTAACCATCATTTGCCAATTTTCTCCAAGTTCAAAAACACTAACACTAACATGCACGCGTGTGGGCACATAAACACACACCGGAAATATGTTTAAAAGCCGGCTGGCCTATTAAATAGTAAAGGCCAGACAGCTCATATTTGATTTGAGCACATCCAACGGACAATGTGCAGGGGTATTTTTTAATTTTAAAATTCTTTCTATAAATCCCTTTGAGCTGAAAATTGGGGAACATGGGCGCTGAAACTAGTGCAAAATACACACACACATGCATAAAAATATATATATATAGACACGCACACACACACACACACACACAAATAATATGATGAGAATGCCCCCACCCTGTCAGTGAACATGGCTATCCAAGCCGACCATTCGGCACGTGCACACACACATGCGCATGCACACACATGTACACGCACACACTCGTTTGAGCTAATTTCTTTATCATTAACTCACAAGTCCAAAATTTTTGAAAAACCTAGCTGAGGGGATTTCTTCAACCCCAAAGTTTGTAAATGTTCTCATCATCACCAGATGAACAATTTAAAAAAAAAAAATTGAATTCTTAGTGGCTTAAATCCGAAATGGACCACGGCTGTTCACCAAATTTTCTCTCTCTCCCTTAATGAAATCCCTTTTTTATGTTCTTTTCAATTTTTTTCTTTTAGAAATTATTCACTACGTCCAAGAGTATTAAATAGAAAATTTGGGATCAAACAAATCCCCATAGAGAGGATCCTTTTTAAAAGTTTTCTGGCCCATTAGCAAGTGTTATAAAAACTCACCGGGGTGTTCTCACAAACGCACATGCACACCCACACCCACACACACACCCGCAGGCAGCCGCACACACATGCACACGCATGCACGCATGCGTGTCCACACACACACACATTGTAACATTTGCATTGAATCCCACTTCTTTGAAATAAAATTATTTATCTACTTAATATGAGAAATTGAGAAAGGAAATGTCTTCCAAGAAAAATATTCTTGATTGGGTAACAACGAATCCCATGAAATTTACTTTCTGCAATCATAAAAAAAACGCTACATAAAATACATCAAATGAAGCATTGCAAAACTAAAAACCGAGAGAAACAAAGAAGAAAATCGAACAAATCACTCGATAAACAGAAATTAACATCAACAAACACAGCAAAGATAAGCATCGAGTATCAGGAAATTCACATGACTTACGCCACATAAAATCCATCAAATGAAACATTGCAAAACTAAAAACTGAGAGAAACGAATAAGAAAATCGAACAAATCATTCGATAAACAGAAATTAACGTCAACAAACACTCCAAAAAGAAGCATCGAGTATCAGGAAATTCACATGAATAATCCAACATCAAGTATCAGGAGAAATCAATTACCAACACAGTATCAAAAAATATATATATAAATTGAATAATTTAATTCACAAAATAGCTAGAAAGTATTAAAGGGAAAATACAGAACAAAGCTGAGACTTTTTCAAGATCGCGTGCTTTCCGTGAATTGAAAACACCTCTGTAAATGAGGGGGAAAGTGGGGGAAAAAGAAGGGCACACGTTCAGATATTATTTTTCCCCCCAAAAGTGGAGGCAAAAAGGTCGAAATTACCCTTTATGATTTACTCTAAATACGATTTTGTTCTCAGATATAATTTCCGGCTTTTTAAACCTCAAAATATCCAAAGTCTAAGTTTCAGAGTTTTAAATACCATAATTTTCTGAAAATATTATATAGAAAAGTTTCAAATAAAGTCCAACTTATATCCTGGGTGGGAATGAAATTTTGATCTAAAGTCCAACTTATCTTAGAAATAGAATTTTGATCTAAATTTTTAGGGATTTATGATCTAAACTAAGGTGATTATGAGTATGAAAAAATAAAATAAAATTTTAAATTTTCTTTCTTTTGGGATCTTTTTGGCACCATGTATATGTAATTTTAGGTCGGTGCAATTTATATCCTAGGTAGGAATGGATATGGGTTGGGTTGGGTAGGTGTCCAGGTCGACCGCAATTCCGACCTGACCTAACTAGTTATGGGTTGCATTTGGACTCGTGGGTTGGGTCGGGTCTGGTCTAGGTCTAAAAATATACCATATACTTAATATTATTATTATGTATTTATATTAATATATATCAGCCAGGGTTGGGTCAGGTTGACACTCAACAAGATCTAAGCAGCACCTAGACTAACCCAAGTCAGGTCAAGGACAAAAGGACCAAACCTGACCTGTCGGGTCCAGAAGAATGGGTTACAAAGGTTGACCCAACCCCATTCCCACATTTAAATAGAATAAATTGTCCACTGAGCAAGTGGAGACTTTGATAATTTAAGCCTGCTTAATGGCCGAAATGATTATAGCTGGTTACTTCAGGTTAGCAACAGGAGCTGCCATATAATAAAAGAACACTTGTTTATTGCAACTCTGAATAAATATATATTTTTGTTTGATATTGCAACTCTGAATAAATATGAGTATTTTTATGATTTGCTCAGCCCACTCAAGCAGCACTAATAACAAAAAAATATTGTTGTTGTACGTTTCAATTCTGAATGGGAGCACTTTTGATATTTTCTTTATATATTTTTTTTAAGATGTATTTCAAGGAAATGAAAATGAAAATTTTACTTTTAATGTTCTTCCCATTAAACTAATTTCAATAGTTATTATTAATATGATTAGACTTGTTTAATGATTTTGTAAGATTGTTTAGCCCCATAAGGGTGATTTGAGAGGGGTGAAACTGAAATTCAATTCCAACTTGGGTATTTAGCCTCGATAGCGAAGTTTTTATCGGTGTTGGAAAAGTTGACTCGGGTCGACTACTTGGCCATGCCCCCAGCCGAATACTCGCCTGAGTCTAAGTAACTTGGTCCAAATAGGATCGAGTGTTCTAGCATCTGAAAATTATTAAAAAAATAAAGAAATAAAAAAATCTCAAAAAATTGGAAAATATTAAAGGTAAATTTTGACAAAACACAACGGTTAAAAAAGTAACTGTTTTTTTTTATAAAAAAAATGAGTTTGTGACGAGAGGTAGTTTCCAAATTTTCTAAAAAATATAATAAAATATAAAAAAAAGTATTCATGGCCAAAATAATAGAAAAGGTTGGAAAGTATTTTTGACCATTTTGTTATTTTGTTTTCGATAATCTACTTTGTTCTTGTATATGTGAACCATCATCTTTTAACCTAATTATGAATCTCTCACCCATGTATTTTTTATATGACTTTATGCCACTTACTACTGTTCTTCCCTCAAGACCCTGTTTTACTCTCTTTAACCACCTCATCTCATAAGTTTTATTTTGTATTTTTTATTCTCTCACTCACATAAAAGGAAGAGGTGAAGAATGACATAGAGTTATAAAGGTGATCCAAATTGACGGGAAGGAAGCGTTCTGATTTGAAGCGAATCTTTGAGTGTGCAACTCAGAGAGTCAGAAAAAGTTTATTAATCAGGCTGTATTGTGGGAGTATTATTGCGAGTACTATTTGTATCTCTTCTATCGAGACGGGAGCGTTAAAACACTTCAAAGAAAGTTGAGTTCCTCTCGTTCTTTCATATTCCCGATAATTTTATTTCTCAATAACTTTCGAAATTTGATCAAATTCCTACCATAATCTAATTGGGATTGAGAGGATTTTTTTAATTCTTATGGGTATTAAAGTGAGGCTAAGGTCCGTTTGGGTACATGGAAATCTATTATATGGGTATTAAAGTGAGGTTAAGGGCCGTTTGGGTACCTGAAAATCTATTACATGACAATAGATTATAAAGGAATATGACATTTCCACTGTTTGATATGAGATAAAAAATTTATTACGCTTGGGTAATCTTTGAGAAATCTTTACAGGTGATATGAGATGAAAAATTTATTAAGCGCTTGACAGTTGGGAATCTTTACAGGTAATTTGGGTAAATATTGGGCGCATGTCTCTCTACCATATCCACCCTTAAAAAAGGTAAATATCTCCATATCCCATATTTTTGTTACCTATTTCTTAGAAGACCAAAGGATTTAGATTCTTTGACTGTATAAAGTCTCTATGTTTTCTATCTTCCAACCTCTTAGCCTCTTAACCTATGTGTGTCTCTCTCTAATTCCCCAAGCGCAGAGCCCACACTCGAATCGTCTCTCTCCCTTTAACATAACTCTCTTTCTCTCTCCACTTTCTCTCTCTCAAATACCCAAATTGCATAACCCACCCTCCTTATTGTCTCTCTCTTATCTCACCATCAGAACTCTCTCTCTCTCTAAAAATAAGAAATAAGAGCTCTTTGTAGAGAAGCACCAGGAAAATAGCCCCACATAAACACTTCTCAATCCTTCTCCTCCACACTAACACTAACTCCTTTTCCCACAACTCCTTCACCTCTACTCTTGTGCATCCCAAACAAGTAACTCTACCCTAATTTTCAGACTAAAGTGACAACAAAAGGCTTAGGTTCTTCCCAAACAAGTAACTCTACCCTAATTTTCATACTAAAGTGACAACAAAAGGCCCAAGCTCTGAACCAAAGGTAAAAAGTATCAATTCTTTATGCAAAAAAGTAAACGCACCAGTTCCTTATACAAAAAAGCTCGACTCTCTGAAACCAATGGGCTCAAAATGCCTTAATTATTGAAAATAGATAACTCTCTCTCTCTTTCTTCCTCTCTCCATAAAAAAACAGTATCTCTAAATATTGGATTTGAGAATCAAATGTGCTCTCCGATTTGGGTATTTGAGAGAGAGAGACGGTTCTGATAGAGAAAGCGAGAGAAGAGAGACGATGGGGAAGGTGGGCTCTACAATTTGGGTATTTGAGAGAGTGAGAGAGAAAATGGCAAGAGAGCGACGATGGGGAAGGTGGGCTCTACTATTGGAATATGAGAGAGAGAGATGGAGCGTTTTGAGAGAGATACGAAGTAGGTCAAGAGGTTAATAGGGCATTAGCTTTTGAATAAAAAGAATCATTTTCTAAATTGTTTAGGACAAGAATATATGGTCAAAGGGATCTAGGGGGTTGAAAGATTTAAAACATAGAGACTTTATGCAACAAAAAATAATCTAAATCCTTGGGTCTCCTAAATTGTTTAGGACAATAATACATGGTCAAATGGATCTAGGGGGTTAGAAGATAGAAAATATAGAGACTTTATGTAGCCAAAAATAATCTAAATCCTTGGATCTCCTAAGAAATAGACAACAAAAATAAGGGGTATGGAGATATTTACCCTAAAACATGCTAAACTGTCATTTCCCTATTGAGTAACTTACTGAAACGACTCTACTCTCTTTACTGGTAAACCCTAGAACCATAATAACATGTTTGTCTTAATAACCGGTTTGCATAGATGGTCCCTCTTTCACTAAGCCCGCCCTCTCTCTCTTGAGCCCTGATAACTAATTGATTTGCATAGATGGCCTCTCCCCCCTAATAACTAATTGATTTGCATAGATGGTCTCTCCCTCTCTAAGCATGTCTCATCTCTCTCTTAAGCCCTAATAACGTATCCTCTCTCTCTCGAGCCCTAATAACTGGTATGCATAAGGTCATACCTCCCTCGCTCTTTAACAAGTTATTTTGGTATGGATAAACCCTATTGCAATTACCAAACCTTCTAGTTTACAAGTTATTTTGGTGTGGATAAGGCTTATCACAATAAAAATATGTTATTCCAATCATATTATTTTTATTCCAATTATATTATTTCAATGACTTATCACGTTGAAACTAATCTAATCATGTTAGAAGACATCTGATTCCATGTAAGTGCCAAAGATATGCAAAATAAGTTATTACTAAAAAATATTTTTGGAATGGTGATGATGTTATTATTAGAAAAATCTTTTTGGAATGGTGATGATGTTATTATTAGAAAAATATTTTTGGAATGGTATGATGATGACTTTAATTCCGCATTTCAGTGAGATTTTGTGACAAAAAAAAGAAAAAAATAATAATTTATAGGCAAGTGTTGATAAATATTGGTAATACATTTTCCATTTTTCTTCCCGACATAGCCAAACACTATCAATGCATTTCTTAAGTTGCATCTAAATACTTCCCAACAAGTAACAGTCTATTTGTGGGTAATGTATTAGGCAGTAATCGATTACATCAGTAATATATTTCACAAACAATATATTTCCAGGTATCCAAATGGCCCTTAAGAGTTTTTGAAAATACTTGTACGAAACTGTTCCAGGTTAAAGGGGAGTTCTGCCAATTTTTCCGGACAAGGGTCTCAACAAAGGGATGGTATAGCATCCACCTCATACGTGGACGCTTCAAGGGTGCACAAGCAGATTCAATAGTTCACATTGAACCATACGGCATCTAATGATCGAAAATTAACTTTATTTTTTATTTTTATTTTATTTTTAATTTCACAATTATTTTACCTGAAATTTGTGATGTATATATTTTAAATTTGGGCACCAAATAATAATAATAAATAATAATATATTAAATAAAATAAATTAACTAAAATATCCTTACTTGAGGGTATTTGGCCAATTATTTTATTTTTAAAATAATATGTCTTAAATTTCAGGCAAAATAAAATTTTAAATAAAAAGAAAAAGTTTATATAAAGTTGCAACCTTAGAATTCCAGATGTATCTCAAAAATCCATTAAAAAATGTTGTCTTAACATTGAGAAACCCTCATCTCGACAACGAGATGTATGAATATGAAAAAATAAAAATTAAAAAATTAAAAAAAAAAGATTTTAAGTTTCAAGAATAGTGCATCTTGCAGCACATTATCTAGACCGTAAATTTTCAAGATTTTCATATATTTATAAATCTACTTGATTTTAACCATTTTTAGAGTTTAAAATTTTATAGTTAAATATGAAAATAGATTATCAGATAACCCTAAAAATTTTTTACACAAAAATTACATATTATGATAAAATTTGGAGATGCGTCTTAATTAGATTGTTTAGAGTTGCAACCTTATAGAAACTACACCCTAAATAAAAATATATAAAATTAAATTTGAACCGATAGATGTTGTATGGTGAATCTGAACAGTAAGAAGGGAATTGTGCACCCTTCTTACTGTCCACATCATGTGGACGGGAGACTCTCTTTGCTAGTCTCCCAAACTTTTATAGGGCAATCGTCAGGTTCATGCGTGGTGTATATACACACCATGATGTGTGGTATGGTACAACATGGGGCATTCATAGCCATTCTAGTAATAAAACTATTGATCTTGACTGTAGCTTAAATATATGGTGTACGCTCTATGGCACACCATGGGGGTATTTACCATCCATTTCGATTGATGGACGGTGGATATGTGCCTGGCCTGACGCCATGGTGTACCACATAACATACAACAGCAGTGTATGTATACTTTGTACTCAGGAAATTAGCCCCAGGCTTCTATAAAAGAGCTCAACCAGATGAAGGACTTGAAAATCCACAATATGGGTCAGCATTGAGAGAGAGAGACAAAGCCATAAAAACAAGGAAAAGTTTTTATAAGGTGAGGACCTAAACAACCAAATGAAGGCGTACCTAAAAAATTCACTAGAGGAAGTTTCGATATCTAAAAACCCTCAAATTGATCATCACGACCTCAAGATATATAGAGGTGGAAAAAAATAGATTTCAAGTTCGAGAAGTAGTATATCTTATAATGCATTATATAGGCTGACAATGCTCAATAGTTTCAAATATTTCTGCTCAATCTATACTATTTTTTAAGCTTTAAATTAAAGCGCACCTAAAAACTTCATTAAAAGAGAATCTTTGATGCCCAAAAATCCTCAAATCAGTCATCTCGATTCACATGAAAAAAAATGGATTTCAAGTCTTGGAATGGCACATTTCGTAATGCATTGTTTAGAGTATCAATTTTCAAGATTTTCAAACGTTCATAGATATGCTCAATCTACACTATTTCTTAAAGCTTTAAGTTTTATAATTAGAGATGAAGGCTATCACAGAGATTTTAAATACTGAAACAATTTGAATGCGTGCCTTACTTTGATTGTTTGGGGCCTCATCCTTCTACAAACCACATCCATAAAGAAAACCCCACCAAGCTAGAGAACCATTCAAATATACTATTCTCTTTCTAAAACACACCAAAGGAGATATTATGTAAGATCCAGAATAGTATCCCAGAAGAAAAGATGGCACCCCCAAAGATGAGAGATTAACATGAAAGGATAGAGCCTACATACAAATTCTCCAACTGATCTTGAGTGAGATAGAGCATATATAACGTAGTTTAAATGCAAAAAGAAAGAGAGATATTTGTAATTATCTGTATCATTGTCAAAGCCTTTTCCTAACTAATTGGAGTCAAGTATACAAATTGTGATCTGTCATTTTGCTCTATTAAGGGTCATACCCTCAATGAGGTCATAAGTTCTCATATGTTTGTAATGATGAATTCTGTAAATATTATATCGTAACTCAATGAATGTCTATTACACATATTTTAAATTTCTTCCAAACTAATACAATCGGTGGGTACATGCATAGACCCGTGCTTGCATAGTAAGAAGAATTCAAAGAAACTAAGCTATTTCTACACATAGTGAAAAATGAAACACAAAAAAGAAAGCCACAGGTGATGCCAATATTACTGATACATACCTTGTTCCATTAAGAACTATAAGCCGACACCGATGCCAATATTACCGATACATGCCTTGTTCCATTAAGAACTATAAGCCGACACAGCCATCATCATTCAAAAGCAAGCCTCTGTGTATCAACCAAAGAAGCATATTGACCCTTAAGGGCTAGCAACTCGGAGTGGCTCCCAAGCTCCGTAATCTTTCCTTGTGAACATAGAGCAATCTGGTGTGCATTTTGGACAGTGCTTAGCCTGTGGGCAATGACCAGCGTGGTTCTCCCTTTCATTAGATGGTTTAGAGCACCTTGGACTAATCTTTCACTCACTGCATCTAAGGCACTGGTGGCCTGGACCCATGATGCAAACACATGTCAGGTGCTAATCCTTAATGAACATGGGAACATAAAAAAGACACAACAAACGGATATTACTCTATAGTCCAATTGACTATAAAAGCCACAGTCCATTGGATGATGTGATGGAAGCGGAGTCGGGAACCCAATGCTTCTTTACAAACCATCCATTATTTCTTTAGAAGGTCATGAACCAAGTGGGCTATGCTTCTTCCATGATTTGTGGCTTCATCTAGTCCATAGGATTAGGGTATGCTATCCCTTAAGAAAATGCCATCGGTTTCAATGATAAAGAGAAAGTTACTGCCTTTCAGGAGAAATTTACCAAACTGAGAGCCGTTTTGTAGGAAAAACGAAGGCAATTAGTGGACTAGGATTATGGTATGCTATCCCTTAAGAAAATGCCATCGGTTTCAGTGATAAAGAGAAAGTTACTGCCTTTCAGGAGAAATTTACAAAACTGAGAGCCGCTTTATACGAAAAACAAAGGCAATTGTACTACGTTTATAATTACAACGTACCCATCTAAATGAGAAACCTGCAACTCCTCTCTCTAATGACATGCATTATATGGGGACGAACAGAGCTCCAATAAACCATTACTGCCCACATCTGTCTCTCTCTCTCTCTCTCTCTCTCTCTACGTACGTACGTACGTACGTACGACGTACGTACGACGACCGTACCTACCGTACCTACCTACCTACCTACGTACGTACGACGTACGTACGAGTAGAAGTAGTA
>NW_006500346.1:2153917-2177281 GCF_000471905.2 Amborella trichopoda | reverse complement strand
AACCTACGCACTACCTCTCTCTAACTAGTACATAGCATTATATAGGGTACGGAACGACGAGACGTCCAACTAAACCAACTTACTAGTCCCACACTCTGTCTCTCTCTCTCTCTCTCTCTCTCTCTCTCCAAGGGGGAACAGCTGCCATGACAGCCCCTCCTCTCTCTAATCAGGAGAGAGAGTACATGGAAATATTGATTTTCATATACAAGGGGCAGCTTTCATCAGCACTTTCTTAAAAATGTGGCAGCTATCTAAATCTTTTAAGAGGTGTCATTTGCGTATTTTACTCTAAAACTTGTGGTATATGTATAGATTTTACTTCAAAAAAATATTTGCTTGCATGAACATACCTCGTCAAGTATCAAAATCGGGGCATTCTTGAGGAGAGCTCTAGCAATGGCTATTCTCTGTGCAAGAAAAGAGTTAGTTGGTATACCTCAATTTTGGTTATCTCAGCAAATTTACCCACATTTACCTGTCTCTGCCCTCCACTCAACAAGCCCCCACGTTCACCAACTGGTGTGTCATAGCCCTTAGAAAAATACAAAGCAGTAATTAGAACTATTCAAGTAACTAATTCATAGGAGAAAGTAATGGGTCTACAAATTCCCCAAAAGCCCACATACCAAGCTTAAGGAAATTTCTATACAGAATGCGGGGTCAAATCCCAAATTTTGATTCTAAATTTCAGCCAAAAAAAGTTCATAAAAGAATAAATTTCTTAACAAGAAAATGTATTTTAGACCATATTCCTTGGATGTCAGCAATTATCAAATCTAAATTTGTATAAAAAAATACCTGTATCTGTTTTTCGAAGAAAAAAAGAGTTCTATTTCAAATAGACATTTCTTAAGTGACTCTGGGCAAACCTCATGGACCTAAACCAAATCTGACCCAAAATATTGCAAAACAATTATAATCCATTTTATATGCTTTAAAAATTAAGAACATGGAGGCACATTATTAATGAGATAGAGAATGTTTATGTTATCAGCTAGTGTGTGTGTGTGTGAATGAATGAGAGAGAGAGAAAGAGACAGACAGAGAGAGAGAAAGAGACAGACAGAGAGAGAACCTGCGGAAGAGAGATTATGAAATCATGTGCATTTGCAGCTTTTGCAGCCTCCACAATATCCTCCTTAGAGACATCCTCATCTGGCAACCCGTATGCAATATTTTCTCCAACCGACACTGAAAACAAGATGGGGTCCTGCAAGCAAGATAGCAAGAGAAAATGACAATGTTCATTACCCAAAAAAGAAAATGACACCGATCGAAAAGTTTCAAGTTCCTGATAAAAGAGAAAGTTAAAATCGGCACCAGATGTCACATGATCAACTGTAAGAGCATTCCTGGCTACATTAAGTGGCTCCCACATTGAACTGGGTGACTCTCAAAGGATCATTACATACCCAAAAGGAAAAGAAAAGGATATATCATTAAATATATGATAAAACACCAAGGGCATAAAGTACAGCTCAAGATTGAAAACCAGATTATAGTCAAACTTTGGAATAATAACGAACTACTCTCCAAGTTGTCTAATAATCAAAATAATGTGTATCATAATTTTAACTTGAAGCAATACCTGATTCACTATTGAGATAGCTCGGGCCCACTCACTTTTATCAAATGCCCGGACATCTTCTCCACCCACTGTTATGCGACCTTTGGTTGGCTGCAAATATAATACATAATATCTACTAGATTGGTTCACCATAATAGAAGTGGTAGTTAATTACTAAAAGAAGAAATCTAAAAGTACACAACTATACCTCATAAAAGCGCGCCAAAAGCTGCACAATTGTGCTTTTCCCAGCACCACTCGGACCCACAAGAGCTGTTATGGTCCCACATTTTAGTGTTAGGTTCAGACCATTGAGGACATCGACATCAGATCTCAATGGATAAGAGAAGTACACATCTGCAATCCCAAATGAGTAAACTGTATTAGTCAGTAAGAAAAGTATACTGTAATCAAATGGACTATGACTTAGGGTCAATAGTCCACTTGGATCACCACCATCCCAATGAAACAATGAGTTGTGATGGAGAAAGTGGCATCCACCAAACAGGATATATCTCCTAATGGTAGGTCCTGTGATGCACAGATTCTTGTATATATGCTTAACATTCGCGTGTTGTGTTGTTTAAGCACTGTACTAATACTGGATGTTGCACTTGCAAATATAAAATGAGATAATTATAAAAAATATAACACAAAATAGGATATAATATCAATATATTATGCATTATGATAAGGTCACATATGTATTAATGTCTGATGCACCAAATGTGTGTATTACACAAGACTAGAAAATATATTTGTTGATGTGTTAGATAGGATACTCGTACTTGTATCCACGTCTTGGATTTCAACGACTGCCACTTCGTGTTCCCATTCTCAGCATATGTATTCATATAATCACATCCATATCCATATCTGGGCATATCAGGATCGTACCCACTCTCTCTCCATGACTGCCCACTATGGTTTTCCATTATCCATTGGATTGTAAAGTAGTTTTCCCAGTTGATATTGTCAAAATAGGTGAGATATATCCCAAAAAGAAAGTACAAGGCATTTGATTAGGAAATAATTTATTCGTAATCAATAAATTATAGTTCTTTGAAAAAGAAAGGACATTAACAATGAGAACAAATTGTATGTACCTTCAAGACAAACATCACCAGACCAAGCAAGATGGTAGCCACTGGAGGTTGTTTTCTCCAACCTATAATGTGTGATTGGACTTTGAAGGTATTCACCATCCTTGTATAAGGAACCAAGATTACCAATATCCAGGCTTCCTCTTTGGGCATCTCTTTCCAGACCATAAGCCAATGATTCATCAATTTCAGACCCAGTTAATACAGAATTAATTCGTTCTACAGCTGCAAGTGTTCCACGCAGATCTCCTAGTGTGTTAACACATCCTTGTACCTGAAACACTTCAACCAAATAAATAACAAGACCATATGAAACACTTTAAATGTACAAATGAGCAAGTTGAAGATTCAGCACAAAGGCGTAACTAGAGTTGCTCACTCACTGCAAAGGTTAGAGTGAATGTGTACCCAATGAAAGAGGTCATGGTTCCAAGAGAAAGCTCCCCCTGCAAAAAATGTATAATATTTCTTAAGAGAACAGGCTGATTTAATAATTCTATGTCATAATATAACTTCAAAAAACTTAAAATCATTAAAACCATAGCCTGCATGCACAATGCCTGGAAATTCATGTTGTAAGCATTAAACTTTTAAATTTATAACTCCTATGCATTTGAAGATAAGAAAAAGAAATACCAACACACAAAACACGGAAACAGAAAGCCTGGGCACAAGGATATTCAGGCTTTCCAAAGATAAGCCCATCACTTGAGCCTACTGGATTTTTGGGCAAGGTGTCAAAAAGCACTTTTGGGAGGATAACTATTGGGTTTTGTTTTTATAATTACTTTCACTTTTACTTTTGTAACACCTGGTCTCTCTCCACCACTCTCAAACATTGATTAGATGGTGATGACCCACGTGAGTATGGATTTCATGACCATGAGGATTATAGCATAATTTCCAGAAGTTTTTAGAGAAGAATGGAGGTTCAATTGCATGAACTAAATCAGCTTCGGATCAATTCGCATAACTTCTGCAGGAAATTAATGCCTCGCCTTATATGGAGTTTCTATTTCATAACCCAATGACAAGTAAAAGTAGTTCTAAAAGGCATATACACTACTAAAAATACTCACTGCTAAGTAGTTCTAAAAGGCATATACACTACCAAAAATACTTACTGCTTTTACTTTGCTTCCACCGAGGCAATATAAAGCCATCAAAGATATATAGACCATGACTCTGGTCAGTGATTCATTTGCAGACTTCAGGATTCCAAGTTTCATTCCACTGATCTTGTAAGGAAGAATCTGCCACGCTTCACGGAAGAAAATATTGAATATTTTACTCATCAATGATTCTCTCGTGTATGATTAATGAAACTTTAATCAGTAATGATTTAGGGAACACTTGTAAATTTTAGTCTTTAGGGAACACTAGGCAATTTGGGAAGTCTAGAAATTTTACCTGATTAATGAACATCGACATTTGTCGTTTCTCACCACTAAAGGATCTCACCTATGATAGAATTAATCAAATTTAGAAGAATCAGCGTCAAAGTAATGGGAACCCTTACAAAAATCCAACAGATTATGGCAAAACCATGGCCTATTCGGTCGCCACCATCCATTGAAATTACAGATAGCGATGGAGACAGTGGGATCCATCATTGGGGCCATGTTCTCTTCTGTGACTCCTACGCTTGCTCCATCGCCGTCCATCATTTCATCGGATACCTGGATAGTGATGACCACAATAGACCATGGTTTTTCCACAGTCCATCAGGTTAAATCACTTTTTTCCTCATGTTATATAACAAGTTTCCCATCATCAAGGCAATCAATCACCAGTTTAATGACTTACAGTACGAATAGCAGAAAATGTTTCAGTTGCACAATCAGAAATGCGAGCCTGAGCCAGTCCATGAGCTTTGAAGAGAGGTACAGTTGAACGCTTGTACATAGCTAAAAACCATGAATAGAATAAAAAAGAGGAATAATTTTTTTGAAAGAAAGTAAATTTTTGAAAGAAAGTACATTTTTGAAAGAGCTGCCTTGACTCTATATGTGGATGCATACATTGGGGAATGGGCAGGAATCAGCAATCAAGTAAACAGGCTGATATTAGGATAAACACAAAAGAATAAGTAAAATTCAAATACAAGTACGGTGAACAAACAGGATCAATAGATAAACACATGCTTACATTGGTTCATAGATGTTATATGATTATTAGAGATGGAAAATCCCAAAAAAAGTTGGGAAAAAAGGAAAAAGAAAAAACAACAGTTGGATCCAAGCAATAAATTCTTTACCTACAAAACCCGACACAGATAGCATCAGCAGGCCCAAAACAGGAGCAAGTTGGATTGATAGCGAGAAAAGTATGCATATTGTTCCCATAACCTACAAAGATGAAGAAGAAATAAATTAATAAGAGTGACAACTGTAGATCCAAATAAATCAGATTGATAATTAAATAAGAAACTATTAGAAAGAGCAGAAGCACAATTTGCAGAGGAGAAATCTGTATCTTTGAAATTTTTTAGATATTATTACCGGCATAGACCATATTTCTGCATGCATTTGCTTTTATGTGTTATTTTGGTTTACTCACCAAGATAACAGCATAACCATATGAAATAGAAGTGAAAAAAGAAGGCAGGACACTTGAATATCTATCAAGTTTGAACAACGATATGCCGCATTCATACTTGTCAAAATAGGCAATCTCAAGCCACATTTGTATAGCTTATAGTAGCTTGCCTCAGAAAAAGCTCTAAATCCACGATCCCTTGAAATATTTTCACTAACAACATCTTTCAGAGAACCCAAATCAGAGGTCAGCAGTCCTGTTAGCTCACCGACCTGAGAAAAGATAAGGTGCACATAAGTCCTATTCTGGGTATATGCAGGGATAAATTGTATTCTTTCAGACAAGTAGTTGAATGACAATAGAGAGGACACCCACAAGCATGCATAAACACATGCATGCAAGCACACACTCGCCCGTGTATGTGCATGCCCACATCTGCGCATGTGTGAGCAACACACACCCGCACATAGAAAGAGAGGGGGAGAGAGAGAGAGAGAGAGAGAAAGAGAGAGAAAGGGCTTATTTCAAGGCCATCTCACACACATATGTACTCTTTTATGTTCCTTGATTGAATATGACAATAACATGAAAATGCTTTGCAATAGGCTGGTTTGTCTCTCCTCAACTGCAAACATATTTCAATCTAAGAACTAGAATAAAAGATTTGTGTAAATCCTGGTAATAGCATGCAATAAAAGTAGAGCTCCCAATTTTAGCATGTGTTACATCCAAGCAAACGAACCAATTACACCAAGAAACCAGTAGATATCATCATCGTCAGTGCCTAAAAAACCAGTAGATATCATCATCATCATCATCGTCAGTGCCTAAGAAACCAGTAGATATCTTGGGGCTAATTGTCAATTTTGTCATAGTTCAGTACCATATATTTGGCATTGGAAGATGCGTATCATGTCAGAGCAATAAATAATGACAGATCCCATACATCAAATTAACCATAAAATTCAATGTAGTTTGCACTTAGGAGAATCTATATAGGTTATAACTAGATGACTTTCCAACTGATATCACAACTTGTCAATTTATAATTTGTGCCTATGTATTATTTAAATAGAAATGAAAGATATGACAGACGATTAGAAAAGGATGAGATGAAAATGGCACCTTGTATCTATCGAAAAACTCTACCTGCACAAAGAAACAACACAGCAAATTATACTAGAAAGGAAAAGCGCAAATGGATAAAATATCAGAAGTATCTTGACAAGCAATGACAGAAACCTTGAGAGATAAAAGAATCCAGTATAAAAAGCACAGTAATGAGAATGGCATTTTTTATGCACCAAAGTGATATGCTTTCCTGTTTGATAAAAGCATGTTTACCTTGTAGATATCATTATCGCTGAATGCTGATGATGTTTGAGAACATAAAAAAATTTCCCAGTGTGGTCCAGAATATGCAATGGGTTCATACATAACTTATTAACAAGCTAAAATAGAGGAATCATACCTTCTGAACCAATATCCTCCCAAAAATTCGAACTCTTAAGGCTTTCATCACCTTTTCCCACATAGTGTTCATGTTTATGACAAAAATAATAGTGAAAATTGGCTCTAAAATATACAAAACTCCCACTTTAGTGAGCACGTCCCATAAAGACTCCGGCCTCTTCCCAATAAGTACCTCAAAAAATTTTCCTGTGACAGATAAGTAAATAACCAATTAAAATTGTCAGCAGAGGTAAGCTATGGATAATCATATTCAGTAAAAAGTGTATTGAACTCAGTAACACTGTCAGCAGTTTGGCAAATAGAAATTTGTCAACAATAGGCCTGTAGCAACAACTGGAAAAAAGAAACATACATCAGACACTAATAGGATTCTAACTGAGTGAATAGTGCACAATCCAAATAGCCAAGCTTAAAAGAGGAGAAGCTTGTAACTTCCATGAAAAAGGTCTATATCATTATCACCTACTTATAAATGTTAAAAAAAAAAGTTAACTTCTAAATAAATTGAGAAAAAAAAATAGGTAACTTCAAAATAAATTGACAAAATGCAATATACAAAAGACGGCAGAAGATGTTCCATGTGTATTCTAAGGAATCCATTATTTACCATGAAATTTTACTCAAAACAAAAGAACTCCATTAAATACAATTTCCAATACAATTAGCAGATTAACCAAAAAAAAAAAATCCTAACATCCTTAGCCACATTCATATTGACCAGTTCAGAAGCTAAAGTTACATAAAAAACAAAACAAAACAAAAAACAATTAGATTTCATAAACAACAAATAATTTGCTCCAAAATGGGTTCTGGGGGGACATACCAGAAAGCAAAGGCATGGAAAGAATACATGCCGTACAACCCAATAAAGAAACAACTGAAACTGCAATTCTCAGCCTGTGCTTAATCAACAAAGTCCCAATAAGACCCCAACTCAATGGAGGAGCAGCTTTAGCCCCCAAATAACTTTGCTCTGCAAAACCCCCACTTTCAAAACCTCTGGTATATGGGTCTGGAGCAGGAGGAGATATAAAAGCACCCATGATTCTAGCGTTTCCATTTGTTGAAGTCCTTGACCTCAAAACCTTAGAATTAGCTCTGTTCAGACAGTGTAATCTTGAGGTTCTTTGATAAGGTTTAAAAAAGGGGAAGGGGGGTACTTTTGGACATGGAGAAAGGGAATTGGGCTTGAAATGGTTTAAGGTTTGGAGGTAGAGATTTGCAGAAGCCATGGGAGGGGCAATAATGGTACTTAGCTTTTCTTTCTTTCTACATGCACATAGTTTTGATGGGCTCAGCCAGGCCAATTATTCAGGGGTGTGGTTTCTAGAAGGTTGCAAACTTGAACACACCTCCAAATTTGGTTATATCATGTAACTTTCGTATACAAAATTATTAAGATTATCTTAAATTTTATTTTTATATTTAAATATAAAATTTTAAACTTAAAAATTAGTTAAAATCTAGTAGATCTATAAAATATGAAAATCTTGAAAATTGATGATCTAGATAATGTGTTGCAAGATACACTATTTTTTTAACTCAATTTTTTTTTTTTCATATTCATACATCTCGATGTCGAAATGATCAATTATAGGATTTTTAAACATTAAAACAATCTTTTCAATAGATTTTTGAGGTGCATCTATAATACTACATTTTAAAGTTACAAAAAATAAACTTTTTCCATTATTTAGTTGTGCAGAGCCTATATTTTAAAAATTACCTTATTGAACAATGGGTGTGGTTTGTATAGAGCCTAAGCTCTAAACAATCAAATTAGAGACAACCTTCAAATAGTATCGAGAATGTGGTTTCAATACTGAAAATATTTGTGATAGCCTTAAAATATATTTTCATTTTTATTTATGAAGTTTGAAGCTTCAAAAATAGTGTAGATCAACATATATTTGAAAACTTGAAAATTAACCGTTCAAAAATGCGTTATTGTCTCATGCTAGACCACATTTCTACAATATATTGTTCAGAGGTACAAAACATCTAAATAGGCGGTCCATTTAATGTTTTCTTGATATATTATTATTTTTAGTTTTTAAAAGTTATTTCTTTTTCCAATCTCATGTTAAATATTATTTATAGTTTTAAACTATATATTTATTTCTAGGCGGGTCGCGTGCTAACCGCGGTAGGTTAAATGGGTTGCGCTGACTGAGAAAATATCTGCCTTTAATAACTACTATGCCCCTGAGTAAATAACTTCTTGGCTCTGTGTATTGAGCAAGGCAGAGCCATGGCATGTTAAATGGGTTGCATCTACAGTCATGTTTGGAGGTCAGCAGCCCAAGCAGTGCAGTATAAAATTTGACGGTTGTTATGTATCAGTTCACTGTGTAAAGTATATGAAGAATTATATCAATAGCACGTATGTTATGCTCTTACTTCTACTTGCTAAATCAAAATAGCTAGTTTGGGATGATTTTTCATTCTGAAATTTTGGGAACCACCTAAGGCCAGCTAAGGCATCATTGGGCCAAAATAAAATAACTGAGGGGCAGTCATTGTGGTTGTGTGGCACAAGTACCAAACTTGGGTCCCCAACTATATCTGAACATTCCATTTGGGCTGAAAGGTGAAAGCTAAACTCTATTTTATCCCATCTTCTCTTGGCTCTCTGCGTATTCTCTATAAGATAATTGTTGGTCTTGTTCCGATATAGATCTACATAGACCAGTTCCATAGCTGAGTGAGAGAGAGAGAGAGGCTTTTTAGTTGATTAATGAAGTCCTTTATTCCAAAGGTTACTTTCAATGGTTCTGAGGTTGTTGTTGCTCGCGTTCGGCGAATTGTGGTAGGTTCCTTTTGTCTCCTTTTGGTCTATACAATTGGGCTAAGAGAGGATGAAACCTCTCATATTTGCCCGAGGCTTTCCGTTTAGGTAGTGGTACGGTGGATTTTATTCTGCAGTCGGATCGTGATGTGGTGAGTGCTTGGAAGGAGAGGTTTTATAGAGTGTGTGGGTCCATGATGACTTTGATCGCTTGGAGTCCGACGATGCATTCTTCCTTTGTCAATAAGGAATTGTTCTGGGTTCGTTTATGGGGCGTTCCCCTTCATGTGTGGGATGTAGCAATGCTTAAAGATATTGCCAATTTATTTGGTGAATTATATGATATTGATCATAACATTCTGAGGGGTTCATGTGCTTCCTTCGCTAGGGTACAAATTCGTCGTATTGCCGGAATTCCTTGGCTAAGACAAATCAAATTACAGGTGGGCAAGGATTGCTTTTTGATTGACGTGGTTGTGGAAAGTATAGATATGGGGATGATAAAAAATTTTGAGGTGCCAAATAGTTATGACATGCTCAAAAGTATTGTAAATCCTATAGGTCTGGTGGAACCAATTGGTAATGTGGAGGCTACACGTGCAGGGAAAGATTGGACCGAGGTGTGTTGGCGAAAATCTCCGACAAGATTCCAGTGGAATCAGCAAAACAATGGAATTCTGGCAGTGGAGTTTGAGCTCTATCAGTCGGATAATTTTAAAATGGGCGGAAAAATCTTTAATTCTAATCGACGTGATTCTAAGAAATGGAAGTCGGTTTTTAAATGTTTTAAAATCACGCAAAGATCGGTTCCAGTAAGGCGCTTACTGGATTGTATGGTAAATTATGTCAAGTCGGTGGCGAAGATCCCGGAGGAGAGCCGATATCATGCTGGGACTATATCGAAACCTCATATTACCGTGGGTTCACCAGATGAAGTTGGTGAAAAGTTATGTTGGTTAAGGACGGTGAGAGTTGAGAAAGTGGCAGGGTGATGTCGGGGATAAATGCAGCTGGGGAAAAGGAAACTCAAGGGTTCAAAAAACCATTCCCAATTCTTGCCCCGCCTGTTTCTCTAGTTTTTGCAGCGTCTAAACAGTTGGTTGGGCTTTTGATCTACGCAATCTTGATGGCGGACATACTAAGATTTATCCCATGCCGTAAAGGAGCAAAGAAGTGCTCTGTTGTGGGTGATAGACCTCGTTTTGATCCTTTGGAAGTGGATGAGCAAGCCATGGTGGTTGTTTTTTAGGCTGAAGTGGAGCTCAACGTAGGTTCCCTGTCTCTTCATAATCTGGGGTTGGGGAAGATTTGGTGGAAGAACTAGGAGAAAGCGCGGAGGATATTTCGTCGGAAATGGTTGATGACGTACATGACAGTGTTGTTGCTGCTTTGGCAGATGATGGAGTGGAAGACCCCTTGTCAACACTGGTGCCCATGGAGCCGGCAACCTCAATTGCTTTCTTCCCTCGTTCTCTAGTGGTACCAATGGGATCAATGGGGGTTGATGATGCGAAATGTTAAGAGATAGGGGCCATTTTGGATGATTTGGGAGCTGAGTTTAATGATAACGTCCCCATTGGTGTGATTGTTCAAGCAATCAAAGAGAAGAAGAATGCTACGAAGGTAGGTCTTGATGGAGTATGTATAGCAAATAGGTCCAAATCGAAGCCTAAGGGTGTTCCTGATGCTCGTGAAGGTACTGAGAATTATGAGAATGTGGAGAAATCGCAAGCCCAGTGCAGTCAAGGTCCCCTAACGAACAAATGAAAGAAGTATACTTCTGTCAAAGGTAAAGGGAAGTGGTCTGCTGCCCCTTCCAGGTTCTCTAGCAGGCTAAGGACCAGGGGTCCTAATCTAATTATTAGGGAGCCGAAACTGAATGTGGAAGCTCCATTTGAAGTTAGTTCGAAGTCTGGCTCTGGTGAGGATGATGGTGATAATAGCGCTGATGTTGAGACGGCAGTACCTGATTTTGAAGGTCCAGGTTCTTCTTCTTACTTTCCTTAATGTCAATTCTTTCTTTGAATGTTAGAGGGTTAGGGGGTGCTAGTTGTAAGAGGGATGTGCTTTTCTTAACTACGAAATTTAAATCTAATGTTGTAATTTTACAAGAAACTAAACTTCCCAGCCCTAATCTTGTTGGGGCTCGATGTGTTTGGGGCTCTGGAGCAGTAAGTTTTGATGAGATTGACTCTAATGAGCTTTCTGAGGGTTTATGGGTGTTATGGAATCCTCAAATTTTGCATTGTTTTGAGGTTTTAAAAGGGGAAAGATGGATTGCTACTATGTTTGAAGGTCCAAAACCAAATTGTGTAGGGGGTTTAGTGAATGTTTATGGCCCAAATGATGCTTCTCTAAAATCGGTTTTTCTTGATGATTTATTGGTGTTTTTGTCTGGGTTGAATATACCTTTATGTGTGGGTGGGGATTTTAATTTAATCAGATGGCTTGAGGAGTATTTCTAAGGGTATAGGATTAATTATTCTATGTTGTTGTTCAACTGTTTTATCCAACGTCTTAGTTTGGTGGATCTGCCTTTGCAAAGTGCTTTGTTTACTTGGATGGATAATTACCCCGGGAATTTGGTTATGACCAAGATTGACAGGTTCTTGCTGTCTTGTGAGTTTCTTGCAAGTTTCTCCTTGGCGTTGGTCAAAACATTGCCTAGGCTATCCTCCGACCACACACCTTTTGTTGTTGTGCTTGAGGTCTCAGTTTGGCAGTCCTAAGCCTTTTAAGTTGGAGTGAGGTTGGTTATTAGAGGAGGGTGTAGTGGATATTATTAGAAGGACTTGGGAAAGTGTTATAACCTTTGGTTCTCTTGATTATCAGATGCATAAAAAACTGCTATTTGTGAAACATAAGTTAATAGCGTGGAAGAGAGATATTAAGTATCAATTAAGAGCTAATATTGACCAACTGTTGGATGATATTCAAGTTATTGATCACCGTATTCAAAATGGTGGTGTTCTCTTTGACTTAGTGGGTAGGGAGCGAGTAGGAAAAATTAAATCCCTCAAAGAGTTGCGCACCTCTGAAGAAATATATTGGAGACAGAGGTTTCAGGTGAAATGGCTAAAGGAGGGCGATTTGAACACCAAATTTTTTCGTGCTATAGCGAGTTCGCGTAGGAGATAGAATGATATCTCAGGGATCACTATTGCAAGGGTAGTGTAAGATGACTTGGAGATGCGTAATTTAGCTATTATCGAGCACTTCTATAAGGCCTTTTCATCTGGTATTATTGCTACTCCTCGTTTGGTTCGTGTTCCTTTTAGAACTTTATCAGCGGAGCTGGTGGCTGGTTTGGAGGTGGATAAGTCAATGGAAGAACTGAAAGCCGCGGTTTTATCCCTGTCAGGGGATAAGGCTCTAGGACCTTATGGCTTTCCGATTTGCTTTTTTCATAGGTTTTGGTCGTTGATTTCTGGAGAGCTGCACGGTTTGAAGCTTCCTTGAAAGGGGTGAGCTATTCAGAGAGGTAAATGGCACTTTCATTGCCTTAATAATGATTAAGGAACAATATGACATTAAGCATATTTCGTTGTTCACTAGTCTCTACAAAATTGTTGCTAAAGTATTGGCTTTGCAGTTGAAAAGAGTTTTAAGTGGTTCAATTTCATGTCCTCAAACTGCTTTCATTAATCATAGACTTATAACAAATAGTATCCTAATTGCCCAATAATGTATTCACTCTAGGAAGGAGTGTAACGAGCCTGGAGTCGTTATTAATCTTGATATGGAGAAGGCTTATGATAGAGTGGAGTATATTGATGGAAACTATAAGGAGCATGGGATTTGGGGAGAAGTGGCGTAAGTGGATTTTGGCTGTGTTTCGTCAGCTAACTTTTCAATTCTTATTGATGGTCGTCCCAAGGGAAAATTCATGTCTTCCAGAGGCCTCCGTCAAGGTGATCATATTTCTCCTTTCCTCTTCACTGTTTATGCGGAGTAGTTTAATTTGATGATCTCTATTGTGGTCAATAATGGACGATTGGCAAGTTTCTCTGTGGGACTCAATGGACCGGTCATTTCTCATATGCAGTATGCCAATGATACTTTGTTATTTCTGGACGCAAAAAAGGATTATATGGAGTACTTAGGAAACTTCTTGAGGTGTTGTGAAGTGGTTTTAGGTCTGAAAGTTAACATTTTAAAAACCTATTTGATAAGGGTGAATTGCAATGGAGGCTTAGCAAATGATTTGGCACAGGTTATGGGTTGTAAGGTAGAGTAGTTTCCAATTACTTATTTGGGCCTTCCAGTTTTTAACTCCAGACTGCCTATCTTTGTATGGGATCGAGTCATCCACCGTGCGCAAGTTAAGTTGGATATGTGGAAACCCAAGTACTTATCAATTGGTGGACGTGCTACAATGGTCAAGTCGTGTATGGCTAATCTTCCCATCTATCAAATGTCCTTTTTGAAGATATCTTCCATAATTGTTAAGAAAGTTGAAAAGATGATGTGTGATTTTCTATGGGATTCCTTTGAAGATTCGAAGAAATTCCACCTATTACGATGGGATAGAGTGTGCACTCCCAAGAGTGAAGGTGGTGTAGGTATTTACAGGTTGACTGTCATGAATGAAGCTCTATTGACTAAGTGGTGGTGGCGTACATTGATGTTCAAATATCAACTTTGGTGTAAGGTCCTCATTGCTAAATATGGTATTGATAGGTTTGGTGTGTGGATTGGTGGTGGTAGCTCCAGTGCATCTAGATCGGTTTTTTGGAAATATATCTTTTTGTTCAAAGCTTATCTTCATAGAGATATAAGATGGTGTGCTAGGAGTGGTGCTCGAGTTCCATTTTGGCATCAAAAGTGGTTGGGTGATAGCCCGCTGAAATCCTCCTTGCCAAATCTTTTTTACCAAAGCTTCCTTCCTTAATGTGTTGATTAGCGAGATTGTTCAAGGTGGTGGTGAGCAAGTGGTACGGGATATGCAGTTGCGGTATAATCAGGTCTCTGGTATGGTGGGTAATCAGGTATCTAGCTTGCTCTCTAAACTTGATGAGGTAGTCTTATCTGAAGTTGTGTCTGATGAGCTTATTTGGGAGCATAGTAAGGATGCTGTCTAATCAGTTAGTGCTATGTATTCAATGTTGTTTCATGATCAGCCTTGATAGTCCTTACCTTAAATCTCCCAAAATTGGAAGTAGCCGATCCCTCATAAGGTTCAGTGGTTTATGTGGTTGGCTGGCTTGAACAAGGTGCTCACGATCAACAATCTCATTAAGAGGGTTAAAATATTCCCAAATATTTGCTTACTTTGTAAAGAGGATGGGGAGTCCATTGCGCATTTGCTTATTCATTGTCAATTTGCTACTAATATTTGGTATTGGTTTTTTGGAAGGGTTGGTTTTAGTGCATCTTTGCCTCATAGTGTGTTAGGTATTGTTACCCAGTCAGTATTGCTTGGCGTGTTTAAGGTAGGGATCAAGTTATGGCAAATTATTAGAGGTGCTATTTGTTGGAAGTTACTGAAGGAGCGGAATAGACAGACCTTTGAAGGTATTTGTCTTCTTTTGAAGAGTGTGATCCAACTTATTGTACATACGTCTTGGAGCTGCATGTCGGTTCTAGGGGAGGAGAGTCAGATAAGAGAGGTTGATCTAAGGCTCAATTTAGCTTAGCCGGTATTTATGAGAAGTGTTAGGATGAGACAGATTGGAAGTTGGACACCCCCTGTTTTAAGTTGTTTGAAGCTGTATTTTGATGGGAGTTCTCTTGGTAACCCAGGTCCTTAGGGGGGGGGGAGGGGGGGGGTTGTTCGTGATTGGAATGGTGTAGTTGACTTGGCCTATGTGGGACCTATTGGCACAACTACCTCTAATACGGCTAAATTCTAAGCTCTGCTTAATTTCATAAGGTTTAAGAAATTGGTCCACTGATTATGGTTGAAGGAGACTCCCTTAATGTAATTCAGTGGTGCAATAAGGAACAACGTGTGCTGTGGATTTTGCACTCGGTCTGGCTACAGGTGCAAAAGCTTACGAAGATTTTATCCTTAACTTTTAGGCATGTTTTTCGGGAATCCAATGAGGTTGCATATAAGTTGGCTAAGAGCGGCATCTCGATGGATGAGGTTTTTATTCTTAATGATGTAGGGGCTGTATGATGTAATCTGTTTGTTTCCTAAGTAATAAAAGTGATAACTATCGTCAAATAAAATAAAATAAAATAAATGAACCCCCTTATTTCAAACTTTTTAGGGGCCTTTATGTCGCTCCAAGTGGAACAAATAAAGAACTAAGTCAATACCAGTATTTGCAAACTCGGTCTGTTCAACTCGGAACCGGGCACTAGACAGTCCAATTTTGGTGGTCAGGCCAGGAATTTTTAAAAACAATATATATATATATATATATATATATATATATATGTGTGTGTGTGTGTGTGTGTGTGTGTGTGTGTGTGTGTGTGTGTGTGTGATCCAAAAGAATAAGGGATTTATTTATAATGTGTTTTTTTAATGATTTTTATCATTTTGGCAAAGATTGGAATGTGTTTTGGCTATGAATACTTATTTTTACATTTTTCCATATTTTTGAATTTTTTTTGAAAAATACCCATGGTACAAATCGATTTCTTAGAATCCACGTTTAATCATGCTTTAAATATACTTTTCATAATTTTTTAGATTTTTTTAATACTTTATTGACCAACTGAGACCTGCCTGGTCAGGTTGGTATACTGGTTAGTCAGACTCAGCTTTTTGTTGGTTTCGAGGCCGATTCGATTTCTGAAACACTGGTCAAGACTATGGGCAATGAGGTTTCAAGCAAAGTTATCAATATCGTAACAAACCAACAGTCAAATTCAAACCATCCAACGATGCTTTGGCCGATTTAGTTGAAAGTAAAAGAGTATGGTAAAAAAATCGATCACAACTAGTGTTTCGCTAAATATGGCCAGTTCATCCTGCCTGTTTCAACTGGTTTGACTAACAAAATTAATTTGGACACTTTTTATTTTTCTAATATATTAGATATTAAATATTTTTTCACTAATGTGTTAGTATTATTATTATTTTTTGACGTACTAAATATATCACGTATTTTTAAAAGGGAAAAGTTTATATAGAGCCGAGGCTCTAAACAATCACATTCGAGCCTACCTAAAAAATTCCACTAGATGATTGTTTTGATGCCCAAAAATCCTCAAAATTGATCATCTCGACATCAAGATGCATGGACATGAGAAAAAAATGATTTCAATTTTCAAGATTTTCAAGATAATGTAATGCATTTTTTGGCCGTCAATTTTCAAGATTTTCAATTTTTCAAGATTTGTTGATGTGTACAATTTTTGAAGCTTTAAACTTTATAAATAAAAATAAAATTTTATTTTAAGGCTATCACAAAGATTTTCAGTGTTGAAACCACATTTCTCGATACTATTTAATGGTATGCTCTAATTTGATTGTTTAGCGCCTAGGCTCTATACAAACCGCACCCTTTTTTAAATATTACTCATATTTTATCTTTAGAATTTAAAAAAACTAATAAAACCAGTCTAACTGGCAGTCAAACTAAAATTGGCTGCACCATCCCCTCAAGAGTTTAGTGACAAGTCAGATCCTAATAACAATCGTTTCGAGCATATCAAATCTCCACTATTTTGGAGGGTTGTTCGTTAAATTTATGTCATTTGATTTATATTTGGATGCTCTATTATCTTCAAATTAATCATTGTACATAAAATATTATTTATACATTTATACAAATTACTTACATATAGTAATATATAATTATTTACATTTGTAATGTATATTAATTATTCCATAATTGATGTTAGTTATTATATACTAATGATTATATAATTTTTAATATGTATTAAAATGTAATAATATATATTATAAGATTTAATTATACGTTATAGCATATAAATTAATTGTAGTTATATATTATATAATTAATTGTTTACAACCAAATCCGGCGAGATATGTGATGAAACCTCATTTGAATTTTATGCTTCAAATGAGCTAAAATATAAATATGTAGAAATAGTGGGGTCCGTCGAATTACAGTTAAAATAGAAACTAGATCTTGAGAAATCAAAGTTCTTTAAGAACCAGTGGCAGATCGGACTTAATATTGCATAAAATACTATCCAAAAATCCAAAAACCTATAACATATTAAACTAAATCAATTGAGAAATAAAAGAAAATAAAACTTAGCTAACCAGGCTAATCGGCCATGCACACCTGAAGACCCAAAGTTAGTGCATGTATCAAGACCACGTGTTGTTTACAACCATTGCCTTATTTTTTATCATTGGGCATGACTAATATTTATCTTTGGGAAAGTTTATATAGAGCCGAGGTTCTAATCAATAAAATTAGAGCCTATCTCAAAAAATTCACTATAAGAGGTTGTTTTGGTGCCCAAATATCGTCAAATTGATCATCTCGACATCAAGTTGTATGGATATGAGAAAAAGATGGATTTCAAGTTTTGAAAATAGTTATTTCGTAATGAATTTTTGGACCTTCAATTTTCAAGATTTTAAAGTTTTCATAGATATGTCGATCTACACTATTTTTGAAGCTTTAATTTTTATAAATAAAGATAAAAATATATTTTAAGGCTATCACAAAGAGTTATAGTATTGAAACCACATTTCTCAACACTATTTGAAGGTAGGCTTTAATTCGATTATTTAGAGCCTAGGCTTTATACAAACCGCACTTATCTTTTAAGGTTATTTACATGATACAAACTTATCTTTTATAGACAAATTACACATCATAAAATATAGAAATAGATCATAATTTCCTATACTATACTCAGATTTATTATAAAATACAAGATATTGCATCTACCATTCCTAAATATACAGATTACAATATATACCTTCTATATTAACAATGTATATAATACATACTTTCCTTCCACACTCCCCCTCAAACTCAATATGTTATAAGAGAGAGCAGCTGGAGTTTGAATACTAATTGCGGAAAACGAGTAGTTGAAACTTCAGGTGTATAGTATGACTAGTAGATGCAGTAGTTGCCATGCTCCGATTGTTTGATCAACAAGCACAAAAAGCAGCGACGGATGAACAAACATAAGGAACAAATGGCCTCAAGAACTGATGGCTATAGAGAAAAACATATTAGAGAATTGAAAAAGACTCGGCAGAGAGACAAATCCGAGAGTCAAAAAGTTGCATCGACCGGGTGAGCAACAAACTCATATTGAAAATCAGCCACAATGCTTTAGGGACGAATAATATACATAGCTAAGATGAATCTGGCTCTGATACTATGTGAAAAGTCTCAGGTTTATTTGGCTCTGATACCACCTGAAACATCTCAGGTTTATTCGAATAGACTCAGTGTCCATTTATGGTATATTCATATAAACTTGTATTTTATAGAAAAATTATATATCATAAAATATAAAAATAAATCACAGTTTCCTATACTATACATAGACTTACCATAAATACAAGATATTGTATATACCCTTCCTAAATATACATATACAATATATACATCCCATATTAACCAAGTATACAATTTATACTTTATTTTCACAAAATTTACTAATGTTTAGTTTGAAAAGCTAGGATTTATAAGGTTTGATGGCCTAGGTCTAGGGTTAGCTTATAGAGCAATGATTTCATGCAACAATGGTATAATAGTGTAATAGTATAATGCAACCACACTTCTAAAAAACCATGTTTTTGGCATTTATATGACTCCAAAATTTGCACACCCATTCTCTTCATCCTCATAATCAATCTTATGGAAAAAAAAAAATTCAATTTGCACCCTAGATACGGTCAAAATTAGTACCCTCCAACAATGAATCTCGACCATCCATTCGGTGAATTTCAAGATCTAGGCCTTGACAAATCCAAAATCATTTTTTTCTTTTTTAGCATTGTTAATCTAATGATGATAACACTATATAAAAATTTTGGGAATAAAAACATCCTTTTGAGGCCTATATCTAACCTTCTCACTGGAATGGACGGCTTATATTAATTGGGGTAGAAAAACACTTTTTAGGGCACTTTTTTCTAAATTTTATTTTTATGTGATTATTATTTTGAATGAAAAGAGTATAAGAATTGTGTCAAACAAATATCTCTAACATGGTTTTTTAGTGTAGTTGCATTATATTATGATACAACCGTTGCATGAAATCATTACTCTAGCTTATAAATTCAAAGTTATAACTACAAGCCATATTAAGCCCCACAACTCAAAACAAAAAAAAAATTGTATATTATGAGTAAATCC
Source organism: Amborella trichopoda (assembly GCF_000471905.2). The sequence goes on along the minus strand of NW_006500346.1, from coordinate 2,157,553 downwards.
CTTTTTTTGTTAATCTTTTGTTTCAATTTTACCCTCACTAACGAGATTCTAAATCTAAAATCACTAGTCTTTGTTTGTTTTAAGTGACTATTAAGTTTGGATGTTAAAAATCATAAGTCCCTCTTGACTTCGGATTTTGAATATTCGAAGTTGTATGGAAATCTCAACTATAATACAACTTCGAGTATTAAAAATTCATAGTCAATAGTGATTCCAGATTTTCAATATCCGAGTAATTTTAGTTTTTTTTTCTAAAAATGACTTCAAAAAATTATAACTGTGGATATTGAAAATCTGAAGTCATCGGTGAGTCTAGATACCCGATCCCCATTGTTGTGACCTCTTTATACTAAAACTAAGTTGTCTCTTTGTATAAATTTTTAATAAAAAAATATTTTTTTTAATTATTATATTTTTTAAATTAGGTAAGTATCTCTAAATTAAATTTAGATGGCTAAAAATTAAATGGTCCCAAAATCAAATGGAACTTGACACGTCTTACCTCTCAAAGTAAATGCAAGTGAAATAATGCTTCAAACTCACATACATGTTATAACCACTTCCAAGTTTCAATGTAACCTTAACTACTCCATGTAGTTCTCTCTCTCTCTCGTGGTTCTTTCTTATCTCACTCAACGTGCCTCATAGCATGTGTCACGAGTCACACATTCTCTATCTCTCTCTCTCAGTCATATCCAGTGTTTTAAATTTCGGATAGGCCGGATGAATCGGTGATTTGGCAAATCGGTTTGAATTGATAATTATCAGTGATTTAAAAAATAAATTGGTGTCTTGGATCGAGTATCCCAAAAATTGGTCCGGATCAGTAAATCTGCAGTCCGGATCGCTATTTTACTGTAAAAAAAAATAGCGAACTCGCAAAAAAATACGTGAAAAATAGTGAACTGGCCAAAAACCGGATTGGATTGGTGAATCGACGGTCCAGATTGTCGTTTTATTGTAGATAAACGTTGATTTACTATTCGGAACCACTAGTTCCCTAATGGATTTGGTTGTTTTCCTATATATATATATATATGCAGAATCGAAACAAGGTGACCGATCCTTGAATAAGACCAAACGTTTATGTGCCGACCCAGTGTTTTTTAATTCACTAATAATTACAATGGGATTGTAAGGGGAAGGGATTTAAATTATAAGGGAGTAAATGGTAAAAAAATAAATAAACAGCAATTTGTTAAAAGGAATAGTAAAAAAGGGGGTTAAAGGTTGAGGGGTAGCTACTCATGGACGAAGGATGTATAGGGGACCTTCAAATATGAGGTTTGTGTTTTCTCCCAAAATATTATGGTTTTTTGGAAAATATTTTTTGCATTGAAGTCAGTCAAACCCTAATTTTTTTTTATCATAAATCCATTTCTAAGATGAATTTTGGAGGGACTCTTGGCTGACTAATAAAAACCTTCGCATGGGTGGATAAAGTTTTTGTAAGACCTAAATAAAACCTAGTTAAAATCTTCCAAAAGCACTTTGAGCCTAAGAGATCTCCATGATGGCTTTAAAATTGATTTTTAATATGGATTATGAATTTTAAGCCAAAAAAACAGTACAAATCTTGCATCGAACACTTATTTTTTGGGTAAAATAGATGGTCTAGATAATGAGTTAATACATTATGTTTAGGGTTTGAAATCTTTATTTTTTGTTCATCATTATAAGGGTGGCAATCGGCTGGGTAGCGTTACAAAATATGGTTCGAGGGCTGGGTTAGACCAAGATAGGCTCGGTCCGGCCCAACGCTTCATTTTTTTTTTTTTCATATTTTCTACATTGTTTTCCTTTAATTTTACCTGATGCAGGCTGCCCCGATCGAGCCGTAATAGGGCTAGAACCGGCCCATATGGCAGTAGGCCCGGGCTAGATCTAAGTCTGGCCCAGCCCAAGTCGGACCCGGCCCAGCCTAGCCTATTGTTAACCCTACACAACCATAATGGTCAAGGCCATTATTTGAAGGTGTTTTCAAGCGTGAGAACCGCAATTTTTTATGTTTTTATGGCGAGACTTAACTTATTTTAATAGAGCTGCAGCCTTATCAAACTTAATTTTTTATTTTATTAGAATAACGGGAACCTCTTGGGAGAATCTCTGATACGATATTTCTTCAGAGAGTGAATCGCTCCTCCATGTGAGTCGAGCTCAAAACTCTCTCTCCCTTCGTTCTCTAGTTAGTGAGAGAAAACCCTAATTGTTGTCGGAGCTTTGGGGTTTCTAATGAGGGTTCAATGAAGGCTTGGAGCTCTCTCGTTGTCTTGATACCTGTTTCTGTAGGGATACGAGTGGATCTAGGGTTCGTTTTGACCTGAAGATTGTTATTTCGGGGAATATAATTCGTTAATGGCGGATCAGAAGATAGTGTCGGGCTGGATTTTTATAGGATTTTTCTGTGGCCTTTTTGGAGTTCTTTATGCCAGTGCAGGCGATGCTGATCCCCTTTACAGGTAGCTCTCTGATGAGTGTTTGATTTTTTGATTCATATGTCATGTGTTCATTTGGTTATGGATTTATTGTCGTGTGTTTATTTATTGCTCCTCAGGATTTTAGTCTATGAACTAGTCTTCTGGTCATGGATTGATTTTTTCTCTCTAGGAGTTTGAGCGGTTTTCTATTTTCTAATCTCTCTCTCTCCTCAAATGTATTCGTGCTGTTGTTAACATTTGAAGTTCTTCAGTATTTACTCATAATATTTGATTATCTATTATAAATGTTAATTTTTTACTATTATTTATATTCCCCCTTTTTTATTTGTTAATATTGTTGTTAGGTTTCTTTGATTTTTTCATGGGGTTGATTTTACTCTCTCTCTTATTTCATCGGTCTATTTTGCTTTTTCATCTTTTATCATTATTTATCGTTTTCTGTAAAGTATATGACATATTGACATGCGTACTTCTCTCTCTAGGAGGTTGCCCACTATGGCCGTATACAATTATTTGGATCCCTATCTGCTTATTTACATGTCTTGTATTTGTTCTTATTATCACATGTATTGGATAATTAGAATAGCTCTTTTTGATTGCTCCGTTTTTTTACATGTTATTTATTTTGGTAAATTAGGAGTTTGTTTTCTTGCAATTCAACATTTACATGTCATTTAGTCTTTTAATTGATCTTTATCTTCCTTTGGCCATTGAAGAAGTAGCAGGAGCGGGCCTTTGAAAAATACAAAATAATGTTACAACCATGAATTGTACTCGGATACACAAACCAATTCTAGTTGTATGTTGGTCTATGCGGACGAGTCCCGACACAGTGGAAACAAATAAACATACACAAAACCTTAAGGATTTGATAGATGTTACTTATTTTTATATTTGATTTTACTAATTTGTAGTTGGAGTAGATATCCCATTCCTTCCCATTCCTCAGGTTGACCTCATGATTACTAAAACCAAAAATACAATTTCCCAATGCAAATCTTGAGACTTTGATGGATGGCCTGGACGTTCTTGAATTGCCAATGGGGTTTTTCTTTTCTAGGAGTTTTAATGAAAGAGACTAGCAGTAGAGCGAGAGAGAGGCACATCAGGTTTAGAGAGAGAGAGAGAGAGAGAGAGAGAGAGAGAGAGAGAGAGAGAGAGAGAGAGAGAGAGAGAGAGAGAGAGAGAGAGAGAGTAG
>NW_006500346.1:2131441-2153897 GCF_000471905.2 Amborella trichopoda | reverse complement strand
GAGAGAGAGAGAGAAGGCATTTTTGATAAGGCATGTGAGTTACACTTTTTCCCTTAGGAATTGCGTTTTCTCTTTAACTTCTTTATATAGGAATATCCAATGAGTGAGTCCTATAGAAAAAAAAGAGAGTAATACTTCCTAGTTTGAATAATACTCTCTCTAACAAATTCTATCCCAAAATAAAAATCCTTATCTTTTGCCTTTCTTTTCTCACTACCATTACCAAATTTTGTAATAATGATGCAAATAAAAAATTTATGGTTTTTAATTTTTTATTTTTATATTTTTATTGTAGAGATTTGGTTTAGGTTTAGTGGATTTAGGATTTTTAGTACATGATGAGTTGGCTTATCTTGTGGTGAATGAACTAACTTATCTTTCAAGATGATAAGTAGAAGTTATGTTTTAAGTAGAAGTTATTTTTTATTATCTTTTTAGAAAGAAAAGATAACATGAGATTTAGAAAGATAGATGGAGATAGACATGACATGGGAGGGAGATAGAGATTATGTGGGGGGAAATAGAGGAAAGTACGTGACTTAGAGAGAAAATATGGAGTTGAAGAGAGAGAGAAAATAGGGGCTTGGGAAAAACATGTGAAACAATCGTATAAGTTGGAGAGAGAATTTTATGGGTTTTTTATTTCTTATTTTGTATATAAAGGGAAGAGTCCCTCATTGTAAAGGGCAGTGAATGAGAATTGAATAAAATTTGGTCTTGTGAAGATATCGTTCTTGGTGTGGATTCTCTTGCAGACCTTGAGAGAGGTATATTCTCTCAACTTTTTCTTTTTTTATTTTTATTGTTCCCACGTTATTTTCTCCCTGCATCACTTGGTATCAGAGAAAGTAAGACCTAGAGATCCATTTATTTTATTTTATTTTATTTATTTTATTTTATTTTGTTATTTTTATTTTTTTGCAAAACCACCAAAAGCTAATCCTACTCATGTTATGGACGATCGTTGGGGACAGGCTATAGAAAATTTGACTAAAGCCTTAGAGGATGTTTGAACCGAAGTACATGAAATGAATTAGGGGATGTAATGGTTGGAGAACAATGTTCTTCGTGAAGAAGATGCTCGCAGCCACATTGATCTTGCACTAGTAATTCTACTACAAACCCAGGGTGTTGATTTCGAGTGTAATAATTCTGGTATTAAAATCAATCTCCCAAAATTTCATGGTCAAGGGTGTTCATCGATTGCATATGGTGCTTCTTTGGAGCTAGATCCATTCCTAGTTAGGAATAATCAGCCCAAGCTCGTATTCAACAATTACTCTTGGAACACAGTCGCATGCAAAGAGTCTTACATCAGTTTTGAAGAAATTGAAAAAAAAATACCGAGGCTCATGGTGGGACTTCATCACCAACTTTTAAGAAGGCCCCTAAAAGATTTGAGTTTGATAAGCTCGAGGTCGAGCTTCTCCCTACCAACTGATGCAGAACAATAAAAATAAAAAAATAAAAAGTTGAGAGAATATACCTCTCTCAAGGTCTGCAAAGGAATCCACCCAAAAAACGATATCTTCACAAGAAAAATTTTATTCAATTCTTATTCACTGCCCTTTAGAATGAGGGACTCTTCCCTTTAAATACAAAATAAGAAACCCATAAAATTTTCTCTCTAACTTATACGATTTTCCTACACGTTTTTCCTAAGCCCCAATTTTCTCTCTTCATCTCCCTATTTTCTCTCTAAGTCATGTACTTCCCTCTATTTCCTCCCGTGTAATCTCTATCTCCCCCCCATGTCATCTCTATCTCCATCTATCTCTTTAAATCTCATGTTATCTTTTCTTTCTAAAAAGATAATAAAAGATAACTTCTATTTAAAAGATAACTTCTACTTATCATCTTGAAAGATAAGCTATTTCCTTAACCAAAAGATAAGCTAACTTACGCCCACCAACTCATGCGCTAAAAATCCTAAATCCACTAAACCTAACCAAATCTCTACAATAAAAATATAAAAATAGAAAATAAAAAAACCCTAATTTTTTTATATGCATCAAATAATATGGATGTCGTTATCTTTCTATTAACCACTAAGCTCTAAGGATATTGAAGATACCATTGAGATCCCCACACACAAGAGCCAGACTCTTAATCCAACATGTCCCATCGTCTTACAATCATAAAGATGTTTGTCCTTATAATCACTTGGGGATACATCCAATACAAGAAGTCAATAACTCTCCCATACTTTATTACGAAATGCATTGTTAGATCTTAACGAGCATTGCATCTTTCTAGGAAGAATCATATTACTTTTTCATTAAACTAACGTAGAACACCTCTTCTCTCATCGAAAATGCTCCAGCTTGCCTTAGAATATGGTTACACGGGGTTAAAAGGTTGGGATTTCTATTTTAGGGATAAAGTTTGTTAGAGAGAATATTATTCAAACTAGGAAAGGTTACTCATTTTTTAGAAATGATTATCTCATTCAACATTCCTATATGATGATGTTAAAGGCGAGATTGGGGGAGGGGGAATACTTCCTATGGGAAAAAGTGAATTCATGTGCCTCTCCAAAAAGGCCTACTCTCTCTAACTTAACGTTCTTTTTTCTTTTTTTCTCTTTCTAGAGACCCCTAAGAAAGAAAAACCCATAGGCAATTTAAGAGCTTTTGATCTTTTTAAAGCTTGGGATTTGCATTGAGAAATTGTAGTAATGGTTCTAGAAATCTTGAGACTGACTTGTGGATGCTAGCATCAAACTGTCTACCCAAAGCAGCTGGGGTGCATGGAAGGTATGGGAGATACAAACCAATTTCAAAACGGCGATCAGATTCAGATTTGAAAAAGGTATGTAACCTCTATCATATCCTTGTGATTTTGTGTATGTTTTTTATGTTTTTTTGCGTAGCAACTCACCCAACAAGTCCAAAATTTGTATCAGAGCCCCTTAATAGAGGTTCCCTCTTGAATCGGATGGCCCGTGTGGTTAGTTGATAGTTCATAAACACAAATAAATAAATAAATTGTTCGTAGCTGCTTGCATATGTGCAATGCTGACATTCAATATACATGCAGATCCCGCATGCACTAGGTTGTGTTTGCGTGTGGTGTTTAAGGGCACGTGTGGGCACGTGTTGGGCACCTTGCACACGCGGTGGTCATTCATAGAGCTGCACTGAACAAGCGCCTAACCGCTAGTTCACACACACTAAAAAAAAAAAGAGAAACAAAAAGATGGGAGGTAAAATCGCACTACACACGGGCTGTTGTGAAGGATTACTGCACATAGGTGAATGCGCTAGATTACCATGAGCAAGTGGTCATGCGAGACGAACACCTCAAGTAGTCAGGCATGACCACTGCTCTAAGGTGGTCTTTTAGGACCACAAAGCGCAGTGATCTAGCATGTTTGAACATATTAAAAATAAATAGATTGCACATGTGAGCTTGCCACAAGTGTTTACTTGCACGTTCAACCACATGTGCGACATGCACACACGTGGGGATAGAGACCAATGTTGTATGCGCATATGTGCGGCGACTTTGACAACAGACCCAAATAGGCATCACTTGTGTGGTGCTACAGCATTAAGTGCTGGAGCAGGTCCATTATCTGTTGTGCAGTCTTGCAGATACTAGATGCAACCTCAGCCTTATATAGTTTCTTGCCTCAAAAAGAGCAAATTTAGGCCCAACTTTCAGCATGAAACCCTTAAGGAAGGGAACACATCCTGAGTTAGTTACTAGATGGAAGCTTATCAGACTTTGATTGAGGATGATCATCATGCAAACTTCTCTTTGTATAGTAGTATGCATAATGACCAAACTGGTTAGTCTAGAAGCTATCCAACTGCCAGAGATATATGGCAACCTTTATAGCTCCAGGTTGTTGATTGTCAGCTACTTGGTTGTGTGCACTCTCATGGGCCCTTGAGATGTGCACAATGCTGCCAAATCTTTCCATATAGGAACATTTGAGGACAATGTACATTGAATTGTGACTTGAGTGCTGCTGGCAACATCTTGAGTAGCGAGCAATAGTGAGAAATAGATAATGGTTGTGCTCTGGTCTCTTCTTCCTGGTAACCAGATGGGGATACTAATGACACATGTTAGATGTGTCACTAGTCTCAACATTTGGAACTAGAGGCAAAATGCTGCTATGTGAGTGATAGCAGTTTTGCCATGCTTGTCGGGTTGTGCAGGCCGAAGGGTTGTAACAAACCCAAGGGCAAGCCTTAGGGCAGCATTCTTAAGAGGAAAGAGGAAATAAAGGTTGTGAGTGCCAAGAGCAAACGGAGGTCATGCAAGAACAACATTGTAAGGGGTGAGTTAGTTCTGTCATACTCTAAATGTGAGTGCACTGAGCTGAAGCAGGTATGAAATGCTCATCACACTATTTTTGCTTATGTATGAAATGGTCATCACACTATTTTCGCTTATGTATGCATCGGGGTGCTAGTTGCTCATGTGCTTCCAAAAGCTGGATTGTCGATTTGGGGCATTCAAATATGCCGCAATGGATGTTGATGGGTTCAAGTTCATTTAGTTTCCCCGTGTACCAATGGAGGTGTGAGCACTGAATGGGGAGCAACGCCGCTAAGGATGTGGTGGGCATAGGGTCATTTGGATTACTATTTTGATCTAGTCGGATCGTGTTGCTCCATTATATGCTCCATGCTCCTAGGATGATGAGGAATCCACTCTTAGGCAGAGCTTTTCAAGTAGAAGCTTCAGTTTCTTGCATGGAGTGCAATAAGTTTAGGTCTGATAAACCTTTTGCATGATTACTTGTTTTAGTGGCAATTCTTGTAGATAAATCATTTGCTTTGGACCTAAACTTATTTCACTCCATTCTTTGTTCTACATGCTCTTCTATCCATGATTATTTTTCAGTTTCTTCATATGGAATGCTACATAGAATCGCATCACTAACGATAGCATGCCTTGAAGAGCTCTTGCAATCGTTAACCAAAGTAAACCTATCCACATCAGAACCCTACTCAATGGAAATATCCATTAGGAAACCCCTTTCTTGAGGCACGGAGATTGAGAAAATTACAATGCGTAATGCAACTTGGAGCACATTGCTCTAGGCCGCATATGCGGAAAATGTGATGTGCAGATATGCAGCGCATCACCCGCATATGTGGCCGCATTACACCATGGGCAATGCACTTGCGTATGCCCTCTGTGCTCGTGGGCAGAAAATACGCCCACGAGCATTAGCAAAATTGTCTTTACCTACGGCCCCCGGGCCAAAAAACAAAAAAAAAAAACAAAAGAAGGAGAGAGAGAGAGAGAGATTAGAACCAATTTACGTAGTTCTAAGGTGATCAAACTGGTACTACCGGAGATGGCATGTCCACTAGCAACCGATGAGATTGGATGAGAGATTAGGGCATAAAAAGATATCCAAGAAAAGTAGAAAATAAGATAATTATGATAGAGTAAGTTCAGGTACTTGATGACATGTCTAATTGAGAGTTGAGAGTCGATTATTTTTTCTTGTATATAAACTTTTGGTCTTTTCCTCTTTGAAATTTAGACTTTAAAGTTTGAAACTTTGGATATTTTATGTTAGATGGAATGGATTGCTTTAGTTAGGAGACCTAATACAACATCGGTTAGGATGGCGATTTGGTTCAAGTAGAAGGCTTAAAAAGGGCAAGGGGAGGGCCCAAAAGGACATGGATGGAAGTAGTGGGAAGAGATACAGTGACTTATGGTCTGATTGAAGGTATGGCTCTTGATAGAGCATAACAGCAAACCAAGATTCATGTAGCCGACCTCAAATAGTTGGGATGAAGCTCGGATGATGATGATTGATTGATTGCTTTGTTTTACATGTTAATTCTGTTAGACATTTGAACTATTAAAGATTATAAGTTAGAACAACAAACTCTATTACTCTTTATCAACCTATTAGGGGACCAAAGCATCTCAAACAACTAATATAATATAGATATTTAATAAATTTAAATACTTGCTAGTACATAAATCACATTCATGTTTTTTCTATGCATTATTATATTTTTGTATTTTTCTTAAATTTCTAAATTTGTTGAATGCATTAGAGGTGATGCGCATGCATCAAGACCGTATTGAGCTGCATCGGACTTTTGACCTCATCGGGTCTGCATCCCATATTTTAAAACACTGATTATTTAATATCATTCATGCATACATATGTGGTTGCTTTGATGTGGAGGCCTGTGCCAAATCCCTTGATGCTTACTTACGCCATAGTTGCATGTACTCAGTCTCACATAGATGTGAGGCAGTTGATTGCTTCAAGAGATTTAAGTTAGAGATTTGAGAGTGTATCAAGGAAAGGAATTAAGCCTCACTGGATTGATAGGATGGGCAAGAATATACCTCTGAACTGTTTGGAAAGTTTTATGAGGATCATGGGATTCCTTGGCATGAAATGGTGCTCTATACTTGGCAAAGAGAATGAAACTTATCCTATTGGATATTGTGACTTTGTGAGGTCCATGCTGACACAAGCAAAATCTCCATGAGAGTTTTTGGGGAGCTGTTGATTGTTGTTGGCATCATGGGTGCCTTCAAGATCCGTGTCAAAAAATCTCTTATGAATAAAGAACCCAATCTATCCCATTTGAGCCCTTGGGTGTCAAATATTCTCGTCATCTTAGCTGACTGACAGGCTAGGTTGGAGGTCCATAGAATGAACCCTCACTAAATGTTCGAAGAACTCCAATGGGCATGTCCTAAATTCCAGAGTCTAAACAAAGTGGTTTGAGACAAGTTAAATCATGCGAAGTGGACTTCATTGAGTTGAAGTTCCTAAGAATGCGGAGATCTTGGAAGACTCTCAATTGTGTAAGATGGTTGGATCTCAAATAGAGAATGATGGAGAGATTCCTTCACTAGAAGACGATAGTGGGAGTATTCCCCTTGTTGTTGATAACAGTGGGAGCGAAAAGCGAACCACCATTGATTCCTCAGCCTTAGAGGAGTGCATGTGGTAAAATTCCCTGGAGACACTTTGAGATTGCATGTGGTATCTGATGAGCATCTTCATCTGTGACGACCCTAATTTTTATGAAACTGAATAATAATAATAATAATAATAATATAAATTTTAGCATTACAATATTATGTGTACCAATTTTAAATTAATGTAGATGACTTATTCAATTATATATGATACAATTAATTTTGTTCAATTAACTAATTTGTTAAATAATTGGATGGTCCAATTTCATTTGGGTAGACCTTAGGTCCACCATCTTTTGCTTCTAACTTTTATGAGGAGGTTGGTTGTTATCACCTCCTACCTCTTATGTGGTATCTTATCACCTCTCCCCATTTGATTTGTTACATCTCATTATGAGGGGTTATAATAATCACTCTCTCTTATCTTTTTAAAAGGAAAAGGAAAACAAGAAAGAGAGAGAGAAAGTTTTTTGGCTTTGCATATTGATGAAGAGAGAGAAAGGTCTTCACTAGCCATGTTGAGGGATGAAAAGGGCCAAAATTCCTTGATGGCTCTGAATTCAAGGCCTAAAGAGAGAGAGAGAAACTTTTTGTTTTTTGTTTTTTAAAAAGATAAGGGAGTGACTATTGTAACACCTCATTTAAGAGGTGTCAACAAATCAAATGGGACGAGGTGATAAGATGCCACATAAGAGGTAAGAGGTGGTAAAAACCAACCTCTTCATAAAAGTTAGAAGCAAAAGATGGTGGACCTAAGGTCCACTCAAATGAAATTGGACCATCCAATTATTTAACAAATTAGTTAATTGAACAAAATTAATTGTATCATATATAATTGAATAAGTCGTGTGTATTAATTTAAAATTGGTACACATAATATTGTACTGCTAAAATTTATATTATCTTTATTTAGTTTCAGAAAAATTAGAGTCGTCACATTCTCCCCCCCTTATAGAAATTTAGTCCTACAAATTTTTCGTATTTGGTTGTTGAAAAAGATGGGGGTATTCCCTTACTATCACGTAGGCTAAATACGCGACACATATTTTAGTTAGAAGACGATGAGCCCGAAGAGCAAAAATAAATTGTATAGGGGAAACGTTCTTGATACTGAGAAAGTATAGCTCAGGTCTAAAGGTTACATTCTTATCATAACAGCCAACAGTAGCATGGAGTCCATGCCCAAAATAACATCAATGTCCTGAATATCTAAGAGTATTAAGTCTATAGGCAGGGCACACCTCTCAAGCAATACCCCACACTGTTTGAACACCGTATCAGTTACTAATGAGTTCCCCATAGGTGTGCAAACTTCTAAAGTATAGTCAAGAGGTACAGGTTCAACATTTAAATGACATGTGAAATGAGGTGCAACAAAAGAATGAGAAGAACCAGGGTCTATCAAAATTCTAGCCTCTTCCATTTAGCAGCCTTTTCTGCCCTTTCTTGCCTTGAGAATGCTGGTGGTACAAATCTCTTTAATCTTCCAATTATTCCCCCATCTACATGATCTGGGGCAGGGACAACCGGGGCCGGCATACAATCCTTCATGACTTGAGTCATGGCCTCAAGCATCCTAAAGAATTCCCCAAAAACCTCAATGTTCCCGTTATTCTCGTTCGAATTGCTACCATGAGTCCTTGACATCTTGACTTGAAGCAGAAACATCCAAACACTAGTTACTAGTCTAACCCTATTCAACCTGAGGGTCCTTCGAATATTCTAGGTCAAGAATCCTAACCTCACTCTGATACCATAATTGTCACACCCCAAGTTTTATAACACTAAAATTCATGAGATGTGACCGTTTATTCTTAAGGAACACAACAAATTCTAAATTTTTACTATATATTGCTCCAAAACAAATTTTACATTGACAAGCTTTAAAACTCGTACAAAGTCTATTTTATAGCTTATAATAATATGATGATCTATATATATATATATATATACACATACAACTTCGATAGAACAAAAGTTACAAAGGCGAATTTATCCATGACTACAAAATTCTTCCAAACTCCTCCTGCTGTACATACGAACAATACGACTGCGATTACTCTGAAAAAATTTCACAATAACTTGATGAGTTTGGCTACTCAATAAGTGACCTTCATTATCCTTACCAATCATGGTTAGAAAGTATAAATATCTTATAAAAGAATGCATAATATGAGGAAGAGCATACATGGAGAACATATTCAAATTCAAAAAGACACAATTTAACATAATTCCGAAGATTTGAATGCATACTAAACTAGTATGAGAAAGTGCATATATAATTCCTTTAATAAAAATGCCCTGTTTAACATAATACAAAGGATTTCACAAGATACCCTACTGACGTCCCAAGTAGGTCACTTATATACCCCACCAGCGTCCTGGATGGGTCCTCTCATATCTCACCGGTGTACAGGATGAGTCCACTTAGAGATACTATTCATATTAAGATCAACAATATTCTAACATTATTGCAATTAAGTAATAGATAGAATCAAACAAGCATTCACAACAACATAAGTCCTGCAGTAGAAGCACTAACCTTGGGTCCAAGGTTAGAACTTCTACCATCCTGCAGGGAGAAGCACCACCAACAGGTATATCCGTTGCGTAGTGCCTCACACACGCACACTACCCCAGCGCGCTTTGGGGCTTTTGATAGGGGCATTGGCCTTGCAAGACACAACCCTCTCATGTGCCTTTCTGGCGAGACAACGTTACACTACCAAAGGGGTCCCAATGAGTAGTGCCTCACACAGATTTTTGGGGGAGCGACCACCCAAACACACATACTCCCAACTCTTATCCTAGAGTTAGGGAAAAATCACAGCTGCATGCACAAATATCTCATCAAAGGCATGTTTCCATGCACACATATTTTATCAAAAGCGTGTTACCATGCACACAACTTATCAAAAGCATGTTGCCAAGCACACATATCTTATCAAAAGCATGTTGCCAAGCACACATATCTTATCAGAAGCATGTTGCCATGCACACATATTTTATTACCATGCACATAAATTCAACAGACATTATTGTGTAAATTCAACAGACATCATTGTGTCAATTATAGGCCATATATCAATGTAGAAGATATCGAAAAACAATAATATCGTATTTTCAAAATATACTTGAAATTATTAACAGAAAATCTCATGAAGCAATTTGTAACAATCACTTGCACACAACACTTACGCAAAATGCTTGCACAGATCACTTGCACATAACGCTTGCACAAAACGCTTGCTCAGAGCACTTGCGCATAATACTTGCGCATAACACTTGCACATAACATTTGCACATAATATTTACACATAACACTCACATAATACTTGCACATAACACTTGCACATAACACGTGCGCGTAATACTTGCACATAATATTTACAGTATCTAAGATTTATGCTGCAAATATTACAATTAAATGCAGAAATATCTCGGAATATTATAGAAATATCAGTTTTCTTCAAATAATGCGTTTTCAGGAAAAATGAAGCCACTTACATTACACATAAAACTTTACGATATCTAAAATTTATAACAATAAGCAGAAATATTACAATTTTATTGAAAGAGGAAATACCCTAATTTACAGTATCTAAAATTCATAACCATAAACGGAATATCACAATTTTATTAAAAGCGGAAATATCAAATTTCAAATAATTGTTTTACAGGAAAATGCGATCACCCAAAAATGGTGCAATAGAACTGGATAACTGTAAACACCCCAGATCAGTCTCGACTATTTTCAGCAAAGGTACAGGTATTTGATCACTGACAAAGGGACCTGTCGGTATCCATCAATGCAAGCCTTACTCTACCACCATGTAAAGCTTATGGGCTTGGACCTCTATGAAAGAAGAGAACCAAAGGCTACAAGAGAAATAAAAAAAAAAGGAAAACAAGAAAGAGAGAGAAAGTTCTTTGGCTGTGCATATGGATGAAGAGAGAGAAAGGTCTTCACTAGCCATGCTGAAGGATGAAGAGGGAGAAAATTCTTTGATGGCCCTTTCTAAGAATGAAGTGAGAAAGAGAGAATTCAACCTCCTCATAAAAGTTAGAAGTAAAAGATAGTGGACCTAAGGTCCACTCAAATGAAATTGGACCATCCAATTATTTAACAAATTACTTAATTGAACAAAATTAATTGTATCATATGTAATTGAATAAGTCATGTATAATAATTTAAACTTGGTACACATAATATTGTAATGCTAAAATTTATATTATTATTTTTCAGTTTCAGAAAAATTAGGGTCGTCACATCATCGATGAGGATGAACCGGGTCCATATCAAGAAGCGTTGAGATCTCCTATTGCAAGTAGTTGGTTTGCCACATTGATTTGAAGAGATTGGTTCCATGGAGAAGAATCGAGTCTGGGAGCTCGTCAATCCTCATTCTAGTGGAAAGGCTATAAGGAACGAGTTCCCTACAATTTAAAAGAAAGGCTATTGGAACTACAAAAAGGAACATTGAATTTCATGTTGATTTGCCTACTTAAAAGTAAAAATGGATCTGGTTTTGTGTTCTTATGGATCTAAAAAATGGGTCCCTCCAAGCTTAATTGGAATTTTATCTTGTTAATTTAAGAGGTTTGAAGTTATTTGATCTTTTTTTTTTTTAATTGGAAATGTGCCTTTTGACCTGAGGGACCTAAAGATAGCTAAATGCTGTTTTTGGGTCATCAAACTCAAATAAATGCATATCTATTACTTTTAAAAAGGCTATTTTTAAAAATGGTTTTAGAAATACCAGTTTAGTCCCTGTTCACAAGGTATGACTTTACGAATAATTATGATTTTTCATGGAATTTGAAAGGTTGTAACTCTGTATAACTTCAATTGACTTCTTCTCTAATTAATAATCTATCTCCCTACCTAATTGAAGAGTATTTTGTTACAGGAATTGAAAGTTCTAAGTCTCACACGTCAGCCTATTTGTGATCTCTGAAAATTTCATAAAGAGTACATTAGAAAGTGTTTTATAGTGTCCAAAATTATTAGTGAGAATGCAAATCTGTGGATGGTTACATCAGCTTGTATCCTAGAACAAGGTTGCTAGTACCCTATTATGTTGAAGGACTTTGTAATCTGATGGGTTTTCTTGTGCCTTAAGTTCTAAGTGTTTGCTTTTGCTTTCTCCTATTTGTTAATTGTTATACTATAAAACAGTGTTGAAAAGGTCAGTGAGTCCAACTCGGACTCGTCCGAGTTACTTGGGCTTAGCAGGTTACTGAGTCCGCAACAAAGTACTCGGGAACCGGCCGAGTATGGTTGGTTCCCAATATTTTAGTATTTGTTTGCTTAGATTCAGTCGAGTCTCTAACAGACTTGGCAAGACTGTCAGACTTGGCTTGGGCTCCGGACTCTAACAAGTCCTGACCTGACTCCTTGTTTATAAGATTTTCCTGATCAAAGGTAGTTTCCTCTGGCCAAAACTATTTATACCTACTATGTCAAGTAACAGCTCGTTAGGAAAATACAAGTAAAGCAAGGAGACTGTAATGAGGAAAGGAATATGTTTGATAATAAAAAGTGGTTCAGCTCCTCAAAAATGCTAGAGAATCTCTTTTTACAGACTAACATGGATGAAACAACAATGTCTTTCAATTAGTTTGAGGGATAATTATATGATGATTAATGTGTGCTGGCTTTTGCACAACATGCACCTAATATAGTAGCAGACCTTGGACATTATATGATGGCCTTTGAGCGTAAACCTATGGGCATGACCGTTTAGCGTGACAATGCAATTAGATCTCCTTTTTAGTTTGTTCTTGTCAATTAACTTCCTTGTTGAGGTGGATGTCCAAACATACAAGATGTACCATCTTTGTCTCTGAAGATTCCCCCAATACAAGCAAGACTGGGGTTGCCGAGGGGAGCAACCATCAGAATTGAGCTTGGTATGGCCTTGATTTGGTGGTCTCCAAAGTGACACACGGGGAGTTTGCAAAGGCCTTAGTTTTAACAAAACATGCGACTCTTGGAAAAAATCCATGGGGGAATGATGTTTGAACAATTTACTGTTCTTTGCTCAAACATAATCGGCATTTTGATCCGGTCTTTAAGGTGCCAATGATAGACTCCTTTTCATGGAATGTTCTATGGTCCCTTTCGGTGCAAATCACGCACATGGTGGCTGCCATTGCACTGCCACTCTCCAAAGGAGTACCTCGACCATGGTGGGGTTTTGAAGGAAAGGGAAAGTAGGGGGACAGATTTGGGTGTCACCCACGTCCATTTGAATAATTGTAACGAGTCTCCCCACAAGCGCCAAGCCTAGTTACTATGGAGGAAGAGGTGTTTGTTGGTTTCTTCCACTGTTTCTCACAGGCGCATCTGTTAGGTTTTGGGCATGTCCCTCTTTTGTAACTGGTCTACTGTGAGGACCCTCTCTGATCCTGCAATCTAGCTGAAGAGCTGGATTTATTAGCAAGGGAGTGGGGAAGAGAGGGAGAATGTTGGTGGCTGTAGCAGCTTCCAGTAGGAAGAAGAGAATGTAAATTTGCCCGAGGTGGTGGGTATCCAAATCAACTAGTCATCTCCTGTAGCAGGGAGAAGTTAGTTGCAAGAGGGAGGAGAGAGAGTGATTCAAAAAGCGGACCGCCTAGCGCCTAGGCAGTCCAGAAGGCCTGGGCGCATCGCCTAGGCCTAGGCGTCCAATCTGGGTGACAGTCCCTGGGCGGCCGCCTAGGCGGTACGGAACCCCCCTAGGTGGGCGCCTAGCGCCAGCCCGGGGCGGCCGCCCAAAACCTGTGCCCCGCCTAGGTGGTACGGAACCCGCCTTGGCGGCTGCCCAGCTCAAAGGCGGAATTTTTTTTTTTTTTTTAAAGTTGACAAAAATTGATCAAAACATCACCCATTGATATTAGATTTAATTTTTGATGTTTTATAAATCTATTGGGGGTTTTTTTAGAGGATTTTGAGTCCTTAGAAGCATCTTTGACTGGGCGTCCTCTTTGGATTCGACTGGGCTACCCAGGTTCTGGGCACCCGCCTGGGCGCCTTGGACCCCCCAGACTGCCTAGGACCCACCTAGCGCTTTTTGGATCTATGAGAGGGGTTCAAAAGTCAGACAGTTTACAAACTAATTGTGCTCTCCTGGAATTTGGTCTCCAAATCCTCCATATGCCCAAGAGTTTGAACTGGTCAACTGCAGTTGACTGATGATCCAGGGCCAGGATGAACAAGTTGTAGAACCTATTTTGTAGGGTAGAATTACCAATCCATTGGTCAATCCAGAATTTGACTCTATTGCCAACCCTGACCCTGAAACATATGTTTTCCCGGAAGAGGTGGTAGCTGGTCAGCAAACTTACCATTGAGGACCGACCATTAGAGGTTCCCCTAGGCAGTCAGGCTGATTCATTGTAGTGATATTATGACGGATACCTTCTTGCCAAAGGTGGTTATCTTGTGTAGCAAAGCGCCATCACCACTTTCCAAGTGGGGTCAAGTTGCATCTTCTAAGGCTCTTACCATACCACTCTCCTGTTTGGGTAAGCAGACCTTATCCCTGGCAATAAGGTGGTATTTCCATGCACTCCCTTTCCCCCCCCAAAAAAAGAAAAAAACAATGCACCATTGTATTTTCCTCATTAATCTTTCTAGGTGAGTCACTATGGAGACCAGCATCTGAAAAAGTTACATCTGGTAGACTGAGTTGTTTGAGAGTGTTGCCTTTATTAAAGTGAATCTACCCATGGTAGAGAGGAATCTATCTTTTCAAGCCTCTAGATTATTATAAAAATTTTGAATAATTGGGGTCCCAGAGCTGCTTCTTCAGATAATCAATGCATAGGTGCAAACCAAGGTGATTAGAGGACAATTGTTCAACTCCACCCTCCAATCGACTAGCAAGGTTGCGAACCACTTGGGGCTCAGTTGCTACACCCATCAATTTGGCCATATTGATCTTGAGGCATGTTAAACCACATTAGTTTAAGATACAAAGAATCAACCTGTTGTTGGGAAGCGTCACAAAAGATGAAGGTGTCATCAGTGTATTGGAGATGTGATCACCAGGCTCGGTTGCCAATCTGAAAACCTTTCAAGAGCCCTTGCCGGTACAATCTTTCAATGGATCTGCTGAAAACTTCAACTTCAATGATGAACAACAAACGTGCGAGGGGTTCACCTTGCGGTAGACCCCTTGAAGAGGGAAGTAGCTTTGGGGAAGCCATTAACAGGGATGGAGAAGAATTTAGAGAAGCGTCTAAGTTCTCCATTTCTTTCCAAAGCCCCTTTTTAGGAGGTTCTCGTCAAGTATTTGCAATCGACATGATCATGGCTTTTTCCCTGTCTAGTTTACGACAACCCTGTGGGTCTTAGTGAGTTGTCTAGAGTGGATACATTCTGATGGAGGGAAAATTATACTTGTTTTTAATTTTTATTCAATGTTAAAGGATGTATATTTTGATTTTAATTTTAGGGTTTAATTCTAGGGTTTTTTAGTTCCTAGGAATTCTAGGGACTTTTTAGATATTTTAGTTAAAGTTAGGGATTTTAGTTTCAAGTTGTACTTAAGTTTGAACTTTTTGGTCAAAAGTTAATTGTATGGACAAATATTTTTCAAAACAAAAATTTTTCGATACAAATAAGGGCATGGATGGGCTGGAGAGCCATTCACGTATTCCTCTTTAAGAAAAGAAAGACTTTGTCTTGTAAAAGAAGCCTAAGGCTTGAGGCCTAGGTGGGAGGAAACCCTAGGGTTTCTCCAAAATTGCTTGTCAATGTGCTTTCATTGCTGAATTTCTAGCTTTCATCAAGTTCTTCTACATCAAGTGGTATCAAAGTCCGCTATCTACACAGAAGTTACTGTAGCAAGCACATACAAAGTTACTGTAGATCACTTTTTTTGGTGCCCTAGGTCTACCACAAAGAGAGGAAATTATAGTGGGGTCTAGGGTTTACTGATTTTGGCCAAGGGTTTGCTGATTTTGGTCAATGTTTTGCCAAAACAACCTAGATCTTACTGATTTCAATAATTTGTTGATTATTTCCTTAGGGTTTGTGATTTCGGCGAACCCATCTCAACGAGAAGGGGCCATAGAAGGGAGATTTTCGTAGATGTACTTTGTGATCCTATAGATGACATAATTGAAGAACTTGAAAGGCAAGTACAACACTTGTTGTAGAGCCTCAATAATAGGCAAGACGATGATCTTTCAGCCCAAGAGGATCTCGAGTACATGCTTTTCACTTTTGTGCTCCGCGTGTGGAGTCGAGTGATGAGGATAGCAATAGAAGACCTAGATGTGGGGAACATCACTTTGGGGTTTTCGATTGGAAGGATGATATTTTTTATTTTGATATAGATTGCATGGAAAGTCAACAAGTTGTTGATTGGAAATCACCACCAATCTTCAACAGATACTCAGATGAACAACAAGATTTCTTTGGAGATTCGATTATGTTAATGATTAAGATGATGGTGAAGATATTTTGGAAAAGGGGGAATAATATGGAGAGAAGGTAGCAGGAGGATTGATCAAAATCATGCCCTTTGAAGATCTCATCAATATTGAAGAGGTGGAGCGTTCAACAACTTTAGGTTATTGGAATCAGAGTAGCGCAGTGGAAGCGTGGTTGTCTCAATCGCAAATTATGAACCTGATTTCAGAAAGTGATCAAACGGATGTTGAGAAAATCTCTAAAGTCTAGAAAATTGGGTTTCATCTTACATGATTTCTAATGGGGAGTTCACGAATAACTGAATTTGAAAAATTTGCATGGATTCCTCAATATGCATATCACGACTCATTTTTGGAGGAATTTTTTTTACCTCGAATAATATTTGAGCCAACAAAGAAAAAGAAGGTTGAAGATGGTGTTTTTTATGCTGAATTCATGGCACAATTCAAAACTCGAGGACGAGTTTTCTCCAACAAGGCAAGAATGATGGAGGGAAAAATTATACAATATTTTTAATTTTTATTTAATTTTAAAGGATGTATATTGTGATTGTAGTTTTAAGGTTTAATTCTAGGGTTTTTTAATTTCTAGGAATTCTAGGTACTTT
This sequence comes from Amborella trichopoda, assembly GCF_000471905.2. Next base: position 2,136,939 of record NW_006500346.1, on the reverse strand, counting down.
TTAGATATTTTAGTTAAAGTTAAGGAGTTTAGTTTCAATTTATACTTAAGTTAGGACCTTTTGGTAAAAAATTAATTGTATGGACAAATATTGTCCAAAACAATAATTTTTCAATACAAATAAGGGCATGGATGGGCTGCAGAGTCATTCATATATTTCTCTTTAAGAAAAGAAAGACTTTGTCTTGTAAAAGAAAGGCTTGAGGCCTAGGTGGGAGGGGTTTCTCCAAAATTGCTTTTGTCAAGGTGCTTTCTTGCTGAATGTCTAGGTTTCATCATGTTCTTCTACATCACATTCATGGGCCACAAGTGTCCCATCAAGGATCTTTCACTTCTTTGTGAGGTCTCTCCACTTGGTCCTGCAGGTCCCAGATGTTAGAGCCCACCAATGCCATTTGTCTTGTCCATTCTGGCCCTACTGAGAGCTCTTGTGTTTAGATCGCTGGCCACGTTGGATAAAGCCCTTTCAAGTGACTATCTTCATTACCAGAGCTTTTTATTCCCAATATATGTTACATGCGTTGGTAGAAATTCCAGATTTCCTTTTACACTGCCCTTTTGCTTTGAGGGTTTGAGCTGTTTTTTGGTATCCCTCCTTGACTGAGACTCTGATGTATAGTTCGAAGGTCTTTGCATATATATGCCTGTCAGCTACTATTGATACTATGGGCTCTATCGACCAAGTGTGATATTTCAGATCGTAGATACTCCACAGCATGATATGCAAGAGGATAAGTGATGGAGTTGTTTATTGGGCTAGGGCCTCACCAGTTTTTTTGGTAGTGAGTCCTCAGAACTCTCCTGGTGACTGGGTGTCATTGTTGCTGTTCACTACTGAATTTTGACTTTCTTAGCAACTGGGGAACATATGAAAGTGTATGGGAGTGGATTCCTCTACCTAGTGGCTACTCTTCTTAATTTTGATGGTATGTCATCAAGGCAATTATAGCCTAGCAGGGGTTAGCAAGGATAGTGTGAGGGGAGGAGTTCTTGTGGTAGAGCAATTCCATTGGCTGTACCTTTAACAATACGCTTAGTGAGGCGAATTGACTAATGATTCCCTACAGAGTACTCGTAATGTCACCTCTCTTCCCCCTTCCCTCTCACATCCACTTTTTTCCTTCATCTCCTTCTCTGACCACCTTTGGCCCTTGTACATTTCTATTTATACTTACTCACCTGAGTTCAACTTGATTCTTTAGTTTATCTAAGCAATAAACTGTTAATTATTGATAAAAGATTATGATAAAATGCTGATCTGATTTTATGAAGGAGCTAACCCATGTTCTATTGGGGTTCCGTTTTGTGATATCTTATTTCCTGTACCTTACTTTTCTGCTGTTTTGTTTTTTTTTTTGGATTTGTAAATGTTGAAGTTCTGATTGTGCATATTTCAAGACTGCTACATTCATGACAGCATGTTTGACTTTAAGGATGTTTTCCCTGTGGTGGGTTTGTATGTTCTTCTTAATACTCATATACGGTGTACTTATGATGCAGACTCATAGTTTTTCTTTACAAATTGGAATTGATGATTAGTGCAAATAATTGTAATGTTTGTCATCTCTTTTCTCCTTTAGTCAACAAATTCCTATGCTCCTTGTTAAAGATTATAGGTCATCCTTTCCCAGTATAATCTACTGTCAGTTTGTCATAACGTGGTGATGGCTCCTTGTTTGCCTCTTTTTTTTCTCAAAAAAAAAGAACTGGTGACATTATGATTACGTATAAAATATTCTTTCAAGGAACCCATGACATATGAGTATAGGCAGCCAACAGACCAGGTGCTCTCTGACTAACTAGAAACAGGAAAAAGAGACTAGAGAAGGACATTGGTAGATAGAAGTGGGGGAGGAGAAAGAGAGTGAAATCAAGTATCAAAAAACCAGGTCTTCCTTTGCTTGTATATTTAGAGTTCTTGAGCTCGTAGTTTCTTATATTCCGCTAGAATTTGGGAAATACTAGGTTAGTTTTGGTTATGAGCTTTGCAATACAAATGTAGGAGAGCACATACTATGGCAAATACAGATGATTCTGATTCTATGTTGCTTCCTGACATCTCAGGACATGTGTAAAACAATGTGAAAAGAGTGGCTGCATTGGAGAGAGTTGTTTCAAACAGTGCTCTTTTTCATCCGATGGCACCTCAGCTGGTAGTCCTTGGTACATGCAAGAACCCCTTTACCTTCGTTGGAAGCAATTGAATTGCCGAAGTGACTGTCGTTACCATTGCATGCTGGAAAGGGAGAAAGAGAGGGAAAAACTTGGACATGGACCTGTCAAATATCATGGCAAATGGCCTTTCAAGCGTGTTTTCATTTTTCAGGTCTCTTTCTTCTTATACAAATCTCTTAAATGTATTCTGCTTGATTCAACTCTTGTTTTCTGTTGATGACTTGGAGTCTTGCAATTTTTGTTTTTGTCATGGGGCTAATTTTCAAGCGTGAATAGGATGACTCTTACACATTCCTCCCTTGCAAATTTACGGACTCTTCTCATGGTATCAGGAGCCTGTTTCAGTGGTGTTCTCTGCCTTTAATCTTGCGATGCAGTTTTATGGATGGCTATCATTTATGATACTTGTATATTACAAGCTTCCTTTGAGACCCCAGAATAGGAAGACTTACTATGAGTTCACTGTGTTGTGGACCATGTATGGAGTCTTCTCGATGAATTCCTGGTTTTGGAGTGCTGTCTTCCACAGTAGGTGAGCTAATTGATTCTCTTTGTTTTCTTGATTCTTTCGAAGTTAAACTAGTATGGGCTTCTTTTTTTTTCCTGCTAATAAGATAAACTAAATGGTTTCACCGGGCTAAAAAGGGATTGGGGCGCACATCTATTTATATTTATTGTGAGCTTTGTTCTTTCTGCTTACAGATAGTATCTCACCATCACATTTTCTGTTTTGCTCTCTCTCTCTCTCTCTCTCTCTCTCATTCAATGTGATTTCTGTACTTTCATTAGTGACATTGTTATTGTTTCCATAAACATTGGAAAACAACTTAAAAGAAAAAAGGCAAATAGATGTTGCTTTTGCGGAAACTGAGCATCTTCCCTTCAGAGATGTTGATTTGACAGAAAAGCTGGATTACTCATCGGCTGTGGCTTTGGTGGGCTACGCGCTGATTGTTGCAATTATTCGCACCTTCAATGTGAGGGATGAGGCTGTCAAAGTTATCATTGCTGCTCCTCTTGCAGCATTCGTGACGACCCATATCTTGTATCTCAACCTATATCAGTTTGACTATGGTGAGCATTCTTCTCTTAAGCTTCCCAAGTATTATTATTGACTGATGTGCATTTCTTTAGTGCCAGAATGTACATTCATCGAATTTCTGTCACTTTGCTTTTGGCTGTTTGAATTTGCTTTGTTCATTGCGCATGTTTGATGCCTTAATAGAGTATCATCTTGTTCTCTGCTTTGCTCTATGAATCAATGAGTACTTGTTTGAGACAATTGATACTCCGTATTTTCATAACTTAGCTTGGGTTTTCTTGTTTCAATTGCCTTTGTAGTTAGATTATTTTTTCTGGCTAAGTTAATAAATTACCTATTTCAGATTTTTACTGTGCACCATACCTGTCAGCTTAACTTGAATTTAGACTACTCATGGTTTTTGTCGGCAATCACAGTTTTAATTAGTCATATTTGGTCCTGTGTTTGATTGCTTTTGGCTTATCAAGAAATGGCCTTTAATTGGAGACAGTCATTGATTGATCTCCCGAGGTGATCCCTTTGTGCCAATTTGGAGGGATGTCTGGATGGTACATGCAGGAATATAAGACCCATTCTTGTAACAGGCATAGCATAGTCCTCAGCAAATTATGTAAGGATTAATGTGTGTTCGTGTAACTATTAGACCCTGTTTGGATATACCTTAAATGGGTCTTTGGGCGACTCATTTCCATGGAGATGGGGTATTTCCGCTGATTGGATGACATCCGGAGATGGGATTTCAATCTCCACATGGATATCTATATCCACATTTCGAGGCCAAACCGTGAGATCTGCGTTCCACCTATAGGCCAAAATGTGGAAATTTATATTCCACCAAAATAGGTGGAATACTGATCCACATTTTGGCCTCAAAATGTGGAGATGTGTATTCCAACAAAGTAATAATACTATTATTGTTTAATAGTATCTATAATTTGTTGTTATTAGTATTGATAATATATAGTAATATATTACGAGTCTGCATATTATTGTACTGTTTGATGTTTATTTGTAATACATTCTACATCATTTTTATAATAATTATTAATACTTTGTTATTATCAATATTATTATAATACAACAATATTAATATCTACTGTTCTTGTATGGAAAATTGTTTCATGCAGGCTGGACCGCATTTCTACAATATGCGGTCCAGAGGTATAAAGCATCCATCTTTAAGATGGATGCAAATAGGTGGTCCATCTGAAAACAAGTGTAACTAACGGTCCAAATGCTTTCTTAATATAATTATTATTTTTAGTTTTCAAATTATTATTATTTGTTCATATTCATGAGCTTCATGTTAAAGATTATATATTCTCTAAAAATTAGGATCAAATTATATTTAAAAAATATATGCCAAGCCCCGCATTTCTACAATATGTGGGCTGGCCGCATAGAAAGCACTGTGTCCTTATATTGATGATATTATTAATTATATCATTATGACACAATAATATTAATGCAATCCAAGCCAACTACAATTAGTTGGGAAAAGGCTTTAATGATGATGAATATTAATACAATCCAAACAGTGGACATCTTCCCGGTCTTTTATTAGATGCTATCCAAACAATAGACACCCATATTCTAGGAGATGCTAATTCCAGGAGACATCAATTCTAGGATAGGCACCTCCCCAGGACATACATCTCCAGGTATCCAAATGGGGCCTTAAAGTTGCAGATTGCATTTTGTTCATGATATGGCCGTAAGCATTTTACTCTTTCTTAAGCACATCTATTTAAGTCCTAAGGGCTTGCACTCTTCAAAAAAGAGAATTATTCTTTTCAAGCATATGTTTTACCAATTGTAATATTTGTACAGAGTCTTTAGCATCTGATGAGTTCTTTCAAAATTTTGGTGGATTACTATTAGGCATTCATCATCCAACCAAACTAAGGATTGTGTCCGTATAACTGGATGTTTCCTTGAGGCAACCCAAAAATTCCTTTCTTATTGGAGCCTTAAATTCTGTCAAAATCGTCGGACACCTCTACTTTTAAAAGGAGAAACACACCTAGTTGATTACACCTTGTGGCATTCCCTTGTTTTTCTTTTTTTGTTTTTTGTTTCTAAGATTGGGGATGTTCACATAGGTAATACATACATTTAAGAATCTAACCTGCAACTTATAGATGAGATGGAGAGCATTAACTTGTCATGATTCTGTATATGTGCTTATTTATTATATCTGTGTATAAGGAGAAAAGGAGGTCCTTTTTGGATTGAACACTGGCATATGTGCTATTCTAGGTGTTGCTGATCTCTCTCTCTCT
>NW_006500346.1:2107673-2131421 GCF_000471905.2 Amborella trichopoda | reverse complement strand
TTAACGGTTAACGGTTACGGTTTACGTTACGTTACGTTACGTACGTACGTACGTACGTAGTCGTTACGTTCGTTCGTTCGTTCGTTCGTGTCTCTCTCTCTCTCTCTCTCTCTCTCTCTCTCTCTCTCTCTCTCTCTCTCTCTCTCTCTCTCTCTCTGTGGCAGGCTTGAACATGAAAGTGTGTGTTACTATGGGGGTCGCTCAGCTGCTCCTATGGGCTGTCTGGGCAGGTGTGACCAAGCACCCATCACGCTTCAAACTATGGGCTGTTGTCTTGTTCGGAGGGCTCGCTATGCTTCTTGAGATCTATGACTTCCCTCCGTTTTGGGGATATGTGGATGCCCATGCTCTTTGGCATGCGACCACCATTCCTCTCACGTATCTGTGGTGGAGCTTCATCAAAGATGATGCTAAATTCTCAACTTTTAGTAGGCAAGGTGAGGCAAATGATGGCATGAAGGTAGACTAGATCACCTAATGCCTTATTTCCAAGGTATTGCAAACTCTAGATTTGGCTCAAATTTTTCTTCTCATCTTAGTGGTATTGTTCAAATTCTTTTGGGTTTTGGGCCTGGCTTTAATTGATGTCCCAATGTTGTAGGAACTTTCTTTTTGAAGGTCTTTTATGCTCTGAAGTTTTCAAAGAGTCTTGTTGGGCTAAATGCATTTGTGCAGTTTGTGTACACTATAATTCTATGGAAGAGTAGCATTTGCTTTCTCTACTGTGTTTCTGAATGAATGAAAAGTGAAGACAGAAAAAACTTCAATAATTGAAGGAAAAGGGAGAATAAGGGATTTTAGAGGACTTTCAGAGTAATTGTTATGGCAGAAATAACTTCCCATGAATGCCCTGTCTCTCTCTTTGTTTGCTTTTTATTAGGTAATTAGTACAGTGTCCATCTTTGTTGCAAACCATCTTTGACACAAATGCTCCTTTAGATGCGGTATTGTGACAATCAGGACAAAGGGCCATTGTGGTACCGACATTGAATACCTGTTTGATCATGGTCAATAGCCTTTTAGAACAATAAAGAACAACTTTAAAGTATTAAAATCTCTCTTGGGCTAGAGAGAGAGAGAGAGAGTAGAGAGAGAGAGAGAGTAGAGAGAGAGAGAGCTGTTTGGGATCGATAATGACTTGTTTTCCGATGTTGAGAGCTATTGGAGTTTTTTGAGATTCAAGGTTCTGAGTTTCTTGGGTGTTTGCTTTGGTTTGTTTGTTCTTAAGGAGCCCTTGGTCCTAGGGTAAGGATAAGCACTATTGCGGTTGGCTTTGGAAGGAGTTGTTTTTGTATAATCCGGTTAGTTCCCTAACTTCCTTTAATGCTATGTTACAAGGAGATAGATACATGTGTCAACGTATGATACAACATTAGCATTAAAATGCCTACCTAAACTTGGGTTGGGGTTGTGGTGGTAGTACACCTTTTCCTAAGTCGCACATTGTGTTCTCTAATCCCACGGACAACTTTGTATACTTAACCATTTAAAAGACGGGTAGGGGCTTGTATTCTCCATTGAATTACTCAAAAAAAAAAAAAAAACTTGCAGCTTTCTACATTCTTGTATCCCTTAGATAAATGGGAGGTGAGATTTTGAGTAATATTAATGTATATCTAATTAAATTTTTAAAAAAAAGAGGTGTCCGAAGTTTTCAAGTTGAAAGTTTTGTATCCTGTATATTCTCACACTCTAGAATATGAAAACGTATGTTCGTATTAAATAGTGAAAGTGATTCCGATTGAGGGACTGGTGGGGACCGACCTTACTCCTAATCAAAACTTGGAATTGGTCTGCTATACTTAAACATGTCTAATTCTGTTAGAGAACCAGTGGCTATCTACATAATAGCTCAATTGCCCCATTCCCATTCCCATCTTCATCCCCTTCATTCTTTATTTGTTTATTTCTTAGCTTTTCATATTTAGAATTATTATTTAAGTTTATTTATTATTTATTTATGATTCCCACATTACAAAATCAATCTGATTTGCCCGGATCAGTCTAGCAAATGACTGATCCAACCTCTCAATCCAGGTTTTAAAACATTGGTTAAATGTCAATACACCTTAGACGAACATGCTTATGTCGATATACCTTACTAGAACATACTCTAGTATCAAGGTCTTCAATTCTGCCAGCTAAACATGGACTGTGATTACTTAGAAGCCGGCTTGCCATTCACAACCGTGTGGGTCTTTGGTGACTGTAATGAAAAGATTACTCCGCTAAGTTTCACGTTTAACAGTCCACAAAACAGAAAAGGAAAGAAAAACAACAAAAAAGAAAAAGAAAAAGTGAGTTTGTCATTGTCCTAAGAATGCATATTTTAATTCCAAGATGTTTGCACAGGGGCAATTTGTTGTGGGGAAAATGTGAGTTTGCAGAGTTCTAAATAGATGAAAAATTGTTTCATGTGGCGGGGACTGCATTTCTGCATCTGCATCTTTAAAGATTAGTGAAAATACGTGGTTCATCTAAAAACAATTGAAACTAACTCCAAATGATTTCTTAATAGAACTAGTATTTTTACTTTTCAAAATTTATTTCATGATTTCCATGTTAGAGATTACTTGCCCTTAAAAATTAGATCCAATAATCCATCTAAAAAATAGATTTTTAAGAGGTGACTCATTTCGTCATGGACTTATAGAAGCTGTGTCCTAAATAGATACATGCATATCGAGTTGAGAGAAAGGAGACTTAGGTGGTTTGGCCTTTGCAATGCAAATTCAGTATAATACTTGTTTAGGTGGTTTGCCCATTGCAATGCAAATTCAGTATAATACTTGTTTTGAGGTGTGAATTAGTTCAAGTAGAAGGTTTAAAAAAATGGTTGGAAGTAGTGAGAAAAGATATGGGGACTTATGACCTCATTGAAGGTATGATCATTGATATAGTATAACGGCAGATCAAGATTCATATAGTTGATCCCAAATAATTAAAAAAAAGCTCTGATGATGATGATGATGATGATGATAAGGTGTTGATGTTTTTAAAAAAATGATGGTAAGGTGTTTGAATCATTTGAAACCGTGTTGTCAAATATGCCAGCCAAAGTTTTTGGCTTTAACTTCTAAATTGAAGTGAAACATACCAATATTTTTAAAATAAAAAAGTTTATATAAGGTTGCAACATTAATATTTTAAATTAAGGTGTTACCTCACAAATCCATCATAAAGGGTTTTTAATGTTGGAAAACCCTCTAATTGATTATCTCAACATTAAGATATATGAATATGAAAAGAAAAAAAGATTAGTGTATCTTGCAACACATTTTATGGACCATCTATTTTCAAGATTTTCATGTGTTTATAGATCTACTTGATATGATATATTTTTTAAGTTTAAAATTTTATAATTAGATATCAAAATAGATTTTCATGCCATCTTGAGAATTTGTAACACCAAAATTATATTTATGATTGAATTTGGAGGCACGCCATAATTTGATTGTTTAAGGTTTCCAAACCACTCCCTTTAAAAATTGTTGGTTGGTTCAACTATAGCCTTAAAATATTTGTCAATTAGGGGTCGTTTGGGTACGTGAAAATCTATTACGTGACAATAGATTACAAGGAAATATGACATTTACATTGTTTGGGTACATTTAATAGTAAGAAAATGTAAAGACATTACGCGAGATTAAGTGAGATTTCCCCAAAAATCACGAAATTCCTGTGAGGGTGAAGAATCTATTACCAAGTTAACAGGTAATCTTGGAATCTTTCGCGTGCGTCTTTGCTCTATCCCCGCCTAAAAATAATTTCCCTATAATTATTAAGGTAAGTAGAAAGTGAAAGTAGGGGGCCTAAAAATAATTTCCCTATAATTATTAAGGTAAGTAGAAAGTGAAAGTAGGGGATATGAAAAGGGGAATCTAAATTGATTTGAACAGGTGTAAAGATGACAATTTTCTACTGCTATCCTAATAAAAACTTTCTGCATCCCTCTCTTCCTAATTTGGTTGTAGCTCGCATCTAACTCTCGTATAAAAACAAAATTTTTTAATAATTGGTAGGTGAAAGTAGGGAAAATCTAAATTGTAAATAATTTCCCTATAATTACTAAGGTAAGTAGAAAGTGAAAGTAGGGGATATGAAAAGGGGAATCTAAATTGATTTGAACAGGTGTAAAGATGACAATTTTCTACTGCTATCCTAATAAAAACTTTCTACATCCCTCTCTTCTCAATTTGGTTGTAGCTCTCTTCTAACTCTCATATAAATTTTTTTTTTAATAATTAGTAGGTGAAAGTAAGGGGAAATCTAAATTGATTTGAACAATTGTAGAACTGGATGAGGGACAATTTTCTATTGCAATCATAATAAAAAATTTTTACATCGCTCTATCCCCAATTTAGGTAGTAGCCCGCCATCAGCTCTCGTATAAAAACAAAAATAATAAAAATAATAATTAGTAATCTATGAGAAATTACAAAACACAATCATAATAAAAAATTTCACACAACATATTCCTCATAAGATATTAGTAAAAGCAAATAAGATACCTCTTTAGACTCCTCCAATGCTTCAAAATTTTCACAATAAAATCATGTTATTCTAATCATATTATTCTAATGACTTATCATGTTGAAACCAAAGTCTAATCATGTTAACCAAACATAACCATATTTTTCACATTTGGATGGTAATGCATTTCTCATATTTCTTCCATACATAGCCAAACAGTAGTAATGTATTTCCCACGTTGCATCTACCCAAACAGTGACAATCCATTTGCAGAAATTCAAAAGTTATTTTGGCTATCATGATATAATTTATTATGGAATAACGTAGAAACACCTTTTTATGTTGGAAAAAGTTTATATAGAGCCGAGGCTCTAAACAATCAAATTGGAGCCTACCCCAAAAATTTCTCTGGAAGACGTTGTTTTGATACCCAAATATCTTCGAATTGATTATCTTGACATCAAGATGCATACACATGAGAAAAAAATGGATTTAAAATTTGTAAATAGGCATCTTATAATGCATTTTTGGACTGTCAATTTTCAAGGTTTTCATGCTTTTATAGATCTGCCGATCTACACTATTTTTTAAGCTTTAAATTTTATAAATAAAGATGAAAATATATTTTAAGGCTATCACAAAGATTTCCAGTTTTGAAACCATATTTCTTGATACTATTTCAAGGTAGGCTCTAATTTGATTTTTTAGAGCCTAGGCTCTATACAAACCACACCTTTTTATGTTTTAGTTCTATTTAGAAAACATTTGCAATCCAAATATCAAATAATTGGAAAAGCATTTATTTTTTATTTCTATTTAAGGAAGCAACTGATGGCATTCCCACCATTTGCCCAAGGGCGGAAATGCTTCACTTCCAGAATGGGTGCTTCTTTTCTACAACTTCCAGAATGGGTGCTTCTTTTCTACAACTTCCAGTAAAAACATATAACAATATCTCTTACTTTTGATTCAAGAAAGTTATAATCAATCCCAGCCATTAAATTTACCTTATTTAGTTTTGATATAACGGTGTTATCACAATCACCTTTTACTGTTAGATTTAAAATTAAGCGACCTAATAGTTAGGGTTAGATTTGAAATTGGGTGACCTAATGGTTAATGAAATCCAGTTGTTTGGGGAAATTGATTGAATTCAAAGTAAATGATAAATAATTTGAACTTTGTCATACATTCTCAGCTATCTAATTTCACATTTAACTATCGGATGTGATTGTCCTTTTTGTAAAAAAATATATACAAAGAAACCATTTACTTTTAGAAAAAGCTCTAAACAATCCCACCTCAAAAATTTTATTAGAAAAGGTTGTTTTGATGCTCAAATATCCTAAAATTGATCTTCTCGATATCAAGATGTATGGACACGAGATAAAATGGATTTCAAATTTTAAAAATAGTGCATCTCGTAACGCATTTTTTGGCCGTCAATTTTCAAAATTTTCAACTACTTTTTAAGCTTTGAATTTTATAATCAACAATGGAAATATATTTTAATGCTATCACAAATATTTTATAGGGCTGTATAAAACGAGACCATTTATCTTTGACATAAGGAGACCATCGGACGTGAAATCTGATAACTTGAGTGTCACAAACTTCACGAAATTTCTTTTTTAAACTTTGAGCTTGGTTATTGAAAAAAAATACAATCACTCAATTTTCCATCCAATGATCAAGTTTAATTGTGACTATCCTGCACTAAGATAAATGATCTTATTGTATATTTTTTTCCATATTTTATATATGTTTGGAGATAATTAGTTGTTCGATCTTGATTGAACGACTAGGGATAATAATGTCAAGCATCATAATGGCATTGGTGTTGACAATTTTTTATTAGGTAATGATTAATGCACGACATTGTTAATAAGTTACTCCCAACAGTTTGATCATAATTAGATTGTTGTCTCTCTAATACACTATAAATATACATGTCTTGATACGGGTGGCAACGGGTTAGGTCGGTCCCAGATTTGGATGCACCTGGACTCGAGCCCAGACACAAGAAAATGATATGGGACCCAGACCCAAGCCCGGACACAAAAAAAATGATATGGGACTTAGACCTAGACCCATCCGGACCCCAATTCACCAGACCTGGACCTAGACCCGAAAATATAGTGTGGGACCTGAAGCCAGACCTAACCGGACCCGACCCAAAAATTAAAATATCTATTTAACTATATTTAAATATATTTCATATATTGGGACCCAAAAATATTACCAGATTCGAACCTGACTGGACCCAAACCTAAACCCAAATAGTGTTTCAGGTCCAAGATTTGGACCTGAACCCGACCCACCAAGTCCAATTTTTGGATCCATACCCAAACCCGGATCTGGTCTACCCCTCAGGTCCCGGGTCGTATCCAGGTCCATTGCCACCCCTATGTCCTCAGGCACATAGAAAGCTTGCCCTAATAATAAACGAGAAGAAGGAAATGGAGTGGCATTCTTACAGTCTCGGCATTACCTTGGTCCATGCCAAGATCCTGGTAAGTGGAGAGCAAATGTAGGAGTTGGGGGACGCGCGTGGTTACTGACATCCCACTCGATCTTTTTGTCATGTCTTTCTCTGTGCTACTTGACAAATAGCTGCCACCAGGTTCGAAAACCCCAACACCAACACATCCACTGCCACATCCATACATGCATCCATGGACATGCATTACATACATGACATAGATACATGCATTTGATTAGGGGTGGCAATTGGTCGGATCTGGTCCAATTGGACCTGGACTTGAAAATATAGTGTGGGACCTGGACCTGGAAATATATTGTGGGACCTGAACCGGAAAAAATGATATACCCGAACCTGGGACAAAATTAAGATATCTATGTATTTGACTTAAATTAAATATATTTCATATATTGAGACCCAACAAATATTACTGGACCCGGACCCGACTAGTGATCCGACCGGTCGGGTCCAATTTTTGGACCCATACCTGGACCAGGTTCAGGTCTGCCCCTTGGCTCCCTAGTCGGGTTCGCGTCCATTGCCACCTCTACTGATTTGATTAGTTGCACAAGCACTCATTGGTACATACTTTATACGCATACATGACACCATGCATATGTCTAACTCAATGATGCATGCTGCTGGGATATTCAACACAGAAATTTTGATGAAATTCATGTATAACATAACAAAATTCACATATACGTAGTCTTTGTATCCAAAGGTGAGCATTTGCATACTTTATAGAACAATATGCATTGTTTTGGTAAATGTACAACAGCGCAACTACCATAATAATAAAATAAAATAAAAAGAAAACATTGAAATGTAATGTACTTACATTTAGGATGTGAATTCTTAACCCCAATTCAAGTATGGAGGAAAGGAAACTGAATAATTTCCACGCCTCATATAATTTAATTCATCTATGTCTCACAATAATAAGAGGGCTATTATTTTAAACTATAATCAATGTATAACATTGTTGTCAGCTCGTTCTTAGTATCAAATAGTTGTCGATCTCCAAACACATATAAATCATAAAAACAATTACGTACAAAAAAAAAAAAAGGAGAACTACAAAAAGAGTCAAATTGACTTAGACTTTTTAACTTTTTTTCCAAAATAACCCTCGGTCGAGGGATACCTATCTCTGAACCAGTTTTTTTTTTAGTTTTCTTCGGACTCCTCAAATTGTGGTGTTAAACCACATTATGGGCGGCCTGAGGATGGAGATCTCTGACCGCTCGCTTAGGCTCAATCTAGTTAGCAGTTTGAGGTCCCCAACTCCGGACTGCATACATTGTGGTGTTCGACCACATTATAAACGATCCAAGGATGGAGACCTCAAATCGCATGTAATGTGTTGTAACACTACAATATGTGCGGTTGGGGACCTCAAACTACGCATCATACGTGGTCTGCGGGATGGGGATCTCGGACTGGTCACCAATTGTCTTAAACCAAGGGTAAAAGAAAAGTTAAACCCAGTCGGGGATCGTATCCTCAAACTGAGGGACATATGGAAAAAAATTAAAAATCTATGAAAATTGACCTTCCTTGTAATTTTTGAGTCAATTTGACTCTTTTTGTATTTTGCCACTTTTGCTTGTGTGTGTATGTAATTGGCTCTAAAGCATGTGGGTCACCCTAAAGAAAACTATTCATAGATCTAGCCATTCAAACCCAAACATAAACTACATGCATACGTAGTTACACATTCATGTAAAATCTTATATACCCATGATAGATACTTTATACATTCATACAAAAATTGGCATCAAGGCATACATACCAGACGAGAGGTGGCCACTAGAGATGGAAGAAATGAGAGCAAAGCAAGTTACAATGGCATCAAGACCAGCATAAACAGCACTCTTGGCAAAGTTCCCACCCCATGCCTCCTGGGATCAGGGTTTTGGAGGAGAAGGGCAAAACCGTTCTCCATGTAAAGCCAATGGAGAGTGATTGTGAGTGTTTATGAGAGAGAAGCATGGATGGAGAGGAAGAAGAAGAGGGGAACATAGCATTGGGAGGAGGGGCAATGTTAGCATGAGAAGAGAGAGAAAGAAAACCTTGTGCATGTTAGAGAGAGAGAGAGAGACAACCTTGTGCATGTTAGAGAGAGAGAGAGAGACAACCTTGTGCATGTTAGACAACTAGGCCTTGATAGGCTGCTACGTGTAGGCTTCTAATTTTTCAAAGAATCCTTAATATACATGTAAGGTACCACCAATTGGTTTGCTCTAGGGGTGGCAACGGGTCGGTTCGGGCCTGATCCAGCTGGATTTGAACCTTAATGGTATTTGGGTCTTAAATTTGGACCTATTGGGTCTTGGGTCTGGTCGGGTCCAATGCTGCCCTGTAACCGAGATTTTTATTTTTATTTTTGCCTTTCTTTTCTTTATCATATACCTATCTTATTGGTAACGTTTATAGTATTGTACAACATTTATGAGTACCCACATTTCATATTGTTTTACATAATAATTGGAAATTTTTAAGAAACAAACGTATCGGCAACATTTATGAATACCTACATACAACACTCATGTTATTAGAGTCGGGTCCGGCTCGACCCAGACCCGGACCTGAATCGTATTCGGGCCCAAATTCTAGATCTGGACCCGACATCTTGAGTCCAAAGCTTTGACCCATACCTAGACCTAAGGTCGGGTCTTTTGCCACCCCACTTTCTCAATGGGGTGATCCTTTCAAATTAATTGTTCAATCAGGAGGTCCTTGTCAAATTACTATGAATGAATTTGAGCAAAATGTGTAACAACACATTTGTCGGGAGAGAGAGATGTCAAATTATATGGTCGAAGAGGAGGTCCTTATAAATTACTATCAATAAATTTGAGCAAAATGTGTCAAAGTTGTGAAGAGAGAGAAATGTGGGGAGAGAGAGAGATGTCAAATTATATGGTCGAAGAGGAGGTCTTGTCAAATTAGAATCAATAAATTTGAGTAAAATGTGTCATAGTTGTGAAGAGAGAAAGGGAATCAATAAATTTGAGTAAAATGTGTCATAGTTGTGAAGAGAGAAAGGGATGTGGGGAGAGAGATGTCAAATTATATGCTCAAAGAGGAGAGTCCTTGTCAAATTACTGTCCATAAATTTAAGCAAAATGTGTGATAGTTGTGGTGTGGAGAGAGAGATGTCAAATTTTATGCCCAAAGAGGATAGTCCTTGTCAAATTCCTGTCAATAAATTTAAACAAAATGCGTCTTAGTTGTGATGGAGAGAGAGATGTTAAATTATAGGGGAATTATTCTAGTACTTTTTATTTTTGGTTTTCATATCTCAATAAACTCAAAGATTTAAAATATATATATTAAAGCCCTGACTAACTTTATCTACTTTTAATTATTTTTTTAGCCATAACAAATATAAAAAAGATATGTTTATTCTAAACCTTTTTTCTCTTTACGTTATATATTCCCCCAAATTTCTCTCTCTAACATTCATCCTCTTTGTTTCTCTAACAGGGGAGAGAGAGAGTGTGTGAGAAGCATAGGGGAGAGAGTGAAAAAATAGGTAGAGAGAGATTTAAAGAAAAATCATGTGAAGAGTGAAAAAAGATTATGTGTAAAAATAATATATCTTTTTTATATTTGTTTGGGGCAAAAAAATAGGTTTACAGGAGATAAAGTTAACTTAGGGAGTTAAAAGATATAAAACTTAAAATTTTTATGACCGAATATATGTTTTGAAATATTGGGTCTATTGAGATATAAAACTTAAAAATTGGGGGTATAGAGATATTTGCCTAATAAAACAAGCTCATCACGATTGCATTTTGTACTTAAATTTTGGTTTTTTTTTTATATAAATCTAAATCACTTGAAATTTAAGTGTGTGTTATTTAAAAATATTAGAATCCAATAAATAGATCAAAAAGTATTTCGTGAAAAATAAATTAATCAAAATACCCCCAAAATATTTTAAGGGTATTTTGATCAATTTATATTTATGAATTATTATTTTTAATATTTTTATTAGGTACGCGTTGATGAGAAGAATAGATGTTTAAAATTTCATATGATTTGGATTTATAGAAAAAAATTAAAATTAAAATACGAAATAATATCGTGTCTGTCAGATCGGTCCAGAACTGTTGGGTCTATTTGTAGTTGTAGGTAAGTGGCCTTACGCCAATATTTTTTAAATTTAAATATAGTTAAATAAATAGATACTTTAATGTTTAGGTCGGATCCAGGTCCCACCCACACTATATTTTCAGGTCAGGGTCCGGTGAATTCAAGCTTGGTCGGGTCCAGGTCCAAGTCCCCTATCACTTTCAATTCCGGGTCAACGCAAACCCGTTTTAACCGGTTGCCACTCCTATCCACCCAATATTTTTTATAAAACCAAATTTTTACTCGGGCTAAGAATGTTTTTCACCCTAACCACCAACAAAAGATGAGCAAAAATCATACACCTTTTATCCTTTGTGGTGGGGCCATTAATTCGTTAAATAATTAGGCAGGTAGGGTGTCATACAAGGTTGATTCGACCCAAACCAATATGTTCCATCAAAGGTCAAAATCAAAGAGTCTTTAGGGCCATGACCTAAATTCAAACCTAGGTCAAGACCTATTTCAACAATGAAAGTTCCATGACCAAGTCTAAAAAATTTTCTAAATAAAAAAAAAGGTTATTTTGTCTAAAGGTTGCACAGACACTGACCTCTTGTTTGGAAATAAGGACTTAAAATAGTAAAAATCAACACTTTGCTCTTTAGTAGCAATTAGGCAAGGATCCCATCAGAGAAAGTTTTGAGAAAGACACTTAACCTCTTTTGACACAGTTTTTATGAGTCCTAGGATTTATATGTAGATATGTATCCCCTCTTCATCATCTATTTTTGAGCTGGATTTAGAACCTAATTTTATATTTTTGAGATGGATTTTGGACCTAATCTATTAGGTATGTATAATAGCTAACATGGACGGCATCATTATAAATAACATACAAAAACTAAAATACTAAAAGTGCTAATTTTTTGAAAGAAAATTTTCAACCGTTCATTTTACCCTTTTGGTGAGAGAGCATCCATCTGTAAGATGGACGTGGGATTTCTAAGGGAGTGCCATACAGTTATGCGTGCCCCGACATGTAGACCACTTTTTCAATTTTATGTGCTCTAAAATGACTACAGTAGGGATATCACACAATGATTAAAAAATCATGAATATGATTCAAGACTCGCCCTAGTTAGCTCAGATCAAGAGTAATGCGATTTTGAATGGTGTTCGGATTCAAGATTTGGACCAACAGACCTATCCTGACAAATCTAATTTTTAAACTCATATCTAGATCCAAATCGGTATGACCCTCGAGTCCCGATTAGTTCCGGGTTCATTGCCACTCTTACATAAACTTTTTCATTCGGTAATTGTGATGTTTAATTATCACCAAACTATAAATCTACAGTGCTAATTGTCCTTTACAAATTATTGTATGTCCATGAAACATCTTTTAATCAAATCAAATCACATCAGCAGTTTCATTGATGATTGTCCACATCAAATACATACTGGAAAATCATTTGCCGACAATTTGAATGAACTGATTTAATCATTTTAGTAGTTTAAGTTAACTTGTGCTTAGTAAATTTTATTATTAAGCGAGTACAAAATTTTAGAAATAAAAATTAATTTCCAGTTTACATTACGAATTGGATAAATGATATGATAGGACTTTTTTCTACTAATGTGTGTGGGACCTCAATAGATCGCCATTAAATTTGACACGGATTGATAAAAAAATCAAGTTTCATACCATGCAATAATCTCACGATCGACCACTCTGGTAAGATACGAAAAAATAACCTTAAAGATCAAGTGAATTTGACCGAAGTCCTTGGTGTTTTAATCGACCACTGAACAATAATATTTTGAATATTTCCCCGGTTGTTCCTTATATTTTGTTATCTTTTGTGATAATTTAAACGGTGCGGTTTGTATAGAGCCGAGGCCCTAAACAATCAAAGTAGAACCCACCTTTAAATAGTATCGAGAAATGTGGTTTCAACACTGAAATTTTTTGTGATAGCCTTAAAATATAATTTTTCTATAATTATCAAATTTAAAGTTTAAAAAATAGTGTAGATCAAGCAAATCTAAGAAAACTTTAAAATCTTGAAAATTGACGGTAAAAAAACGCATTATAAGATGCACTGTTTTCAAAACTTGAAATCCATATTTTTTTTTATGTCCATGCATCTAGATGTTGAGATGATGGATCTGAGGATATTTGGGCATTAAAACAACCTCTTTTAGTGAAATTTTTAAGGTTGGCTGGTGAGCCGGCGGACTAACGTGTCTATTTTGGTTTTCAAGGAAGAGAGCACCATTCGACTATAGATTCATGAATTTGGCGCTTTTATAGATTCATGAATTTGGCGCTATAAAAGCACATATATGATGATTTTTGAAGAATTGATGCAGCCAACATAAATATAAAAATCACAATTCAAAAGGTCAAAATCCTTTTTTCAATAAACATGATATTGATGGGATGAATTTTCAAATTTTGAATAGAAAGTCGAGATATTTTTATACAGGGTCAAAATTTACTTTTTCCTAAACGGTGGTCTAGATGATAGATTTACAAATTTTAGATAAAATTTTGAGATTTTTTTTAAAACTGTAATCAATGTGGATAGATGATAGACTTAGAAAAATTTATATAAAAAGACCCATGTCAAAGATAGATTTCAGGGGGTAGAAATGTTGTAATATGTGGACCCACCAAAATCCAATCCTTCTTGTTATAAATGGTTGCGCATCAAAAACTCACAAGGATATTTTAATGTTAGGAAACCATCAAATTGATCATCTCGACCTGAAGATGTAGGGATATGAAAAAAAATCATTTTTAATCATAACAATAATGCATCTTGTGACAAATTATCTGGATATTTTATTTTCAAGTTTTTTAATTATTTATAGATCAACTTGATTTGTAGAGCTTTAAATTCTATAAACAATAGAATTTCATGCCATAACAAGGTTTTCCAATACCAGGACTACATCTTTCAACACAATTTGAAGGTGCCCTTAATTTGATTGTTCAATATTAATGCCTTTGATTGTTTAAAGTTGATGCTTTTTCTTTAAGGAATATGCAAATTTATAATTTTTATTCTTCCTTTCTTTCAATCATATATCATAGTCAGGCCAAATAAAACTTTCCAAACCACCCTCAAAACCTTTGCCAAGCAAGTTGATTACCTTTAACTTTTGTGGCCATATCATTGGACCTGGCCTTAAAGTTATTAGAATCCTAGGATTATTGCTAAGTGATTGCAACTTAAAGAAAAGGAAAAAAGATGAAAAAGTTAAAGAAGAAAGATAATGGTGTTTGTATGTGAGAAGTCATGTCATGGGTGCAAACTATATACTAAGTTGGCCACCAAATAAAGATAAGCAAACAATTGAACTACAATGATACGAAGAATATATAAAGGCGATTAGGTAATGAAAGGGATTAAGCTAAAATTATAAGGAGACCCATGCTCAAATAATAAGGAAATATATTATCACACAGATAAGGTAAATAGGTCTAAATGAAGAAATAATATATCGTATTAGGGTGCAGTTTGTATAAAGTTGTATCTTATTTGTAGAAATAAGGTTGAGATATTCTACATTATCCATTTTATTAACTGGAATAATAAAAATTATCAATACATCTTCATCTCAAAACTTTTTTCCAAGTAATCAGGGTCGGCTAAATAAATCGTTTGTCATTATATTCTATTAAGGGCTATTTTTTCGGTGAGATTATAAGTCTTCATATATTTTTTCACTTCTTCCAGTTATTATTAAGATAAATAATAAAAAAAACAAAAAAAAAGAGCAAAATTGTTCCCAATTTTGGGTTTAGAGAGGGAAACACACTTATATCAAAGTAATGATGAAGATCTAGCTCTTCTCACAGAGGGAGTAAATGTACAATATGTTCGTATAGGTTTACAGCCCACAAAAACTGAAAACATGCTTCTTCTTCTTTTCTTTTCTTTTGTCTTTTCTAAATTTAAAGTCTAAATTAAGTTGAAAAAAACTTATTTCTCAAATAGAGACAAGCTCTTCTTATTAGAGAAATTGGACCCCCTTTTCAAAATCAAGAAATATAGGACACTAGGAAGGACCATAGTTTAAAAGTCATATCAACTTTAAACCCAAAACTCTCACTTAAATTCAAAATTTAAAAATCGTTGTAAAGAAAACCTTTTACAACTGAAAAACTCGTACGAAATTTAAGCGTTTTGCAGTGTTCAGGTCAGGCGCACAAATGCACCAAAAGTTTCGGAACTATGAAAAGTCAAAAGATTGTATAGTCCGTCGGGAGCATATGCCCTTCACTCCCTCATGTAAAGCTCTATCTTCCACTAGTCTTAGGACCACTGGACCTCTCAACTTTAGCCACCAAATTGAGTAAGAAAAAAAAGTAGAAGGAAACCCAATCGCTTAACACTGTCCAATTTTCAAATGGTTCAATTTAGGGGTTTAATAATTTAGAAGAAATATTTATTTTATTTGAAAACACTATGGGAATATATTATAAAAAGAGACGGTGAAATTTTATAAATTTCTCCTATTTTCAGTATTTAACATTAATACCCTCTTTTAGTCTTTTTAAAAGTTTTTTCAAATGCCCCCACTTCAGATTTTACGACAAAGTGTTGAACAATGCTTTTTATCATGATTTGAGATCCAAAGTAAAAAAAATTTTAATTGATTTCGGACCATCATGATCTAAAGTCAACTTTTTGCGTATGACTACAGACCATCATGATCTGAAATCAAGATTTGTCCAAATGACTTGGGATTGCGAATTTTAAAAATATGTAGTCACTGCTTTATTAGTTTTTATCAATGATTCAAAACTATCATCTCATTTAAGGGCTTGGACATCCAAACTGTGGGCATTATGAAATGATATAAAAGAAGAAAGAAGGGCGTAAGAAAGTGAAAGTTAAAATTCCGATTTTTATAATAATGGTATTTGAGGACATGAGCATAAGTTTTTCTAAACGTCTAGTATTTTAAAACCCACTTTTCTAAATCGGGGATCACAGATCTATACTGAGAATCAATCGGGATCGAACTAGTTTAAGAATGTAGTAGTACCGGTCTAGTTCCCCCCCTAAAGCCCCTCTTTCATATATTTTTTTTTCCTTTTTCTTGAACATATCTAACATTTTTTTAAGCCCTTAAATCTTCGCCCTATAAACCCTTATTTTATTGTTTATTTTTTATTTTTTATTTTAAATATTTTTTCAGATTCAAATTGATCCGGATTGGCAATCTTGTGGTCCAACAAAAATCCGTGTGTGGAGGATTCACCCCATCGGTGTTTTGAAACGCCCTAAAAAGGCATGTCCTTCATAACTCTTTGGAAGCTGGTGTATAAAGTGCTCCCGCGGGAGCACTTTATACCCGCATCTGAAAAAAATTACAGGCCTTCAAGGGGCCGTATATACCGGTCTCTAAAAATGACGAAACTGCCCCTCAAACGGTTCCTTTTTCGGCGTCCCACACGAATTTAACCTCGGGGGACACCGTATCTCATCCACGATTCGGGCCGTGGGCCCCCTCAGAGTGGCCAGCCGCCACCGACACGTGGCGACACATGCTCCGTATTTGGACACGTGTATCTCGCATTGATGGCGGAGCTAGACGACAAAACCTAAAATTTTTCGAAAAAAAGTGGGATTTAAAATTTTCGAGTAAATCTTTGAATTTCACTGACTCGCGGTTAAAAGGGAAAAGAAAATTTGTACGTACACCGAAACCCGAGACTACGCATGCGCTACTCAAATTTCAAATAATTTTCCTTTTCTTACTTTCTCTCTCCTCTTTCTGACTCTACTCGTGATTCTCTCTCCTCGTTCTGACTCTACTCGTGATTCTCTCTCTTCTCTATGCTTCTCTCTGCCTTCGATACTCTCTCTCCTCTATGTTTCTCTCTCTACCTTCCTTCCTCTCCTCAATTTCTCTCTCCTATTTGTATCGGACATCGAGTCACATCTCTCTTTGTTTTTGTTTCTCTCTCCACTTGTCATCTCTCGTCCGATCGATCTTCTCTATGTTTCTCTCTCTACGCGTGATTCTCACTCCTCTCTCTGTTTCTCTCTCAAACTGTCACCTCTTGATTTTATCACTCCTCTCTATTTGTCTCTCCTCTCTCTTGGATTTGTTCACTATGTAACCTCACCTTCTCTCTCTAAAAGTTCACCTTCTCTCTCTAAAAGTTCACCTTCTCTCTTCTCTCTCTCGCTCTTCTAAGTCACTCTCTTATTGTCTACTTCACTGTGTATTTCATGGCTGCATTTCTCTCTCCAAGGTTTCTCTCTCTATACGATGTTCAAAAAGTATACTCGGGCCCAAACCTAGGCCCATGCCCAGCGCGAGTCTCACTAACTCCCCACACCGAGTTTTTGTGGCATGTGAAAACTATAAAAAATAGAAAAGTACAAAAAAGTTTTAAAAATAAAAAAAATATATTCAAAGTAAAATTTAACAATACACAAATTAACTGTGGTTAAACAAGTAACAAAAAATAAATTTCAAAATGAGTTTGTGACTTGGGGGTTTTGAAATATTTTTAAAAATATAAAAAAATTATTTAGAGTTAAAATAATTTTGCATCTTTTCTAAAATGATAGAAAACAAAAATAAGGGTGCCATATGTAAAGAGCCTAAGCTCTAAAGCCTACCTTCAAATAGTGTTGAGAAATATAGTTTCAATATTGAAAATCTTTATGATAATCTTAAAATATATTATCATATTTATTTATAAAGTTGAAAGCTTAAAAAATAGTGTAGATCGACATATCTATTAAAATCTTAAAAAATTAACGGCTTAAAAGTACGGTACAAAATACACTATTTCTAAAACTTGAAATCCATTTTTTTCTCGTATCCATCTCTCGAGTTTTTCTTTTTAGATTTTTATCTCTCTTTAAATTTTTGTGAGCTTTTCCTTGTAAATAATATTCATTTCAATTTCACTATCCATGCTTCATATTTTCTATCTCTAAATTTTTAGAGCTTTTTACTGTAATTTTCTCTCCCTATATTTTTTGAGATTTTCATGATAAAGAATTTTACATTTCAATTTCACTGTGTATATTTCATGCTTCACTTATCACCTCTACATTTTCCTCTATGTTTTTTTCGCTCTCTAAATTTTTCTTTCTCTCTCTAAGTTTTGGCGGTGGATTTTCAGTGAGTCAACGGACGCATCCCGACATGACGTCCCCGTCCGACCCAAAATCGGATCTCTCACATCCACCGTTCGCTTTTTATGTAATCTCGTAACCAAAGTACCCTTGTAAATTTTTAAAAATAACGAAATTATCCTTATATTCTTAATGACGAAAATACCCTTGTATATTCCAAAATGAGGAAGCCCTTAATGCTAAATTGTGCCCAAATTGGGGAGAACGAACCGTGGTTCATGAATCATGCAAGTAGCTGACAACTTTCATTAATTGGTTACTCGTGCTTAACAACAAATAATTAAAATTTAGCTTAAAGCAATTTTACATATCAATTATGACCTGATCAAATAGTTAGACGATTTGGCTCCAATCTTTTAGATTGTTAATCAGCTCATTCTATTTCTAATCGAAATTGAATGGTTGTGTCAATGGAGTCCTGTCATTATTGTCATCGTCAAAGTATTTTTCTAATTAATTGGAATTGGTTACATAAATCTTGATACGTCATTAGACGCTATTAAGAGCATATCCTCAATGACGCTATAAATCTCTATATATTTACTTTCAACTATGTCTTTTTCGGGCTACCTATTGCCCTTTCGCTTTGCATTCTTCATCTAAGCAATAAACAACATAATGTTGACGATGGACCATGTGTGATGAGGTGTTCTACTTAAACGAGGGAGGTTCAATTTCAGTATGTTAATAAGGAGAGGAATAGTGTTGCTGATCTGCTTGCCAAAGAAGTATCTTTAAGGGTTCATTGAGGGGGTAGGCAGGTTGCTATGGCGTCCTCTGTCACTTTTCCTTTTTGCCTCATGTTCCATGTAACTTTCAAACAACCCGAAGTTCAATATATGTTTCGAGGTGCCACATCTCCGGTATTAGGGTTGGTGATGGCCTTGTCGATTGTCTCTCCCTAGGCATTGCCGTGTTGGGATTGTGTTGGGGCAATTGATGGGACACACATCTCAGCTTGGGTACCCAATTCTGAGCTCAAATGGTTCCATAATGGGAAAGAAGAGCTTTTTCATGCTGCAATGACCATGGTTGCCTTTGATATTATTTTTTTTTGTTTTGTTGATAATTTATTTTGGAAGACTAGCCCCTACCCATTTTGAATTAGTTAATAGTTTTTGAAGCTGTCAGTAGAAATGAAAATCACAACATACAGGTGAGGTATGAGGTGTGCTACCACCACGATCTCCACAATCATGGTTGCCTTTGAGATTGTTTCGTGCTTGTGGGATAGGAAATTTATGTTTCGAAATCGAGAATTTTGTACTTCGTGATTGAAAGGGACAATCTTCCTTTTTAACAATGCCCCAAAGTATTAATGATTGCAAATTTATTTATAAGTACATTAGTTAATATACACTATTGCACCTATTTGGTGTAGAGAAATATTATTTCATAAATACAAGGTACCCCAACATGGAAGAAAAAAAAAAGAAGTAAGTAATTTATAAAAACTAGGAAGATCATATCATATATCAATGATTTTTCACTCTTCACAAAAACAACATCCATTATGCACAAAAAATGATAGTAACACCTAAATTCGTTTACGTACTTTGTTGATAAGCATGAAACAATTAAACTAATGAATTGTTAGGCTATTTACCCACAGTATTGAAAAGTCATTTCACCTCTAATCATCGAATATAAAGTTTGAAGAGCAAGGTAAGTATAAAGATCGAGAAAACGTTTTTCCGACTGAGTTCCCTACATAAAATTGAAAAAATGAAATTTTTTGATTTTGAGCACAATCAATGTCACACCCTTGACCACTTAGCTTAATTTTTGACAGCTAGTGGCTTGTATGGCCTTTTTGTACAAATAATAAATGATCTTGTAATAATTATATGGAGGGAAATATCATCACTTTCAAATAAGAAAAGATGGATTTCTCAATAATACATCATTGTATACCAAATACTATTGGATTATGCTGTGTTAAAAAAATCACTGGTTTGATTCAGAATTGCCCGAGCCAGCGACCACTGTAGACACCCTCCTTGTCTGAGTCCCTCTCAGAGTTAGAACTCATATATGTACGCCCAAAACCAAACCCAAACCCAAATCCAAACTCCCTGTCCCCCGTCTCAAAATACAAAAAACTCCTAGTTTAATTTTTATTTTTTTTTGTATTTTTCTGGATCATCGATTTAAATCAATGATCTTATGATCCAACATGGATAGGTAAGGTGGACCGACCTAGGTTTTGAAACACTGGATTTAACCATGACATAAGAAATTTAATTTTCGGATTCGTGTGTCGTTTTCCCGAAAATTAGTTATTCTCAACTTTCGTACTTCATTGAAAAAAATGATGGGTGTGTTAGAGGAATTTTGGAAACTTTTGGGGGTGTTTACGTCTAATTAGGAAAAGGGGGGGTATTTTAGCCATTTTCACTCTCAATTTTTTTATGGATTTTTCAACTTTTTTTTTTTCGACCTTTTTAAAACCCCTAAAAGAGAAGCATCCATGCGTCTGCAACTGCTCAGAAACTTGTCACTCTCTCTCTAAACTTCCTTTCTCTCTCTAAATTCACTCTCTTCCTTTCTCTCTCTTTGTCCCCTTCAAAGGTTTGTCTCGTTTCTCTCTCACAGTATCTCTCTTCTCTCTCTAACTTCTCTAATTTTCTCTCTCTTCCCCTTCTTTAAGTTTTAGGTCGTTTCTCTCTGTTGCTCTGTCTCTCTCTTGTCTGTCTGTCTGGAGATCTTCGCCTGAGAAGCCTCCTGTTTGCTTCTCCCTCCGTTTTTACAGCAAATTATGAGCTTATAAAGCTCTGATTTGGAGGAGTTTTAACTCATGACCCAACAATCTCATTTGTTCTTGCCCTATTTTGGCACCCCCGTTGTGTTTCTCTGCAACTTTTCTCATTGATTTCCCCGAGTTTGGAGCCAAGTTTTACTCTGAAACCCCTTTAAATGCGACAAATTCCTGGCCTTTTGACCTCTATGCAGGTCATTTTCTCTTAAATGCCATGTAAAAGGCTGAGAAGAATGGGTATATGAGCCTTATAAGGTCACATCTCTGTCTCTGCAAGTTTTTTGTTTTTTTTGAATGTCTGTCTCTGCAACTTATTTACTTCGTTTCTGTTGCTCTGGGCTATGAATCCGTCAAAATCCATTTGAATCGTTGTTTTCTCTTAAATTCGAGCTATTGTTCTTGTTCTTCGAGGCTTAATTTTCTCTGAACTTTCACTAGCATCTTGCTTAGCAATTTGCTTCTCTTAATTGTTTAAAACCAGTGAAATATCCTTCAAGGGGAAGCTATTTATCTGTAAATTGTGATTTACTCAGCTTTTTTCTGGTTCTATTTTTTCCGGTTTCATCTATTGTTCTATATTCTATCTTTCCATGCTCTGAACTTGTTTTGTGAGCTCAAGTATGATCTCATCCCCTGTCGTGATCTCATCCCCTGTCGTCGATCTTTCAAGCCTGTTTTGGAGTTCATTTTAGCTTTTTATTGCCTCTATTTTGAGGACGAAGGTCTCTGTTTCATGCGTTTTTAGCTCTTTCTTAATCATTACTGATATCTCAAATGTATTGTCTCTCTTCTGCTGTAATTTGTTCTTCGCCTTGGTAATGACGCTCCTGTGAAGTGTTATCCTCACTGTTCTCTCTTTTCTTTAGTCCTCTCTGTTCTCGCATATTTGGTTTTCCATTTTATTGTTATCTCAAGCATAGTCTCTTTCTCCTCTTGCTTTCCTCTTTTCTCCTGCTTCCATATTTCCATCGAGCACTTTCTCTCTCTACAAACCTAAGTTCTTTTTGCCATAGCTGTCTTCAATATATTGAGATTATCATCTCTCTCTCTCTCTCTGTGACTTCAGTTACTTGTATATGCTGCATTTTCCTTCTTAGAGAGAAGAGAGTTTTCTTATCTTTGCATGTCTCTGTACCTTTGGAGCTTTTCAAAGAAATATCCTCTCTTGAATGACAATGGCTCCAATTCCATCCCTGAAAGCTAACTCAGAGGAGAAATCCATGGTGGCTAAGCAGGAAGTGGTTATGGAAAAACAGAGGCCTATGATGCTTAAGGATTTTCTCAATGATACTTCCTCTGTTCTTTGTTCTGATAGTTTCAATAAGTCTGAAATTTCAATCCATGATTATTCCTCTGTTCATTGTTACTCAATCCATAAACGCCCCATCTTCAAAGAGTCCAATCCACCATTAACCACCACCATGAAACGCCATCTTCAAATGGAATCCAAAGAAGCCAAACACATGAACCTTTTAAGAAGTAGATCCCTGGCTTCTTCGACCACGATTTCGTCTTTACAAAAAGCATCAGAAGCAGTTTTTGGGGCAGTCAAGCTCTTCCAATTTGCCCCAAAAGAGCCATTAAAAGCTGAAGAATTCTCAGGGCAAAAGCAGTCAAGAATCAGGCTTTTGAGAACAATTCTCAGAAGAGTAAGAGAGAGAAAACCCAATATCAAGTTAAATCAAGAACATGGTAAAAGCCTTTCAACAAGGTTCACTGCTGCTATGAGAAACTTCTCTCGAAGGTCTCGCAGCTCAGAGAAGCACGACGAGGAATGCGAGACTACCCTTAGGGTTCGAGACATTGTGCGGTGGAGATCGTTCGGTGACGAGAGGTTCCCTGTTTTGGACTGTTGTGATTGCGCAGAAGAATCCGAGGCTTCTGAGAAGGAAGCCTCCGACTCGTCCTCTTCATCTAGTAGTACATGGTCATGTCCTTCTTCGAATTTACTGTGTTCTAGTCAGAGTTCAGACTATTCAGGAGATGGAGATGAAATCCAAGATAAAGAATTGCTTTCACTGCAAAGCTTGAAAAGCCCCAATTACCCATGCTCAGAGCTTGGGCCCTCAACAATGGAGGCTTCCTCTAAAGAGATTGTGATTTTGGGGGCATCAGATTCCATGGGGACAACTTCCTGTTTCAGCCAAAATGAAGTAAGTTTTTTTTACCAAACTCAATTAAATTCAATGCCAGTTTCTTTGTCTTCACTTACCTGTCACTCTTATTTTATATATCTTGCTATCAAATTGTCTCCAATTTACCTGGGTTTTGTTCTGTACTTGCTCTGTTTGATATCTTTGTATATACCATAGACTATTTGGGTGGTGTAAACTTTGTTGCATATTTGCCGGCACTGTTATGTTACAGAGGTCTCGAGATTTTCATATGGGGTAAGCTCGAGATTTTCTTATGGGGTAAGTTTTTATTACATGGGTTTGATTTATTTATTACATGGGTTTGATTTATTCACACGGGTCAACTTTCTCTCTCTAGATCTGGATGGTCATTGTTTATTAACCCCCTGCAAATCTAGTAGAAAAGACCTGTAAGTACTCTTGTTTTGGAAACTTGGACCTGGCTTGGACTTCTCTAGACTTCGCGGAATCCGCCTTCAAACTGTAAAAGATTAAGAAAAACCAAGCATGTGAGTTGGACTCAAAAAATATTATGACATAGGAAATATGGGTTTCATTCACATCCAGTAATAAACCTCTTCCCCCCTCCTCCTCTCTCTTTCTCTCTCTCTCCCTCTCTCTCTCTCTCTCTCTCTCTCGTTA
>NW_006500346.1:2091806-2104216 GCF_000471905.2 Amborella trichopoda | reverse complement strand
TACGAACGACGAGAGAGAGAGAGAGAGAGAGAGAGAGAGATCCCCCTTGAATTGAATGCTTGGTTTCACAATTTTCACTTGTGGAAGGGGGGTGTTCATATCCATGCCCCATGTGGAGGAGAATGTAACTGCTACAATTTTTTGGTTTATGTGAACTCTTCTTATCATATCAAAAGGGTTAGTGTTTTTCCTTGTACATTTCCTCTGTTTTTTGGATGGAGTTCCTGTAAGGTCTAAGCCTTATTAAAAAAAAAAAAAGAGAGAAAAAGGTAATGCCTCCCTTCGAAATCGAGTTCGAAAAAATATTGATGCAGGGATAAAATAAATTTCAGAAAAATAACAAAAAAAATAAAATTGAGAGAATATACTTTTTTTTCAAAAGTCCGTAAGGGAACTATTTAAAATAATCTCTATCAAATTTTATTAACTCCTTTACTACCTACCTTGCAATGAAGGGAAAAGTTTCTTAAATAGACTAAAAAAAGAGGAACACTTTTTATTTTTTCTTTCATCTCTATTTTCTCTTTTTTAACTTATTTTCTATCATCTCTATTTTCTCGTTCTTAAATTCACGTCACTCTTAACTTCACGTGCGACTTATGTTTTACTCAAAGCTATCTTTGAAAAGATAAGTCCCCACTTTTTACCCAAAGCAATTGTTAAAAAGATAAACCTCTTTATATTTAGTCTTGTCTTATTTACATTTCAAATTAACACAATCTACAAATATCAATCAAACTAACTAACTAATCCATAAATGTCAACTCATGCACAAATTCATCGCCCAGCTATCCCTGTGCACCTCTTAAGTTAAAAGATAAACTCAAAACTAATAAAATTACTATTATATTTTTTTTGCATCATTTTGGGTTGGGAGCAACTCGACTTCGTGCTTGAAGCCAATCACTATCTGTTAATTGGTGATGTAATCTCATCATGCGTTTTAGCACATTTTCTTCAATTTCTTTAAGATTAATGTAAGACTTTTTGGCTGCGATGAACACTTTTGATTATGAAATTTTGGAATATTGATTTTAAATCAAAATATCGTGATCGCTCTATAAGACGCGGATTTGACTTGTAATCTTTGTTACGCTCGAAATCAACATTCTGGGTTTGTTGGAATTACTGGTATAAGATGAATGTGGCTGTGAGCACATTCTTCACGATGAAGATTATTCGCCAACCGTTGCATCCTCATCTCACCTCTGTTCCAACCATTGCATCATCATTTCACATAATTCAGTTCGAAAATCATCTGTGGCTTTAGTCAAATCATCCACAGTAGGAGCAAGATTAACTTGTAAAATAAACTGGATATCTCTAGATTTGACTTGCTTTTTAGATCTGACTTGCTTTGATACCAATTGATGTAGGAAGAACATAAAAACTAGAAATATAACAAGAGCTAGTATCTAACGATCATCCATAGTAGGAGTAGGATTAACTTGTAAAACAAACCGGATATCTTTGGATCTGACTAGCTCTTACTTTCTCTAATACTAATTGATGCAAGGAGAAAATAAAAACAAAAAAAATAACAAGAAAAAAGAAAGGTTGAGGGAATATACCCTATCTCAAAGGTCTACAAGGAAGCCACTCCAAAATAATATTGAGACCAAATTTTATTAAAACAAAGAAGATAAACACTTTCCTATTTCATCGCTCCTCCCTGTTTTCTCTCTCTTAACCTATTTTCTTTCGTCCTTATTTTCTCTGTCTTAAATTCATGGGCCACCTATGTTTTATCCAAAGCAATACTTGAAAATATATAAAGCCCCATATATTTAACCTTATCCTATTTACATTCCAAACTAACTAACCCAATCTATAAATATCAATCAAATTAACTAACCCAATCCATAAATGTCAACTCACGCACAAACTCAACGCTCACCTCATATATTTAACCTTATTCTATTTACATTCCAAACTAACTAACCCAAATCACAAATATCAATCAAATTAACTAACCCAATCCATAAATGTCAACTCATGCATAAACTCAACGCTTATCTATCCCTGCGAACCTCCTAAGTTAAAAGATAAACTTAAAAACTAATAAAATTATTATTATTTCTCTGCATCAAAAATACTTTGAGCATCAGAAATCTCTAGGATACTCTAATCGATTTCCCCCACTGATTAAAAAATTTGTAGCGCAGGAAATGGTACTAATCTTGTGGATTTTAGGGTGAAATAGATGGTTCAGATAATATGTTACAATATATTATTTTTGGTACTCAACTATAATGGTAAGATAATAGATAATGGATTTGAAGGTTTTTTTTTTATTTTTTATGGTAGAAATACAAATTTTTGTGAGTTTTAAGGGGAGGCTTCACATATTTTGATTGGCTGCAGCTCTATCAAAATATTTTCTTTTTCTTTTTTAACTTATTTGAGAATTGGAGAGAAGCATATGGAAAACTAAAAAGATTATGTTCAGGTATACCATTCTCTTTTGGTTAAGGAAATTCATTTTAGATAAACGGTAGTTATAATTATTTTTGGCCATTAGATATGAGATTTTTTTACTTATTTGGGGCGGGAGAGCGAGACATGTTAATAAACTAAAAAGAATGTATACTATAGGACCAGTCAGTTTTGGTGCAAGGTCGTTACCGTCACTCGTAGTCATTGAAAAATTGCATCAAAGTACTCGAGGAAATTAATTTTAGACTTTGTACCAAGTCTATAAAGTAATTTTAACTGCCCAATTTTACATGTTTCTGTCAATAATAATTGTGACTTTTTTATATTAATAGTAAATAGCCTAATCCCAATAACAAATCCATATTTGTTGCCGGGCATGATTTTGTCAATTAAAATTGCTATTGATGCATATATAGTTATTGGCAGTTATTTAAAAAACGGATTGGCGACTAGGATCGGGCAATGGAAAACCGGTCTTGATCGGTGAATCTGCGTTTTTATTGTAACAAAACATTGTTTTTACTTTAGCAAAAATCTGTTTTATTGTAGCGAATCGCCGAGTCTCTTCCAAACCCAGACGATTTCCTATATATTTGCAAAATCGGTATCGGGTGATTGATTTCTAGGTCGGATCCAACGATTCCATGCCGACTTGGTGCTTTTTAAATAACTGGTTATGGGGATTGGACAAGGTCCAATCGACATGATTTTTAATTAGTGCTTTGTTTTGTCAAAACTTAAGTTTGGCTGAACGAATCAGCATGATTTTTGACTGATTTTGACTTGTTCAACTCAATGTTGCCATATTCGTTCACTTCGTTTCGGTCGAAAAGGTCGAACTCTTCAAAGTTTAGGTTCATACTCAAACGAAGAGAAATTTGGTGCTGCCACTTTGGTAAGCTTCGGTTCATTTTGGGCCAATCCGGCGGAAGCAAAAAAATATCTATATAAAAGTATTTTTTATTTTTTAAAATAATTTTTTTAGTTTATTTTTATTGTTTTTATCTATTTTTTATATAAATATCTAATTTATTTATATTAAACTATAAAAAAATCCTAATCCTAATTCTTCTATTGAATTGCTTTATTTTTCTCACTAGACTTAAAAAGGCTTTGAAAGAAATCTTACGACAATGTTTCAAGTAGCTAATTTAATTGATTGGACCATAATATTTTTAATATTTTATTTTTTTTGATAATATTTTTTATTTTAAAAAATAATAAATACAACCGTTGCGACCGATAGTAAGCCACAATCACCCTCAATCTCTCAAACGGCTCTCGCCATGCCTTGGTCCTTGGATGCTGTAGTCTTTATCACTCTTATCTCTCTCTCTCTCTCTTGCGCCTTTGTACTCAATCATGCACTTTACTCTCACACTCTAAGATATACGGTTCTCTCTCACTCTCTCTCTTAAATGGACTGTCTCTCTCTCTTAAATGGACTGTCTCTCTCTCTCTCTCTCTTAAATGGACTGTCTCTCTCTCTCTACATTTTAAGGAGTACTGTCGTATTTTATTGGATACAAAATTGATTGTTGAGTGCCAATTACTTTTACCTTTAAAAAACCCACATCATTAATTACAGCATAATGCACATATCTTTCAAAAACAATATTCCACAGTTCATCTATTAAAATGACTTTTAGAAAACTACTTTACCATATTCCAAAATTTCAAATTTATTTAATAAAAGCTAAATGATTTAGTGCTCCTGCCGAGCAAACTTTCCACTTGCTCCGTCAGGCAAATTCTAATCTAAGAGTACTTTTGGGACCTCAAACAAACTTTGGGGAATGTAACATCTTCTTAAACCTATAGACTGACCTCAAGAAAAAATTGTTTTCCAAATCGACTCAAAATCTAATGAAGGCCTTCCAACTTTTGGAGGGTGAGATCTGAGAGCCAGATAACTCAAACTCTTAAATTTTTTTTCTTCAAAATAACTGTCAAGTAAATTTTAATTGGTTGCTATGATTTACAATTGTTAAAATCCACCCAAATAAGCGTTTGGCCTAGTGGTTTAAAAAATTGATCGGTGCGACAGATCGGGCACCCCAAAAACCTATCCGGATCGGTGAATCGACGATACGGATCGGGAATAGGCCGAATCGGTCGGAGTAAGCTTTAAAAAAATCCAAAAAATATAGTAAAAATTACTATAAATGTTGTTTTATAGGAATCCAATATGAAATGAGTGTACCCCATTAACAACTTTCATTTTTTTGCATCAACATGCAAATATGGAGATGTTCTTTCTCTATATGAAGATTCTAATTAAACATTTATTAAAGCCTAACTAAATACAATATTATACATTATTGGTTTGTATTAAATTATTTTATCATCATTTTACTATACAAATAAGAATAAAGAAGTGGAAGCCATTCCTCAGATCAGAATGGCCATCGAACTGTTGGGCTGACCAGCCAACTGAGATTGAAAATATTATACTGTAAATAAATATATGTAAATATGTATTTTATATAAAAATAGAGATTGAAAATATTATACTGTAAATAAATATATGTAAATATGTATTTTATATAAAAATATTGTATATGCTTTTAGGTAGAATTTGATCAAATAGAACTTCGGAGGTTTAGACTAATTTGATCCCAGCAAACCTTTAATTCGGTTGTGCTCCAACATGAGCATTTTGTAAATTTACTCCATTCGGTTGAAAGTATTTTATTTTAAATAAAATATTTTATTTGAACATTAAATTTCAATAAAATATTAATTGCATTTTAAGTTGGAGTAGTAGTTGTCTTTTATTTTAGATAGAAATTTGGGAAATTTATTGAAAGAAATATTGAAAAATTTCCCATGTATTTTATGTTTTGCAGTGCAAGCGTTGGGCTCTCTGAAAGAGAATGTCCCACATTGAAGAGATATGGAATAAGAATGGCACATATAAGTTACTTGCAAACACCCATGCCTGCGAGTTGAGTGGCATGGCCATGTGTGATGTGTAAGAAGGGTACACCACGTGGGGTATAATTATTATGTAGGAATGTTTTATTAAAAAATTGGCGGATTTCAATGTTTTATTAATAATAAATAATTAGTGCATTTCAATGTTTTATTAATAATAAAATAATTGGCTGACACGGCAGTAGTGCATTTCAATTTTTTATTAATAATAAAATAATTGGCTGACACTGCAGGAGCAGGGCAGCAACAAATTTTGAGGTTTTACTAATAATAAAATAATACTGATCTGCATCCCGTTTTTCATTAAAATCGAGACGGTTTGGACGATACCCGATCCGGATCGTCTGATTCTAGATCAGATAGCCGATTTTTATAAATTTAGTACTTTTATAGTATATTTTCATGGGAGCATAGCATATCAAATAGAATTTAGTACTTTTGTTTTCTTAAAGGGAAAAGTTTATATAGAGCCTGGCTCTAAACAATCAAATTTGAGCCTATCTAAAAAATTTTACTAGAAGAGGTTGTTTTGATGCTCAAATATCTTCAAACTGATCATCTCGTCATCAAGATGTATGGACATGAGAAAAAAAAAGGATTTCAAGTTTTGGAAATAGTGCATTTTGTAACACTTTAGACCGTCAATTTTCAAGATTTTTAAGTTTTCATAGATTTGTCGATTTACACTATTTTTGAAGCTTTAAACTTAGAAATAATTATAAAAATATATTTTAAGGCTATCATAAAGATTTCCAATATTGAAACTATATTTCTTGATACTATTTGAAGGTAGGCTCTAATTTGTTTGTTCAGAGGGCTCTATAGAAACCGCACCATTTCTTAAATTATCTTGCTTCAGCTATCCTGTCCCGTGATCCTGGCTAGACCACTCCTTTATTGACATTTATTTATTCCTGAATTATTTCTATTAAAAGACTATTATATAAGCATGTAATTTATTAATAACACGCTTTTCACACCAATAATTTTAAAACATTTTATTGGCTCTGCTAATTTTATTATTTTTGGGTGAGGTTTACATAAGGTGCCTTCCTTATACTAGAAGTAATGTGCACATTTAAATGCTTGGATATGTAGTTTCGGTGTAGAAGATTTTATAATGGCTTGAAAATTAATTATCATCTCCAGTTGTGAAATTTCAAATTATAAAAAATGAGAATGATTTCTATGTTTCTCCATACAGCATAGAAGTTCTATCCTCCCCTACCATCTAACCGTTCAATTTTGATCAAGAGAGTCACTCACCATTTGATCTTAAATCCGACGTCTCAAAGTGATTTATTTTTAGTTTTTTTATATAAATTATATGAATATAAAATTTGTTACTTGTCATCTTCTCGTTGGAGTGCACTTATAAACAATATTAAAAATAAACTTTCAATAAAATATAATGACCGAAATACCCCTTGAATCTTTTAGGGGTATTTTGGTCATTTTATTTTATTGAAAATATTTTTTTATATTTTTTGCTAGTGTGAGTTTAATTGAAAATTAAACATTCAAAATTTGGTGTTAAAATAATTTATAAAAAAATATTAAAAATAAAGTAGTGTAGAGACGTAACATTGTGATGGAGCAATTTTAGCCCTCTATTGAAAATGAACGGTTGGATAAAAGGGAGGATAGAACTTCTATACACCTTAAAGTTGATATGTCAACTGGAGGGTTTGCAAGCATCGAAACACTTTATTCTAGTGGAGTTTTGACGTGCACCTTACTTCAATAATATGAAGTTGATACCTTATATAAACTTTACCTTTATTTCTTTAGTGTTAAATTTGATGCTTGCCCACAGGAAGTAACTGTCATTGCAAAAAGCCAAAAAGTATGAAGGCCTTTTCAAGAAAATGGGATGCTAAAGTACTAAGATTTGTGTTGGATACTGTGGGCTACTTTGTTGGACCTCTCTCTCTCACAAATCCCTTCAAATAAAAATTTGTAGAGCGATTATGTAATGGAGAGAGAGAGTCCTAACTGTAAGGTAATTATGTAATGGAGAGAAATGTCACAATCATTTCTACTCATTAGATATCAATTTGGATGGTTTGGGTGAGTTACAAAGTCTTATAATTGTTTTTTTCAATTTTATATCTATTCATCGACACTCTTACAACCAACCATTATAAAATTAAGGGACATTAATGATTGTACTTCCATATACAAATGATAAATGGTCTCTTTGTAGACAATCCCATTTTATATTGCTTCGGACTTGTGTTTTCAAATTTTATAAAAATTAAACATCATTTGGAGACATTTCAAAATTCATGTGGGTGTTCAATATAAATGTAATGAGAACATTTACCATTAGAATAAGGAGGTTACAATCACTTATAACCATCAAATATGAAATTTGATGGTTTCTGTATATTACAAAGTTCAAAAAATGCTTTTTAGAACTTTGAGCTTGGTTAGTGCAATTATTGTGACCACCCAATTTCACATTCAATGGTCAAGATCAATCGTGACCACTGTGCACAAAAGGTTAATGTCTCATTGTTTACTTTTCTATATAAACTACTTGGATCAATTTTCAAAGCCATACTGAATTAGCTCTGGTTGGTGTCAATTTTCAAAGCAATTCCAAGGCCTAAATAGCCTACTGTCAAAATAACTGCCATTTGGACATCGTTTGATGAGATTTTAGACCGCGATGACCTCTTGAGGGAATCAAAATAACTACAGTGAAGAGTTGGGTTTCTTATTTTCCAGATCCTAGCTAACACCTAATGTACCAATTATATGGAGTCAGCTATACGAATCCTTTATATTATTCCCCTCAATCAATGATCATACCTTTGGTTAGACCATAAGTCACTAGATCTCATCGTATTAGTTTCATCCATGTGCTTTTGGGCTCAAAAAACCCTAAATAAAAATTTCAAAAACTTTATTTTAAATAAAATAAAAATTATAAAAGTGAAACAAGAAAACAACATTAAAATTTGGAAAAAAACTACATATCAGCTACGATCTATATCTTTTTATCGGATTTTGTTATCTTTAACTCCTTAAGCCAAAGGTGTCCCACATTGTACCAAACAATAGGGGATGTTAATGAAACAATGTCCTTATGGGTCCTTGAAACTTCTTTATATCCAATTGCAGTAAAAGAAGCTACTGATCATTATACGATCGAGGGTGAATTTAAGTTTCCCATTTGTTTATTTCTCTGGTTTTCATTCTTTTGCAGTCATTTCTTATATTGTTTCTTTTAAATTGTAGCTGCGAACTGCGGATATAAGCTCACTGACAGCGTACTTTTCACACATCTTCTGTGAGGTCAATATGGTGGCCAACATTCTTGCCAAGAAAGCAACGATTTTTTTCTATGCCACCATTTGGTGCACAAGGCCACTAGATTTCATTATTCTTCATTTACTTCCGGATGTTGACAAATTCCCTATAGTAGGATTGTAAAACTATGAATTGTACTTCGCTTCTCTATTTGTTAATGAAAATCGAGTAGAGGGCCTTCTCTTCCATTGATTTACCCAAATAAAAAAGTACACATCCCTTCTTTGGAACAGACTCAATTCTTGGACTTTCGTGGTACAAAATGACCAAATCCTTTTTTTTTTTTTTTGTTATTTTTTTTCCGCATCAGCCCCCCTAAATGCCCTAACCTCATTACCTCCCAAAATGACCAAATCTTAGGAATACTTAGTGATAGTTCTTGTAGAAAGTACCATAGTAGATCAAATGGATGTTTGGGTAAAAAGAAAATAATCTTTTTGGGTTTCCTGCCTTATAAGGAGGAGCACTCCATGTGTTTGGAATCACACTGGACATCTCTAAATGTGCTTTTGAAGCCCAAAATGACAAAATCTAGAAAATTACTGAGATATAAGAGACATAAAACTTGTTGAGATGAGTAAGTAGAGAAGTAGCATGCATCACACTGCTAAATGAGTAAAATGTTGTCCTTTATAGAAGCTGAATTTAGAATATTTCCCATCTCTTTGTAAAAGCATTTGGTGTCTTGAAATGGAATTTGGGGCCCAAAATGAATGCATCTTGAAAATTACCTAGAAATAGAAGGCGTAGAACTATATGAGTGCCACATGTTGAGCATTACAGTCCATGAAATTAACACTTATAAGATGTTGTCCTCCATTGAATTTGACAGCTTCAGTGGGAATGGTAGTTGAGCCCTTAAATGGGCTTCTGGGCCCTAAAATGACTCCATCTTGAATTTTACCTTGGATAGAAGTCCTAGAACTATTCAAGATCTACAAATCAAGTTCTGGTGTCCATCAAACAACTACATGAATGAGAACAATTCCTACATGGAAGTTTTGGGGAGCATTCCTTGACTTTGGAAAGAAAATATTCTTTGAAAAAAATTTAGAGTATAGAAA
Organism: Amborella trichopoda; assembly: GCF_000471905.2. Next base: position 2,094,461 of record NW_006500346.1, on the reverse strand, counting down.
TTAAGGATTAAAATAAAAATAAATAGAATAAAAAGACTAAATGAGGTCATCTTCTCTCGCTTAATATATAATTGAAGTTCGAAAAATCATGCCTAAATTCAGGGTTTTCTAAGCATGTTCGAGATATTTTAGGTTTCTTGAGCACAACCTTGGGATTTGGGAAATTTGATACCAAAAAAGAAGATTTTGGGGATTTGCACCATAGGAACTTAGGAACATAGAGTGTGGCCTATTAAATTACATCCCAAGGGGTTTATTGGTAGGGGTGATGTTGGTAGAGCTTAAGATGCATGATCATGATTTCATGATGAAACTAAATTAAATAGCACGACAACGGCCGACTTAGAATGGTTCTAGAAGCTTCCACAAACTTTATGAGGTAATGTGCTATGGATCCAACATAAAATCCAAGGTATTGTACATATTATATGGAATTTTGGTAAAAAAAAAAAAACTGTTGTTTTTGAGATGTTATGCACTGCATTGGGTATTAAATTAGAAAATATAAAATGCATGTGGTTTTCATAAGGTTGCAACATTACTTATAAAAGCAAAGTTATTGAATTTTACAATGTTTATTTTAATTAGATAATGTAGATTTGACACATCTTTTAAAACAATATTAAAATATGACATGTTATTTACGATTATCTCAAATTTATTCTATTTAAACAAAATGGACAATATAAAATACTACAACCTTACTTTTACAAATAATATTACAACGTTATATAAACTTTTTCACATTTAAAATTTGTCCAGTACGTTGGACATAGCTTTCAAACATATATGACATTGATACTAGAATTCAAATTCCCACAAAATGGTATAGGTCTCATGTCCTTTTGATGAAATCTAAGTAGGTTAGGTTTTGACCAAGTTTTAGGGTACATTGGACTAATTTGGTAATTTGGGACCATAGTGTGTATGGTAATGTTTTTACATCACTGCATGTATGTCTTTCTATACCAGGACCAACACTAAGAACCAAGCAACATTCAGGTGTCTACACTTTTTTCTTTTCAAAATTTTAACTATGAATTTTCCGCTTAAAAGTTAAATTCTTGTTTTATGGGTAATTAAAAAGAAATTTTAATTATTCAAATTTAAGATATTTGAAAATTGATTTAACCCACATCTATCTATTTAGGAAATAGTTTGTATAAGGATGAGGCCCTAAACAATCAAATTAAGGGGCACATCAAAAATTCACTAGAAGATGTTTTTGATACCCGAAAATTATCAAATCGATCATCTCGACGTTAAGATGTATGAACATAAAAAAAAAAAAAAAGATTTCAAGTCTTGAAAATAGTATATCATGTAATGTTTTTTCAAGACCGTCAATTTTCAAGTTTTTCAAGTGTTCATGTATATGCTCGATTTACATTATTTTTGAAGTTTTTGATTTTATAATTAGAGATAAAAATAAATTTTCAATCCATCATAAATATTTCCAATATTGAAACAACATCTTTCATATTTATAGGTGTGCCTTACTTTGATTGTTTATGGCCTAGGTCCTATATAAACCACACCTATCCATTTATCGGGTAAGATTGGTTTCTCAAATTAATTACATTTTTCTGTTCTCATTACAAATAGTAATTAATAAAAATATTTCCACTAATTTAAATGAGAAATCATTAAGAATGCTCCTAAAAGAATGTTAGTAAAATAATGTTTTTCAGCATATATGGTAAGAAAAATTGTTTTTTTATTTTTATTTTAATATTAAATTTAAAAAGATGGTGCTTTCACTTTCTTCTTAAATTTTGTCGAAAAATAATTTTATGTTTTACAAATCAGTAATCTCCCGTTGTAGAGACCTAATAAATAAGTTTTCCACGCACAAACAAGTCTACAAAACATAAATTCAATTATTTATTTATTTTACAAATAAAAAGTACGTGATTGTTGATTAGAATGAAAATAGCATATTTTAAAATTTGGATCAAATAAATGGGCCGAACATGGCTTTTGAAGGTTGTTGCATCATGTTACTATACAACCATTATATGAAATATCTCTCTTTTATATATATATATATATATGGAAAATACTACACAACACCTATAGGCGGAAATAAATAGTGATTTTTCCTATGTTCATCACCGTCCAAAGTTCATCGCACGGTCATATTTATCTGGTAGTGTTTAAATTTTTTTTTTTTATTACAAATCAAAATGATCTGAAATTTGAAACGTGTGTTCATAAAAAATAAGAGATAATAATTCGTTAACTATAAATTGACCAAAATACACCTGAAACAAAACGCCTATAGGTGAAGTTCTACAGTACTTCACCTACGGCTTTATCATTGTTCAAAGTTCATCACACGGCTACAAATGTCTTATAGTGTTTGAATTTTAATTTTTATTTTTTACAAATTATAATGACCTGAAATTTTGTGGGTGTGTGCGCCTTAGTGAGATGCACATGAATAAAATATAAAACAAATAATGTTAATGATAAAAATTACATAAAATACCCCTATAAAATTTCAGGGGTAATTTTATCATTTTATTTTATGACTATTATTTTCTTAATATTTTATTTTAGTACGACTTGGTCATATGTACACATGCCCAAAATTTTAGATAAATATGATTAGTATAATATTATAAAAATTCAAATACTACTGGACAACTATGA
>NW_006500346.1:2044896-2076765 GCF_000471905.2 Amborella trichopoda | reverse complement strand
AAGCTTGGCCGCATAAAAACCGGGTACATTGTGGTCATATAGGTAAGTATTATCTCAATCGTCTTTGCAATTCAGCCGACCCCAAATACTACATTGTGGCCCTGGGCATAGGATTGTCTCAATTGTCTTTATTATTAATCCGACCCCAAATAGTACATTGTTATCTTGTAGGTAAGTATTATCTCAATCGTCTTTACAGTTCAGCCAACCTCAAATAGTTGGTGACCTTAGAGCTCGGTATTTTCTCAATTGTCTCTACTATTCAGCTCACCTTAAATAGTTAAGATAAGGCTTGAATGTTGATGATGATATCTCTCTCTAAAAACTCTTTAAAATAAGAATGCAGTTGGCATATGGATGCATCCGTAGCTGTAAAGATAAGGCGCACCTTCAAATTTTATCATGGTATATAACTTTGATGTAAAATGTTCTTAGGATTATCTCAAAATCTATTTTATATCTAATTATAAAATTTAAATTTAAAGAATGGTTAAAATCAAGTAGATCTATAAACATATGAAAATCTTGAAAATAGACGGCATAGATAATATGTTGTAAAATACACTATTTCTGATACTTAAAATCTTTTTATTTTCATGGTTATACATATTGATGTCGAGATGATTAATCTAAAGGTTTTTCAACATTAAAACTACCTTTTTCGATGCTTTTTTAGGCGCATCCGTAGTTCTACATTATAAGGTTGCATCCTTATATAAATTTTTTCCTTAAAAAAAAAAAAAATTGATATTTTTAAAATCAACTTTCTAAACACCTTAGTCCTCAAAAAATTTTATAACACAATTTAGACCCAAACATTATTTTTGCTTGTATTAAAAAGTCAACAAGTTTAAAACTAAAATCCCCTCTTTTTTTTTTCTCATTCTCTCTTTCTTTAACCACAAACAGCCATCTCTCTCCCCTCTCTCCTCTCTCTCTATATACCTTCTATCTCTCTTTACTTGCCTTCTCTCTCTTTATCTCCTCTCTCTCTCCTCCTCTTGCTCTCTCTCGTAGAAGTTAAACAGAGAGAGGGGGAGCCACAATTTCAACAGCAGCAACCACACTTGATTCTCAAGTAGCTCCTTGGTCTCTGAGGCAAAATTCTCTCTCTCTCTCTGCAATAAATATACACAAAAAATGGAGAAGTAATAACCTTTAAACTGGGCTTTTATCAATCAAAAGAGCCCACAATAAAACCCGAAAACTGCAACGAAACAAAAAAGATCAAACCCCATATGGGTTTTCTCCGATAGAAAGGCAGGTAGAGAGAGAGAGCGCGGGTAGAGAGAAAGAGCGGAGGGGAAAAAGAAATGGCAGGTTGAGAAAGAGAGAGAAATGACAAGTAGTGAGAGATAGGGAGGGAACGAGAAAGACATAAAAAAAGCCTTTCGGTTTCAAACTTGTTGATTTCTTGCTAGAGGTAAATACAATAAATATGGGTTATACAAAAAATATTGAAAATATGATATTTATGAAGTTAATTTTGAAAAGTATCTATAATTTTTTTTAAAATAAAATAAAAGGGAGAGCTCTTTGACTCTCTCTAGAGTTAATTTAAAGGCACGAAGACTTTCTCTCTCTAAACCATTCCCTCAAAAGATCTCTCTCAATTTTATCTGCTGTCGCTCAGTATTGGAGGGGAAGAAGTCTCTCTCTCTAAAAAAACTCTCTAAAATGACATAGAAGAACTCTTACGACTCTTTCTCTAGATTCAATTTAAAGGCTTGAAACATGGACACGAGTATCCTAGACTATGACCATGTGTCAACATTTGACAAACACCGAACATATGTCAGACACTCTTAAACGTCTCTATTAAGTGTCTATTATTGTGTCTCTTTTTTAGACTTTTTTTTTTTTTAAAGTGACATTTTTTTTTTTTTAAGCTTTATTTTTCATTAAAAAGTATTTTATTTTAAAGGATTGTATATTATAAAACCGTTTATCTTTATTACATGGAGATCACAACTACTCATAGCCATTAAATATCAAATTGAAGGCTTAATGTGTATTACAAAGTTCAAAAAATTTTCATTTAAACTTTAAATCTAATCAATAAGATTCACAACGGACTAAAAGTAAACAATCTCTTTGTATACTTTTCTTTATTTTAAAAATAACAAGTATTTTAGAATAAAACAAACAGTTTAGAATAGAAAAATATAAAGTATTTTAATTTATTAAGTCATGGCTTCCATAGATCATTGTTACAATCAATAAAAAATACAGCTTATTTCAACTACTATGAAACTTTCTAGGGTTTCTTTTTTTGCAAGCCGCGACGCGCTGATTTTTCTCTCTCCAAGCCTTGTGGCCTACAAGTTTCTCGCTGTCCAATGTGTGAACCACTAGATATTAATTTCTCTTCTTCAACTTTTCTCTCATCTATTTTATTGTTTTATCGTTTTTGTCATTAATAGTATGAATTGGATTGTGCCTTGTTTTGTCTCAAAAATTATCTTTTATTGGTTTTAAAAGCTTGTACTATTATTTGATATTTTTTAAATTTTACAGTAATCTTGTCATAGAAAGTATTGTACTAACAGTTGCTAGAATTTAAAGCTTACAATACTTTTATCATTTAAAGTGTAAAACTTCTTAAATTTTAACATAAATTTCTTTTGTCTTAATAAACAGTTTTCAAGTTGTAAAATTTTGTTAATAGAAGTTTATAGTTTTGTCTTACTCATTGCTTGTGCTTGTGTTATTATTTCTGTTTTCTTTTTTTTTACTTATTATTCCTTCCTCGTACACATTGCATTACTTGTCTTGGTCTAACTCATTCTATTCAAAATCGTAGGGGAGACTTATTTATTTAGTTTTGAACATTGAAAGGCTTTATTTCAAGTATTATTAAACTTTTCTTATTTTTATAATAAAATTAAAGTTCACAAAGTAATTTTTTTGAATTATTAATTTGATTATATATATATATATATATATAAAAGTAATGATCCTATAAGGCTTTTTCTCACCTATATGTGTAGGATTTTAAAAGATTACCATTAAAGTTGGCACGAATCTCTACAAAATTTATCACATTGGTGTGAGACTTGACTTTTCTATAGATCCATGCCAAATTTAATGGTGATCCTTTAGGGTCCTACACACATGGGTGGAGTACGGTCTTATAAGATCATATATATATATATGGAAAAATATATTCATATCTCTTATTTTTAGGTTTTATTTCTTCATAAATTCAAAGTTTCAAAAGATGTCTTCTAAAGCTTCCGCTATTTTGCCTAAACAAATATGAAAAAGGCATGTTATTTTTAAACCCAATCTTTTTTTTCTCTTTATGTATATATTCCAAACTTCTCTTTCTCTCTCTTCCTGTCCAAGATGCTTTTTAAAAGAGGGATATATTTTTAGATTTGTTTAGCCTAAAAAATAGATTTAAATTAACTTTAGGGGTTAGAAAAAATAAAATTTACAATTTTTATGTCTCAATATATTTTTTAAAAATTTAAATTTATTGTGAAATAAAATTTAAAAATAAAAAAATATAGAGATATTTTTCCTACCTTTTATGAAAATATTTATATATCGTATGAATGTGTCAATCTAGATGTCATTTTTTAATGTTAGGATTTTTTTTACTCGTATCGGATCGGTCCGTTCAAATTTCTGATACCTGATTCCATATGATAGTTAGAGAGGCGTACGCGCGTCTATACGACATAGTTTAAAAGCCGGAAGTCTTTCTCTCTCTAAAACTATTCCATTGGGAAATCGCTCTCCCGGCTTTCTCTCTCTATCCTCTTCGATAACGAGGCCCGCACGCCTGCCTGCCTTCCCGCTTTGATCACGTTTATAAGCGCCTCTAGAGAGAGAAAGTGGAAGAGAGAGAAAGAGAGGAGCGCAAAATTCAGAGGTCTTTTGTGCCATTTATCGATCCTTTCTTCCCCCAAACACGCAATTGCTTTCCCCCTTCCCCCTTATTTACAACTGTAACATGCACAGTATCTGGGCTCCTCTGCTCCTCTTCAAACCCTTAGAAATCCCTCCCTCTCTCTCTCTCTCTCTCTCTACCTCTGGTTCGACATAGAAAGTGTCTCTTTCTCTCTCTTACTTTAGCATAAACAAACCTCTCTCTCTGTTTCTCTCTGTGAGAAAGAGGCCTTTCTCTCTCTAAGCTGTTGAATATAGAAACATCTCTCTTTCTCTCTCTAGGATTTTGTCTTTCTTTCTCTCTCTAGGATTTTGATCGTTGAGGAGAAGAAAGATGAAGAAGGAGGAGCAAGCGAGGTCTCTGTTAGGGGTCTCACTATCAGGAAGACCTAAATGGCAGCAATTCTTACTATGCACTTCTGGTTTCTTCTTTGGATACCTCGTTAATGGCGTCTGTGAGGTATGATCACTTTCTTCGCTTGCATGCACATGGTTTTTCACCATTTTTGAAGCTTTAGGGATCATTGACGTTTGTAAATGGATTCTGATTCTTATTTTTTTCCGGTTTTTCCTTGCTAGTCGCCTGTTTAACTCTCTGAGCTTCACTTTATAGAGAATTTTTGTTGATTTTTATGTTTCAGTCGCATTTTTGGGAATAAATTTGATCGAATTTTATGTTTCTGTCGCTTTTGTTGAGTTTGAGAAGGACTTCTTATTCTAAAATGAATTTTTTAAGTTCTTTAAAGTAAGTTTTCTGATATTATATAATTTATGAGTAACTATATGAGTAATTGTTCAGTTCTTCACCAAAGAATATAAGAGATATTTCAATGGCACAGTGTTTTTCTTTTTCACAAATAAGCGTTTTAAGACTTTAATGTGTTTCACAAAGGAACGTATTACGACTTTAATAAGCTCTATTATTTTCTCTTAATCAAGCGATTTTCTAGTAATTGCTCACATTACTTAATGCGATTTTTCATTGGAGTTCAATTATTTTGCAGTATTTTTTCAGATTTTTAGAATTTTCTTTTATTCTGTTGGACTGGAAGTTTTAGATTTACGTTTATACTTTCTCCTTTGATTGTTCTATTGATTTATTTTTTTTTTGTTTATTTACCTTAATTTTGCTTTCCTGTATTGATTTTTTGTAACTACTTCATAGTAAGCTTTTCTTGGAGTATTTATTCAGAGCTTAAGATTTATTTATATATATATATATATATCAGAGGATTTCAGATAATAAGATGTGTGTTTATTGTGCTGTTGTTTCTTCTTGTTTGGCATAATTTTAATTATTATTATTTTTCCATAATGCTTATGGCTATTGGGTCTGTGTTTCTTTGGGTCTCTGGTTTCACACCAGGTCTTAGTGAGAGAAATTCCTTTACAAAGTTTTATTGTAAGGCTCTAGGTTTTTCTATGTATCACTTGATACTTCAAGAATAGCTTTAATGAGAAAGCTTTTTGCACAAGGGTTTGAGAGCATATTGCTGTTTCCTTTATTTTTCATTTTTAATTCTTCTTTGGGAGTGCTTCTAGGAAGGCTTTTCACTGAAGGATTTGAAGTTCTACTTTTTATTTTTTTCAAGAGAAACTGAGCACTTTCATTTTAAAGGAATCTAAAAACCTTAGTCGACAAGGATCTTGGGTGCTCTCACTCTTGCTTTTGTCAGTTCACTTTTCCTTTTCTAGTTTGATTTTTATATTTTCTTAATTTTTTTCTAGTTTATCTTTTTAATTCTTTAGAAGACTGCATAAGCTCAAAAAATATTTTTCATTTGAAAGTGTCTTGTCTCTGAAAATCTTTTGATAGTGAAGCTTTTGGTTCTTATCAGATAACGATTATTTTATTATGGCTTTGCAGCGACTGATATGTGCCTAATCACCAAGATGCATTCTTTTACTCTCGATTTCAGGCTTTTGGTTTCGAATCTCCACCTTACCATGCCCAAACATGAAGTATTGAAAAAACAATCATCGGGAAATTGAAAAAATGGAATCTAACCAACCCAATTGGAGAAATGGAGAAACAAGATATCAGATGGGTTTCATGAAATCTATTTGTAGCTTTTTCTTAATCAGACGATTTGTTAAAATCCTCAAAATCTCTCGGTTACATTTTCCCCCCTAGTTTTCCTCTTTATATTCTTGAAATGGTCTTGGTAGGATTTCAGAATTGTTTTAAGAATCTGCACATAATCAATTGCATTTTTCCCTTCTGAGGATATTTAGTTGTCCATTGCTACGTGCTTTTCCTGGCTCTTGGGTTTCATTGATGAGCTCTTTACTCGAAATTCAATATCATCTCACAAGTTTTTCTGTAACCAAGCTTGCTCTGTTTTTCTCTACATCACAGGAATATGTGTATAACCGGCTACACTTCAGGTATTTACAAACTTCGTCGGTATTTGGTCATTAATTGTTTTATCTAGTCTTTTATCTCTTCTGATTTTTCGGATGAATATTACTCTTAATGTAGTTATGGCTGGTACTTCACCTTTGTGCAAGGATTTGTCTATCTAGCACTGATATATTTGCAAGGGTTCAGCACAAAGCACATGGTGAACCCATGGAAGACTTATGTGAAGCTCTCTGCTGTCCTGATGGGATCCCATGGGTTAACCAAGGGGTCCTTGGCCTTCCTCAATTACCCTGCACAATTGATGTTCAAATCAACAAAGGTCAAATTGCCATTAAACTCCTTTAGATGAAGCATTTTTTTTCATTAACAATTGATGATCTGCTTAATCCTATTAAGCAGAAGAAATGTATTGAATTCTCTCTCTCTCTCTCTCTATCTGTCTCTCTCATTTTGACATTTTCATCTTGGAAAGAAAAGAGAACTTAGATGATTTTTCTTACTGGCTTTAACCCAAAGGTGGAAAATGACCGATTGAGCTATTTACTAAGGCCTGGGTCCTAAACATCTCATTTCTCATTTACGGCTTAATCCACAGATATGGAAAACCCTGGTGGGCTTGTCATTTTCACACCTTTATCTTTGTAAGCTGCCACATTGACAAGGCTCTTGCCACCACACTAATGTGTGCAAAATAGGCCACAAGCGATTACTTAATTGAGATTTCATTGATTAACTGTGTTCTAGTTGGAATTCCTCCCTCTTCTTTGTTTTCCGAGCCTCATGTTGTTCCTTGTTTAACCTAAAAGGTTGAATATGTATGAGTTTTAGGCATATAACTGTAATCCCTATACTTCATTGTTTCTGCTTCATTTGTCTGATTTTGGGAAGAAATGCTTAATTAACTCGTACTATTAAGAAAAGCTTAATTACCGCTGCATTTAGACACTTAATTGCGCATATTTTCTTTTCTTTTCAACAATTCCTTCAAATTATTCTAACTTTTGGCCACAGGTATTGCCAGTGATGATCATGGGGGCTTTCATTCCAGGACTGAGAAGGAAATACCCGCTCCATGAATATGTATCAGCTGTTTTGCTAGTTGTGGGGTTGATACTTTTTACTCTAGCAGATGCTAATACATCCCCAAATTTCAGCATTCTTGGTGTGATAATGGTCTCTGGGGCTCTAGTCATGGACTCATTTCTCGGGAATTTACAGGAAGCCATATTCCTCATGAATCCCGAAACCTCGCAGGTGATCCTCCAACTCTTTCATGAATTTCATGTTGCTCATTTTCATGATTCTTTGCATACGCGCGCGGGGAGAGAGAGAGAGAGTCAACCTCTTTCATGCATACCATGTTTTTCTTTTTTGGATTCTTTTTAGAGAGGTGGTGCATAGAGAATGCTTTGCAGGTAACCATTTCACGAGATCCATGTTTCTCTTTTCCACGTTCTTTTTTGAAAGTGAGGAGCATAGAGAATGTGTTATATCCAATTCTTTTTTTTTTGGGTAATTATATGCAATTTATGCAATTCTTTTGTGCACCCCTATGTTTCATATTCAACTCTTTCATGCATCCCATGCTTCCCCTTTTTATGTGCCCCTTTAGAAGAGGGGGAGCATAAAAATGCTTTATTCAACTCTTTCATGCATCCCATGCTTCCCCTTTTTATTCTTCTCTTTAGAAGAGGGGGAGCTAAAAACTGTTTTATGCAACCCATGTTCTTGATACTCAGTTACACTGTTTTGAAATGGTGGATTTCTAGGCATCTAGTGAGAGAGTTTTGAAAGTCATGTAAAGTTGTTTAGAGAAAGAATCAAATGGTCTCTCAATTTTTGTTTAAGGATAGTATACAATGAGTCTATATACCTTTGATACAAGTAGGTCACAAGTGCTTATAACCATCCGAAATCTAATAGCTTGAGTGTGTCACCAACTTCGAAAAGATTTTTTTTGAAGTTTTGAGTTTGGTCAATGGAACAAATGCATTCAATTTCACATTCAATGGTCAAGATTAATTGTAACCACATTTTATCAAAATAAATGGTCTCATTGTATATTTTTTCTTTTGTTATTATGGACTTTATGAGTTGCAAGCCACGACACACCAAAACGTCTATTGAGTTATCTAGAGATAGACTTATTGATTGCCTCCAACAGAGACTCAAAAAATCGAAAACAGGCTGAACTCATCAGGGTCTGTTTTTTATTTGCCGGGTCTTACTCTGGGAATTCTCAAGTTGGGCAGGCTATATATTTAGCAAAAATCAATAAAAAAAAGAAATAGAAAACCTTGAGGTTAGGGCGATTCCAGGGTTTTTTGGCCACAAATTGCTAGTATATCTATCTGGTCAGACCCGCATGCGATTTTTGAATAACTGGTGGTAGGTAGAGATATTTAGAGGTGACTTTTCTTAGTACTCATTATTAGCTATTGAAGTGTTCATTAGAATAGTCAGCATGTGGATAAACTATTGTTAATTAAAGTGGGATTTTGCTGATGTATTATGATGTAAAATAGTTTTTGAATATTTTTTTGGTATGCTAATAAACACAGATGGAGATGCTTTTTTGCTCCACCGTTGTTGGACTGCCCTTCCTTATTCCTCCCATGCTCTTGACTGGGGAGCTCTTCAGGGCGTGGAATTCTTGCTCTCAGGTGTGTTTCTGACTGAAATACCCCTCCTTTTTTTCTTGAATTGCAAAGAAGGCCAATCTTTACCCTTTTAGAAAAGGATAAATCCAAACTCTTATGATACCCCTTCCTTTAGTGGAAATCCAATGAGGGTCAAAGGTCAATTTTGGGATGAAAGTACATATGACCTCGCTCGTGGCACATATCAAAGGACCCACAACTTTTTAATCCTTGTTGAAAGGGTTGTTGAAAGGGTTACAAGTGAGCTGATAACAATATATTGCCACTTGATACTAGTTGTAAGTTCTTTTTTAGCTTTTTAATCAACAGAAAAATGAAAAATAGATATGGGGCACGCCTTTGGGCGCACATATCTAGGGACCCACAATTCTTTTGTAGCCTTTTAATCAATAAAAAATAGATATGGGGAACCCCTTTGGGCCCACATATCTGGGGACCCACAACCTTTTGATCTTCAATGGGAGGAGTAAGCTGATAACAATATCGTCGATATTAGTTTTGAGCTAGACTCGGCCTTTTAATCTATTTGGGATGGTGGAATATCTTGAATCTCGACACATTCATATTAAAGACACAGAATTTAGCTAGCATGTATATCTCATTTACTAATTATATATCTCATTTACTAATTATAGGGTGGGGTCTCTATAAAAATATAATTTATATGAGATTGAAGCACAGATGACTGTTTCGTTGTTGACGATGAGCTCGCGAGTGTCGAGTTACATTGCACCCATATTATAACCCGAATATTAAACAAGATAATTTTATGTCTTAGAATTAGTTTTCCCATAGCTAATGGGATTGGGCATTTGTGTCATCTCTTCAATTAAACTAATTTTAACCACTACCTAAAAAATCGCCATGCTTTCTTCCAAATCGTTGGGAAAATGAGAAATTGGTGGCGACGTGATCCGCATGAACGGCCAGCTGGGCAATTAAATGGTTTCGAATTAATTAATTAATATTTTAAAAAGATCAATCATTAATTAATATTTTAAAATGATTATTAATACGAATAATCTATTGTTCTTTTGAATTTATTTAATTCATTGAATTCGTTTTTTTGGCAGCACCTTTACGTGTACGGTGTGCTGGTTTTTGAAGCTATGGCAACGTTCGTTGGGCAAGTCTCAGTTCTCAGTCTCATAGCCATTTTTGGTGCTGCTACAACTGCCATGGTCTCTTTCCTTTTTCCTTGTCTTTTATCTGCCCTTCCATTTTTTTAAGTGAGTTAGTTTCCAGTAAGTTTTTTGAATCCCGAATCGGCCTGTCAAAGTGGCCATCTGGGAAATTGGTCCGATAAGCAAATTGCCAATCCATATCCGCAAGCAAGCCGATCAATTCTCCCCTGGCCGGTCAGGAATTTGGCCTGTTCTGGAAATTGGAACAATACCAAAGAGATCCGATCGATTCTCCCCTGGCTGATCTAGGAAATTGGCCCTATTGGCAAATTGGAATAATACCAAAGGGATTAATTAACATGGGTCATGTCCAAGGAATCAGGCTTGAGTAGTTAGCAATTGACAGGACTAAATCTGAAGTTCTATTCCTGCCATTGAACTACTCAAAAAAAAGAAGAAAAGAAATGCCATGCATAAATTGAGAAATGGTTTAAATATTTTACTTAGGAGAGAACAGAAACTGTGAAAATTTATCAAACTACACAAAAGAGATAAACTAGATAAAACTATTCAATACATATATATTTTTTGACAAGGTTACGAAGGAATGGAACTTGAGAAAACTATTTAATCTTTTTATGCAACTATTTCAAGTCGTGATCATATATTTTCTGATGAGTATGTTGAAATTAAATCATAAGATATAGGTAAAATATTAAATAGTTCATATCTCAGGGTTATTTAGGAAGTTTTATCAAATTATGTATTAGAGATTAACTATTTAACATTTTACCCATTTGCAACAATGATTATGACCATGTATTCTTTTATAGGTATTTTAGAATTATATTAAAATTAAATTGTTCGTCTCTCATGAGTAATTTCTAACTCGGTGTAGATAACAACTGCAAGGAAGGCAGTGACGCTCCTTCTCTCTTATATCATCTTTACCAAGCCACTGACAGAGCAACACGGCACGGGTCTTCTACTAATTGCAATGGGAATAGCCCTCAAGCTCTTGCCTGAAAATCAACAGCCCTTAAAACCTTCTAAAACTGGTAAGTCATCAATCGAGATAACGGAGATCTCTCGGAAAGCAGACGAGGAAGAGGGGCGGCCATTGATCTGAGATGGGGCTTTGGGGGTCTCTGAGATCCGACGGTTCTCCTTTGTGTTGCGCTTTTTTTTTCTTTCTTCTATTTTTCTGCCTTGCCCTAGGATTTCTTTTCCTTACTTGTAAACATATTTGTGCGTTAGAGAGAGAGAGAGAATTGGGAAGTGTTTACAATGATTAGAGAGAGAAATTAGGAATGGGTTTTGTTGCTTAGAGAGAGATGGAGAGTGGATTTGTTGCTTAGATGGAGAATTGGGTAATGGGTATTGTTGGTTAATGAGAGAGAGAGAGAGAGAGAGAGAGAGAAGTTGGGATTAGGTTTTGTTGCTTACAGAAGAGGGAGAGAGATTTGGAGAATTAGGGAATGGGATTTGTCTTTTAGTAGAGAGAGAGAGAGGGGTTTTCGCGTACCGTGTACGGTACGTGTACCTGACCTAAAGTACAGGTTCGTTTAGAATGTGATTTTTTTTTGTTGATGTTATTCATGTAATGAAGATTCGAAGGAATCAGGGTCAAAAGAATGCTAAAAAAATAATAAGGATCATTGTCAAAATATGTTTTAAATTCAATACAAAAATGTGTCACTTCTAGGTCTCTTGGATCTTGCATGCATTTTTTCATTCGATGCTTTAGGGAAATGTGATTTTTTTAAATTTTTTTTTTTATTATTCTCTTTTTATTTAGCAAAAAAAATGCCATTAGAAATGCAAATCCTCTTGGGAAATGCATAGTTTAATCTTTAAAACTTTAAATTTAAATATTACTAGAGAAGAGCACGTGCGATGATATTTGTACTGGGCATTTCTTTTTTTTCTTTTTCTTTTTTTTTTGTAACATTAACACTAGGCTTTTATTAACTATAAATCTTTGAAGTTACAAGGGCATCAAAATACATAAAAGTACATCACATGAAATTGATAATCACCAATGAGAATTGAAAAGTACCTCCTTTAGCTAAAGAATCAGGTTCAACATTTGCTTCACTGTAACAATAGAGAATTTCAACCTCAAATGGTTCAAGAATGCCACCAATTTCATGAAAAATGGAAAAGAGGAACTCGTATTTTTTTTTTACACCATAGTATAATATTCACCGAGTACCCTTCAATAACATTTCCTCCATCAAAATTTGAAAGCAATTTAATTCCCTTTAATAGCCTTTTAGCTTAAGCTTCATTGGCTGTTGTATTACTACAACGATCAGAGTACGACAATAGGATCCTTTCAAGATGATCTCTGATAAGCCCCCCAAAACCGGCCTTTCTTGGATTTTCTGATGAATTGCCATCAAAGTTGAGTTTATATGTGTTTGAAGGAGGCAGGATACCTACTGGGTATCCTGCACTCTGGAAGAGTTTATAGGTGTTTGAAAGAGGCAGGACTCCTACTGCACTTTGGAAATCGGATTTCCAAATGACTTGCCATCAAAGTTGAGTTTATAGTTACGAAGATTAGCTACTTCATAATGATGCATATTATAAAGCTCCTGGGAATACATGCACAATCCTTATTAGTAGAAAGCCATTTTGCAACCAATACTAAGATATTTGATTTAAAGATAGATTCTTCTAACATAATTCCCTGGAAGGCTATTTTATTTCGCTCTTTTCAAATTCCCCAAAGCATGCTCACCCAAATTGATCTCCATAGAGCAGCTAGCGATCTAATGCACTGTTATGGTTTTGAAACAATAAACAATAGGTTGATTTAACTTAGGTTGATTTAACTGAGAAATCCCTAGACTTCGTGCATTCCTAAACAGTATAGTCTGCTTCATTGGGTGAAATGTATACATCCTTCAACCTATTTAGCAAGTTTTGATAGGCGTCAATGAAAGAATCAGAGACTCTTCTGTACCTACAAGGTAGAGACCAACCAAACAATGTTAGTAAAAACACCCCCACTTACCACTTTAACTGTAGCCAAGGGGTTCAAAACTTTGGTAAAGACATTCGGATGTTGGAGTCTCAAAGGCTCATCCCCCAACCATTTATCAAATCATAAGAGGGTTTAATCTCCATCATCAATTGCCTTTCTGATGTGGGTCAAATAAGTTCCCCTACAGTGATCAATGCATCTCTATAAGAAGGAAAAAATAGATTTTTTTGTCTTAGAATCTCAATGAGTCCCGTTACTGTATCTTCTCCATATTTATCTCTTAAAACCTCTACCCAAAAGGCGTTTTGCTAAGAATGTATCCTCCACCACCACTTATAAAGTGGAGTTCATGAAATTTAATCTTCTACCCAAACCTCCTTCCCTGATTAGATCGCAAATTGTTTCCCATTTCATTAGATGAAGTTTCTTATTTTGTCCACATCCCCCCATAGAAAATTTATCATTAATCTCTCAAGACGTTTGACAATTTGCATAGGCATACGAAATAGGGACATAAAGTATACTGGAAGATTGGATAAGTTGGACTTGATTAAAGTACATCTTCATCTCAAAAAAAGGGTCTTAGCCTTCTATAGGTCCAACTTTTTCTGACATCTATCACTAATTGGGTCCCAAGTTGCTTTTGAAGGTTTAATATCCACTAGATGAATGCCCAAACACTTACAAGGGAACTTTTCTGTACCACAACCTAAAAGCTTCACCAACCTACCCACCAGATGGTCTTGCCATCCTATCACTGTAAGCTTAGTCTTGCTTAGATTGATTTTCAAGCTTGTCGTCATTTCTACACATTTTAAAAAAAATCCAAAGATTAGTAACTTCTCTTTCACATGGATTACAAAAGATAATGGTATTATCTGTATATTGCAGATGGGATACCATAGGGCACAATTTTCGCATAAAAAATATATCCCTTGGAACCCTTGAACAAGACACTAAAACATTCAGTCATCAAAGCATATAAGAATGGTAAAAGAGGTTCCCCTTGTCTAAAGCCTCGAGAAGCTTTAAAGAAACCAGTAGCCTTTCTATTAATCAACGACGACAAATGAGTGGAATTTAAGCCCCCTTGAATCCACAACCTCCAGCGATGCCTAAAGGCCATACCCCCCATTATGCTCTGTAACAGCTCCCAATCCACTTTATCATATGTTTTTTCAAAGTCCAACTTACAAATTAACCCTGGCTTTCTATCTTTGATTTTTGAGTAGATACATTCTTGAGCCACCAAAATATTATCCATAATTTGTCTGTCTTTCAAAAAGGCTGATTGCGGCCCTTGAACAACCAAGTTTAAAACTTGACAAACCCTATTAGCCAAAATCTTAGCAATAATCTTATACAAACGGCCCAGCAAGCTAATTGGCCGTATATCTTTCATCTATTGAATAACTGATTTTTTAGGAATTAGTGCAATGAAAGTAGAGTTCATGACTATATTAATCATTTCTCTCCAATGGAACTCTTCCATTAAACTAAACATATCATCTTTTAAAAGGTCCCAAAAGATTTGGAAAAAAACTAAAGGGAACCCATCTGGTCCTGGGGCTTTATCTTTACCTAAGCCAAAAACTGCCTCCTTGATCTCTTCCAATTTAAATTTTCTTTCCAATCAAATAACCTTTTCTAGAAAGAGTCTAACAAAAGGTACATTAGTAAGGGACAAACTCAAGGCATTTTCATAGGTAAAAGACTGCTTGAAGTGATGAGTGAGCGTTGTTCCACTTCTAAAGAATTTTCACAATCAACCCCCTGGATTTTAAGACTTTGAATAGAATTACCTCTTTGCAATAAGCATGAAAGAACTTAGTGTCCCTGTTTACCTCCTTTAGCCATTGGACCCTCAATCTTTGTCTCCAATGAATCTCTTTTAGTCTAAGGAGGTCGCGAATTGGACATTATCAAATTCCTCTACGTCTCTTTTGGCTACACATATTTTTTAATGAAGGTTACCAAAAACTATCTCCTTGATCTCTTCCAATTTAAATTTTCTTTCCAATCAAACGACATTTTGTAAAAAGAGTCTAACAAAAGGTACATTAGCAAGGGACAAACTCAAGGCCTTTTCAGAGATAAATGACTGCATGACGTGATGAGTGAGCGTTGCTTTCACTTCAAAAGAATTTTCACAATCAACCCCCTGGATTTTAAGACTTTGAATAGAATTACCTCTTCTCCTTGCATTTGTAATAAACATGAAAAAACTTACTGTCCATGTCTACCTCCTTTAGCCATCGGACCCTCATACTTTGTCTCCAATGAATCTCTTCTAGTCTAAGAAGATCCCAAATTAGACATTATCAAATTGGGCATTATCAAATTCCTCTCTCTCTCTTTTGGCTATGCATATTTTTGAATGAGGGTTACCCCCCCCCCCCCCTTCTCTCAAATTGGACATTATCAAATTTCTCTCTCTCTCTCTTTTGGCTGGTTTGAATGAAGGTTACCCCAAGAGTCTCTTTTCCAACAAATAATTTTCTCTTTCAAAAATTAAAATTTCCTTGATAGGTAAAAACTTTTCCACCCATCAGCCTGTGTATTTTTCCAGAATTTCTCAACTAATTCAATTAAAGATTGTCAATCAACCAAAAAATTTCAAATATAAAGGGCGAAGACGCATAAAAAAAACCATATGTGTTGAGTAACAAATGAACGAGGTCAGAAGCCACTTTTGGTAATGTTTTGACACGTAAATTGGGGAAACGATTTACAAAATCTTGGGTAACCAAAAACCTATCCAATCTGGTTAAAACAGACTAATTATAATTGTGATTTGACCAAGTAAAGTTTGGCCCAATCGATGGAATATCAACTAATTCATGCCTTCAGATGAAACTATCAAATACTCTCATGCAGGAAGACATTCGTGGACTAGAAGATGATTCAAAAGGGCATAGAATAATGTTAAAATCACTAGCAATACACCAGGGCAAATTGAATTTTGGATAGACACTATATAACTCATTAAAAAATAAAGGTCTTTCATGTAGTCTATTAGGTAAATAATAGTCAAACGCCATCTAAAATCATCCAAATGTCATTTAAACAAAATAGATGTATGTCTAAAAGATATGATAAAATCAATAGCCTGCAGAAAAGAGGGGTCCTATAAAATCCATATACCTCCAGAAAGTCCAACGGCATCAGAACCTACAAATCCAAAAACCTCGTCCCCCAACGGCATCAGAACCTACAAATCCAAAAACCTCCTCCCCCAAACTTCTAAGGTTGTTCGAAAATTCGGGGCTCCCATTTTTGTTTTTTGAATAACCAAAACGTCTATCTTTTCTTGATGACAGAAGGACCGAATATCATTTTTGAGTAGAGAATTGTTAGAGGCCCGAACATCATTTGTACAAGACACGGATTCTATGAGTCCTAGCGGTGTCTCTTGGATCTTGCATACCTTTCTTCTTTCGATGCTTTAGGTAAATGTGATTTCATTTTTTGTTTTTTTATTCTATTTGTATGTAGCCAAAAAAACAAATGCAATTAGTAATGCAATCCTTTTGGGAAATACATTAGCTTAGTTTAAAGTTTGAAACTTTATATTTAAATATGGAAAAAGTGTATATGAGGACGAGACTCTAAACAATCAAATTAAAGTGCATCTCAGAAATTCACTGTAAGAGATTGTTCTAATGCCTAAAAGTCTTCAAATTGATGATCTCAACTTCAAGGTGTATGGACATGACGAAAAAAAAAAAGGATTTTAAGTCTTGGAAATAGTGCATCTTGTAATGTATTTTTTGACCATGAATTTCAAGATTTTCAAGTGCTTATATATTGTTCGATATACTCTATTTTTTAAGCTTTAAATTTTATGATTAGAGATGAAAATAAAGTGTCAGTTCAACAAAGATTTCTAGTATCGAAACAATATCTTTCAACACTATCTGAAGGTGCGCCTTACTTTGATGTTTTAGGCTCTGGCCCTATACAAACCACACCTTTTAGATATGGGAAGAGTTTATTTAGAGCCGAGGCTCTCAACGATCAAAGCCTACCATCAAAATTTCACTAGAAGAGGTTGTTTTGATGCCCAAATATTGTCAAATTGATCATCCCGACATCAAGATGTATGCACACGAAAAAAAAATGGATTTCAAGTTTTGGAAATAGTGTATTTTGTAATGTATTTTTGGACTGTCAATTTTCAAGATTTTCAAGTTTTCATAGATCTATCGATCTCCACTATTTTTGAAGCTTTAAACTTTATAAATAAATATAAAAATATATTTTAAGTCTATCACAAAGATTTACAATATTGAAACTACATTTCTAGACACTATTTGAAGGTAGGCTCTAATTTGATTGTTTAGGGCCTAGGCTCTATATAAACCGCACCTTTTAGATATTACTAGTGAAGAGATATATTAAAAATAAATAACAATTACTAGATCCATTTTCTAGATATATAGTCCTAGGACTCACATGTATATATATTTCCCCTGATCCACTTTTTAGATGGATTTTAGATGTCATTTTCTAAAAATATAAAATCTCTAATATGGTGACAATTAATTTTCTAGAAATATAAAATGTTTAATATGGAGAATATTAATGTGTAAAAATAAATTAAATTCAAAGCTAAAAATAATAGTTTTTGTTGAAGAAAATGTTTTCGTTGTTGTGATCACCACTACATCCAGTTTTAAGATGCAAATACTTTGATGCACAAGAGACTTCCTATTATATGCTTACTCCCTAAGCAAAAGACTTATAGGGAAGGGTTTATTTAAGGAAAATTATTTCATGTGCCAGGGGACGCAATTCTACATTTGTGTCCCCCAAGGTATAAAGCATCCATTTTAAAGATGGTGCAAATGGGTGGTCCATCCAAAAACTGTTGAAACTAATGGTCCAACTATTTTCTTCATAAATTATTATTTTAAATTTTTTTAATTTATTTATTTATTCATATTTGTGATGTCCATGTTAGAGATTATACGTTTTTAAAAATTGAGTCCAAAAATCCATCTGAAAAATAGAATTTTAAGAGGGGACTTATTTCCTGATGGACTGACATAAACTGTCTTTTATTTTAATTTCAAATTCTTGGAACCACTTAAATTCTTTTTGGATATTTAAAACAAAGTGTATAAAGGCAAATGACCCAACCAGTATGACATACGACGTCTAATGACCACTAAATTTACGGTATATGCTTACTTAATACAAGACATTTGGATTTTGAGTACTCTACTACTTGATTCTTACCCTCTAATTTACAGTCTCTCTTCAATGTTTTTTTTTCAAGCCCTATAATTTTGTTTTTTTTTTTATTGAGATTAGGCTATAATTTCAAGAGGTTGATTCAGCATTTCCTCAGGGAGTAAATGGATAATATCTCATGTGGGAGAATGAAATCTTTTGGTGTTAAAGAGTATATCCTCATGAGGTTCTACCTTTAATTATATGTCATGTTGTATTGGAAACTCTATCCTTATTTAAGTGGATAATATTTTATAGCCTATGCTACTTGTAGTATGCTATCTGTATGCTAAAGCCAATGTGCCAATGGGAAAATTAATTTCTGTTATATTAGAACTATTTTTTAATGTGAACATCTTCTTTTCATCAATGTTCTCAAGCGTTATCTACACGTCTAACAATTCAGCGGCACACAAAATCGAGCTTATGCACATGATATTCTCTAGAAAATTAAAATCAATGTTGTACAAAATTAAGCTTATAGACATGAGTTACTTTAAAAAAAAATTAAAATCCTCTTTGTGCCACACTGATCAAGCTGAGTTGCCAATTGAGTTTGATTCGTTGCACCTCTCTTTTTTTTGCTCCCCATTATGATAAACTTCATGAGTCCTTTTAATGACTATAACCTCTTAAAAAAGTCTAATAAGGGTGAGGATCCTATATTTTCCCTTGACCTGTCTCAAGTAAAAGATGTGAGTTGTGTTAGGCAGGCAGCCAATATAAAATTTTATCACATAGCGGACCCTAAATCAATAAAATAGGACTTGAATGATGATAATGATGATCAACTATTAAAATTCACAGCCCATCAAAATCTTTTTCTCACAAATTACAGATTACTCATCATTCATGACGTTTGAATTTAAAAATAATTTGTGACATACATAGGCCACTCAGCTGACAAGTGTGAGTATTTTTAGATTTGCCTCAAGCTTAACACTCGGCCCTGGCTTGAGGAGATCCGATGAAAGTATTCCAAAAAAAAAACAAGAAAAATATAAAAATGGGGCATATGGTTAAAAAAACTCAATTACCAAAAAATCAAAATTGTATATTAAACTTGTATACATTAATTCCATATGTTTATATAGCTTTACAATTTCTTTTGTATTTTTGTCAACACCTCGAGTTGTAAATGTGTACTCAAGAGTAACTCAGCTCGTTAATTAGACAACTCCAAGTAACTTGACCGAGTCTAAAGACACTGAACTATACAAAATTTACCTAAATATCACCACTCTACTCTAAGTGCCTCTCTTGACCTCATCTTATAAATACAATAGGAATTGAAGTCAAATTGCCAGTCAACTGGGGGGTTTTTTTTTTTCCGGAAAGGGTGTGATTTGTATAGAGCCGAGGCTCTAAACAATCAAATTAGAGCTCACCTTCAAATAATGTCGAGATTTATGGTTTCAATACTGGAAAGTTTTGGCATCAAATTAGAGCTCACCTTCAAATAATGTCGAGATTTATGGTTTCAATACTGGAAAGTTTTGGCATAGCCTTACATAATATTTTTATCTTCAGTTATAAAATTTAAAGCTTCAAAAATAGTGATTGGGCAGATTTATGAAAACTTAAAAATCTTGAAAATTAACCGTCCAAAAATACATTACAAGATGCACTATTTACAAAACATGAAATCCATTTTTTTTCTCATGTCCATACATCTTGATATCGAGATGATCAATTTGATGATATTTGGGTATCAAAACAACATCTTCTAGTCAAAATAATCATCCCTGTGTCTCTAAGATTTCTCCTAAATTTAGGGGCTCACACTAGTTGGTCCTCTTTGATTTTATCGGAAAACTATGACTTCATGAAGGTGGAGAAAACAGGCTACAAGATAGAGAAAACATTTTTCGGTTATTCAACAATTGAAAATTTTAAATTTTCGATTCTTCAATAACCGAAATTGACAACAGAAAAATAGTAAAGGTGTCTTTTTTAAAAATTTTCGTTTTTATATGAAAAACGGATAGCGAAAACTATTCGGTAGAGCCGTAATAATAAAAACTATAACAGATATATATAAGTAATTTTTCCTATTTTTAGAACTTCAAATTTATAATCGGGGTATAAATAAACTTTTAGGCCGACATAGAGGGTTTTTGACATCAAAACTTCATTGTTGAAAAGGTTTTGAGTTGCGGCTTAATTTTTTCTCATGAGGCATTGGACTTGTATTAAGCGGCATCGTTGTTTTGATAAATCATTCAAAGATAAAAGCTACATCCTTAGATGAATCTTAGATCAAGTAGGGAAGGCAACGAATTGGGTTGGGTCTGGACCTGAATCCGAAAAAAAAAAATTTATGGTATTTGGAGTTGGATCTGAAGTTAACGGACTCGGACCTGGATGCGACTCAAAATAAAAAAAAATATATATATATATATATATATTTAAATATATTTAAATGCTATGTTAAATATATACATATATTATTTAAAGGGTGCGGTTTGTATAGAGCCTAGACTCTAAACAATCAAATTAGAGCCTACCTTCAAATAGTGTCGAGAAATATGGTTTCAATATTGGAAATCTTTGCGATAGCCTTAAAATATATTTTCCTATTTATTTATAAAGTTTAAAGCTTCAAAAACAGTATAGATTGACAGATCTAAGAAAGCTTGAAAATCTTGAAAATTGACTGTCCAAAAATATATTACAAAATATACTATTTCCAAACCTTGCAATACATTTTTTTCTCATGTCCATGCATCTTGATGTCGAGATGATCAATTTGAAGATATTTGAGCATCAAAACAATCTCTTCTAGTGAAATTTTTTATGTAGGCTTAAATTTGATTGTTTAGAGCCTCGGCTCAATACAAACTTTTCCCTTATTTAAATATTATAACTAAAAACATATATTTATATTTATTAAAATATTATTTTTTAACTATTATTTTTATAATAACATCTGGACCAAGACCTGAACCCGAAGAGTATTCGGTTCCAATAACCCAACCTGACATGTCCAATTATTGGACCGACCCATACACAGACCCAAGTCGGCTCCGAACGTCAGGTCCAGGGTCCATTGCCACCCCTAAGATCAAGACATAATGTTTGACATCCCTTGTAAAATTGGAGCATCCCCTACCATATAAATTACAATTCTCAACTTCGTTACCATGTCTAATATTATCCTATTCTCCACTCTTCCTGAAACTGCTGGAATCTTAGCCCCTATGCTCCATTCCAATAAACATATTCATAAAATTATCGAAACCAACCTTATGCATTCAAATTTTCAAAAATAAAATTTAAGACAAATAACTCCTTATTCACAATTTTATAAGATATACCTTCTCATTAAAATTTTACAAACAAGTACCAAATTATACATAATAGTTTTGTTTTCTTATTTTAAAAAATACATATGATGACTTCCCCTGATCTACCTATGAACCAAACTACCTCATTTTCCGTAACAAAAATAAAGCGCCCTCTGAAGCAAATATGGTAACAGTTGCTGCCAATGCCTAGCAACAAGAGGAATGGAGCTACAACCATATATTTAACTTAAGGGATATTACAGAAGAGAAATAACTTAAGTAACAAGAACTTCTCTAGCATAATAACAATCAACTTTAATAGATATCTTGAGTCAATAATCCAGAAAAATTGAAAGATTTAGGAAGACGTCGCACATAGAATTAAAGTTGGGTAGGCGAAGTGGAGATGTGCAACCGGAGTTTTATGTGATTGTCGCATACCAATGAAGCTGATGGCAAGTTCTATAGGACAGCTGTGAAACTAGCTTTTGTTTTATAGGGCAGAATATTTGGCGGTTAAAAAACAATATATCTAGATAATGACTATAGCTGAGATGGATAAGTGGTATGTCAAGAAGGTATAGAATTCAAAATGAATACATTCGAAAGAATTTAGGTGCAAAACTAATAAGCAATATGATGAGAGAAAGTAGACTTAGGTGAGTTGGTCATGTGGCGTATACTCAATACAACACTTATTAGGAGGTGCGAGTTAGATCAAATGAAAAGCTCAAAAAAGACAAGGATTCAAAAGGATATAGTTGGAAGTGGCAAGAAAAAATATGGGGAGTTATGGCCTCACTGAGAGTATGACCCTTAATAGAGTAAAATAACGGACCAAAATTCGTGTAGCCCGACCCCGATTAATGAAAAAAATGATTTAATAGCGATAATGATGATGAATGACAATCAACTTCAATGTGGTTTGAGAATAATGGAAATTATGTGTGATGATAGCATTGATATCATCTTCGTGAAGAATGATACAATGGCATGTCTCATCTCTTTCACACTATAGGTTTCAAGTTACTACACAAGCAGTGGGTGAGAAAAAATATCTATTTCGTACAATAGGGACATGACTAATGCATAAAGAAAATGATATAATCCTAGTGGCATCCACTTAACCTATCTCTTTGTAAATGAAGGATATATGGGGATTACATACTCCCACAAAGAGAAAGATTCATTGAGTTTCTTTCCATCGTGTCAAAAATAAGAATGGGGTTTTCTCTGTTTCTTCCTACACCTCTCTCTCTCTCTCCATCGATCTCCTTGAAACTCTCCTTTTCCTCAATCTTTCCATTGATCTCCTTGAAAGTTTCTCTCTCTTGCAAACTCAAGTTCTTAAGCTTTATCTTCCCAATCTTTTCATTAATCTCCTTGAAAATCTCATCCTCCTCGATCTTTCCATTGATATTCTTGAAAGTTTATCATTCTCAAGCTGTATTTAATATTGTCTCTCATTAGCATAAGAAAGTCATAATCCCCTTAGCTGTCAGATATGTAATCATGCGGCTCAAGGTGTTCCATAGAAAGAAAATATTTCTCTGAATCTATGGCAATAGACGATACACCCCAGCTGCCAAATTTTATACACTAATTGTTGGAGTGATTGTGACCTAAAGTAAATGAGATGTGATTGTTTTTTAGCCAATGGATGTAAAAATTAATAAATGAAAGTGTGTCACAACATTCAAAAAATTTTATTTTTGACTTTGTGCTCAAACAATAATACATATTCAATCACCCAATTTCAAATTGAACAATTGTGACCTCCTTATATAAAAAATAAATGGCCTTATTGTATACATTTCCAAATGCAAATATGGTATAGAATTCCTTATATAATTTTGAAGTTAGCTTATATGTTATCCTTAGGCATGGAAATGGAAAGATCAGAATTTTAGTGAGAATTTTTGTTATTGGGATGTTAAGGATGGACATTCTATCGGGATATTATTAGATGTCTTTGTCACCAAGAATTTATCGAACAATGTATTATTCATTATAGAATAATTTGTTATTAAGATAAGTGAACATGAATTCAAAATATGCACATTTAGAAACACAAATATGTTAAATTTTATGTGATAAATTTACAAGGAAAAAGTTTATGTAAAGGCGATGCCCTAAACAATCAAATTAAGGTACACCTCAAAAATTTACTAAAACAAATTGTTTCGATCCTAAAAAATTCCCAAATTGATCTTTTCAACCTCAAGACATGAGAAAAATGGATTTCAAATCTTGGTAATATTGCATCTTGTAAAGCATATTTGGACCGTTAATTTTCAAGTTTTCGCGAGGTCATAGATCTATTCGATCTACACAATTTTGGAAGCTTTAAATTTAATAATTAAAGATGAAAATAAATTTTTAAACCATCACAAATATTTTCAGTATTGAAACCGCATCTTTCAACACTATTTGAATATGCGTCTTATTTTGATTGTTTAGGGACTTGGCCTTATAAAAACCACACCCATGTTATTATTAGGAAGGGCTTTTTAGCCTAACCACACCCATGTTATTATTAGGAAGGGCTTTTTAGCCTAACCACACCCATGTTATTATTAGGAAGGGTTTTTTAGCCTAACCACACCCATGTTATTATTATTAAGGTTTTTTTAGCCTTACATATAGAAAAGAAAGATTTTTTATATTGCAATAAATTGATTTTACTTGCATATTAACAGAGTTATAATCGATATTAGAATTTAATGTAATAAAATAAGGGAGAGCTTTCTATGTTCCCTTTACAAGATAGAAGTTCTATCCTCCCCCTACCATCCAGCCGTCTATTTTTTATCAAGAGAGCAACTCACCGTTTGATCTTAGAGCCGACGTCTCAAAGTATTTTATTTTTATTTTTTTTTAATATAATTTTTCCGAATATGAAATTTTATACGTGCCATCTTCTCATTGGGGCGTACCTATAAAGAAATATTAACAATAATTTTTCGATAAAAAATAATGACCAAAATACCAATTGAAAATTTTAGGGGTATTTTGGTTATTTTAATTTATTGAAAATATTTTTTCATATTTTTCGTTAGTGTGAGTTTAATAGAGGAATGGACGTCCAAAATTTGGTGTCAAAACAGTTTATAGAAAAAATTTTAAAATAAAACAATGTAGAGACGTGACATTGTGATTGGGGCAATCTTAGCCCTCCATTAAAAAATGAACTGTTGGATAAGGGAGAGGATAGAGCTTCTATGTTGTAGGGGAAAATAGAAAGCTTACCCATAAAATAAAGGTGTGGTTTGTATAAAGTTGTAACCTTAAACAATCAAATTAAGATGCACCCCCAAATTTTATCATAAATATAATTTTGGTTTAAATTTTTTTTAAGATGGCTTGATAATCTATTTTCATCTCTAAATATAAGATTTTAAATTCCAAATATGGTTCAAATCAAGTAGATCTGTAAACACTTGAAAATCTTGAAAATGGACGGTCAAGATAATTTGTTGCAAAATACACTATTTTTAAGACTCAAAACTTTTTTGCTTTTCGTATTCATATATCTCGATGCCGAGATGATCAATTAGAGGTTTTTTCAGCATTAAAACAACCTTCTATGATATATTTTTGAAGTGCAGCTTAATTCTACATTTTAAGGTTGTAACCTTATATAAACTTTTTCCATAAAATAAATCTATTGGAGATCACTGTCGCATGAGAACATAGATAAAAGGGAAAATATCTCTTTATCTTCTATTTTTAACTTCCATATCTCATGAGATTCAAGAATTGAAAATATTACTTGTAAGCAAAAGGTTTTCATCTTTTCTATTTTACAACCCCTGTACCTTTTTAACTATAAATTTTTGACCCAAACAAACACTAAAATGACATCATATTCAAACTCCATCTCTCTCTCTAAAACTCTATCTCTCTCTCTTCACTTCTTGGTGAGTTTACCAGTCAACGGGTTTAACTTGAGCTCGAACACGAGCACACCTTCTTATGTGTGAGAGAGAGATGGAGTTTTAGAGAGAGAAAGAAGAAGTTTAGGTTTTAGAAAAAGATGGAGTTTAAGAGAGAGAAAAGATGAAGTTTGAGTTTTAGGGAGAGAGATGGAATTTTGAGAGAAAGAGAGATGATGATGTGAGAGAGAGATGGAGTTTTGAGAGAGAGACAATGATGTGTGCGAGAGAGAGAGAGATGGAGTTTTGAAAGAGAGACAATGATATGTGTGAGAGAGAGAGGTGGAGTTTTGAGAGAGAGACGATGATGTGTGAGAGAGAGAGATGGAGTTTTGGAGAGAGAGATAGAGTCATTCCATAAGTTGTTGAGGTCAATAATATATGGTCAAAAGGGTTTAGGGGGGTTGGAAGATAGAAAAGATAGAGTCCTTTTACTTACAAGTAACATTTTCAATTCTTAAGTCTTATGAGATAAAGAAGTTAAAAATATGGGATAACAAGATATTTTCCCTAGATAAATTTCCTGCGAGGGAACAGGAAAAATTGAAAAGGGTAAGGGTTCAGCAACAAAATAGAAAAGAGAGAGAGAAACCCTTGTTATAGAGTGAGCGACAGATTTAGGGGATTAAAGTCCTTCTAAGGTGGATAAATCAGCAACAAAATAGTAAAGAGAGAGAGAAACCCTTGTTATAGAGTGAGCGACAGATTTAGGGGATTAAAGTCCTTCTAAGGTGGATAAATCAGGGTAGGGATTATTTGGTTTATGTTCTTTTAACTTACATGACTTTTTATAAGTCATTGTCGACGACCACAAAGGCTATGGCCATAAAGTTTTCAAATATTTTGCACATACATTGGCTCAGGTAATGCTATACAAGTTTGGTAATCTTATTTTAATTGTAAAGGCCTGTCCATATTTTTTTATATAAAAATTTTCTATATACTATGCTAATTATGTAAAGGAAAAGTTTTTGGTGACCAAACCATGCATCCTCCATGTTTTCAAGGGCTTTAGCATTCGAGATACATCCCAAATTACTGCAAACCTGCTTTTGCGCAAACCCGCTTTTGCATTAGATTCCTTTTTTTTTCATATTCATGATTGCAGAGATGATCATGGCGTCATGAAATTAAAATTGATGAAAATAGCCTTAATATCTAAATGGTGGTGGAGATATACGAAAGATGAAAATCTATTATTGAGATATATCTTGATGGAGAAATATGGCTTGAATAAAGATTTGATTGTTAGTGGTGATGGCAGGATGAGTATAAGAGGTCATCTCTTTGGAAGGGGATATTACAATGCAAGCATGTTTAAGAGAAGCATTAGATGGATTGATGGAAATGGAGAAAGAATTATCTTTTGGATGCATAACTAGCTTGGCTAGCTTGTGGTTAATACATCATCAAAGATCAAAGATATTGTGGTTAATACATCATCAAAGATCAAAGATATGGTTGTGGGTAGAGGCTTTAATACAAATTGGGAGATTGTGTTTAGATATAATAGAGTTCCTGACATGATTATTGAAAAATTTATGTTCAATTTGAAGAATGTATACTTTGTTTCGAACATGGAGCAGGAGTTAATCCAGGGAAAAGTGTATATCTGTACTTCTTATTGTTTTATGATAGATTAAGATGGGTAGAACCGAGAAGGGTTAAGATGCGGAAAGGGCTACTTCCCCATAAAATACAATACATGTTTTGGGTTTTGAGTTTTGGAAAGACTTTAACTATCAATTAACTGAGAATGTGAGGTAGATTGATTGGTAATATCTATACTCTGTGTAAAGGTGATGAGGAGGGGATCACCAATCTGTTGTTTACCCAAAAAAAACTGAATGGGCTACCCAATAGTTGGGAATTTGTATAAATCTTCCAATAGCTTTGTGTATATCATGGATCACCTAAATCTTCCTTCTCAGCCATCTAGTGGGAATATGGATGGCAAGGAATAGAAAGGTGTGTAGTGGTTATAGCATAGATGAGGAGAAAGTTAAGGATTTTGGAGTCCTTTTTCAGTTGGATTTCTGTTAATAAGTTATGTTGGGAATTACTAAGATGGATCTCTGTATGAATATGGAGAATGTTGTTGATGTAGTAGTTCTTAATACAAGAGCTTGAGGAACGTGGGTGCCCCCGACCTAATGTATTATTAAGTTGAATTTTGATGGCAACTCATTGGGTAACTCAGGTATGGCCGGGGTGGTAGGCTAATTAAGGGATCATTTGGGTCGTATCTTAGTGAATTACTCAAGATCCTATGGCTTTACTATAACCATTCAAGCTGAATTACATGCTTTGTTACTGGGACAAAGTGTTTTTGGAGCTACATGTTGGTACTTCTATTAGGATAGAGGGTGATTTACCTTATATTTTAGAAGTAAGGTGCACTTAAAAAATCCATTGAAAAATGTTGTTTTGTCACTAGAAAATTTTCCAATTGATCATCTTGACCTTGATATATATATATATATATATATATATATATAGGAAGAAATGAATTTCAAATCTTAAAAATAGTGCATCTTCTAACATATTATCTAGTTCGATCATTTTCAAGATTTTTTTAGTGCTCATAGATACACTAAATTTGCGACATTTTCGGAGCTTTTAATTTCATTTTAGGGGTGAAGAATAGAATTTTAGGCCATGATAAGAGTTTAACACCAAAAATACATCTTTTAATGAGATTTTAAGGTGTACCTCACCGTGATTGTTTAAGATTAACACCTTATACAAACCTCACCCTTCACAAAATGTAATCAAATGGTGCAATAAAGAACAAAAGATTCCTTGGAGTCTAAGAGCAAGATAGTTGGGAATCATAGATTTCAGTGGGAGTTTAAAAATTATTTTTAAGCATGTTTACGTAGAAGCAATCAGGGAGCAATGCTTTGGCAAAGCAATAAGTTAGTTAGCCAAAGTTTTCCTCTATTCATGGTTGATTCTAGTAGCATTGTTTCAACTCTGGTGCTATAATGTTCTTTATGGGTTATTAATAAAATCTAATTGCCTTTGATAAAAAAGTGAGACATAATCCAAAATTTGTCATCTAAGATGGATATTGGAAGGTTGAACTCACTATGAGATTCAATGAGAAAATCATTTTAATGGACAAACCACCTTACATAATCTTGTGATCAAATCATCATATTTAATATATATTTTTAAAATTTTATTTCACTCAGATACTTTTCTAGAATAAGGTGAACGATTTAACACATAGAGGCATTTTTGTAATTTAACCCCACTCAATGGGCTCAAGCTACATGATTACAATACCCCCACTTGTTCATGTTTAGCAACACAAAACTATCAGATCATGATACCCCTGATTCTTCAAGGGTAGCTAAAACTCATTTTCTAAATTGTAAACCCTTGCTCTGTGTTGCTAACCCTGATCATTTAGGGTTATTACCATCATTTCACTCAAGATATTAAGTGCATGAAATTACTACACATAGGCAATTCGATTAAAGAGTTAATATATTCCTTAAAGAGGTAACTGCGTGAAAAAAATTTAAAAGTTATCCGTCGTAAGGTTAAAAGAGATGATTTGACCACTTTAATGATTTTATGAAGTCGTTTGATCTTTTTATTTATGTTCTCCTTAAAATTTAACACTTCTATAGAAAAATTATGAGTTCGTCTTAGATAACTTTGAGCACCATTTGGTGCATCTTTACTACACCCATGCCTCATGCTAATGACACCCTTTATTCAAAGGGTTCGGTTAGCATGAGGCCTACACTTTGTAATTGAAAGTAAAGCCTTGTCCCCAATCTCTCTGATTGTAGTTTTAATGCCAGAAACCCCAATGATGGCCTAAAAATCTATTTTCATCATTTATTTTGAAATTTGAAGCTCCTTCGAACTCTAATGATGGCCTAAGAATCTATTGTCCCTTTTAGTTGTACAATTTAAGGCTCCAAAAATGATGAATTTGTGAGTACTTGAAAGTGAATAGCTCAAATAATATACTATAAGATATACTATTTTTAGGTTTCAAAATTCATCTTTTTATTTCAAGTAGGATGATCAATTTGAAAGAAAGTTTTCTAGACTAGAGCTCAAGTATTGAGGTGCGGCCCAAGCATAGAACCTAGGCTTTAAATAAACGTATGAGTAATTAACAGGCATATCCCTCTAAAGTACTCACAAATTCATCATACCCAATTTGTTCACTATTTTTTAAAAATAACAAATACACCATAATTTGTAATTTGAAGGTCCTAAGTTAACAAAGTCCCTTAGATGTAAACTTTGGATTTTCAAAATCATTTTTCTGACGAAGGAACAACCTTGAATTTTTAAATTCTGAAGTTCTTGTTGAAAGACAATACACATAAAGGAAAATTGTTTCATGCGGGCTAGACCGCATTTCTACACATGTGATCTAGAAAATATTAAGTATCTATTTAAAAGATGGATGCAGGTAGGTGTTCCATCTGAAAATAATGAAAACTAACGGTCCAAATGTTTTTTACATTAAAATTATTATTTCTAATTTTTTTAATTTATTTATTTATTCATATTCATGATTTCCATGTTAGAGATAAAAAATTAAGCCTTAGAATCCATCTAAAAAATAGATTTATTAAGAGACCCACATTTCTACATATGTGGAAATGTGGGCTTGGTCGCATAGAAACAGGGTCCATAAAGAAAACAAGTTCCACAATACAGAAACTAAGGACAGATTTTCAAAAGGCAAAAGTTTATATAAGGTCTCAATCGTATACTTATGAGTAAACCCATGAAGGTTGTTTCGATGCTGGAAAACTCTCAAATCGATCATCTCGACCTCGAGATTTATTGATATGAAACAAAAGGAGCTTTCCAACGTTAAAAATAATTCATCTTCTAACACATTATCTGGACCATCCATTTTCAAAAAATTTAAGTGTTTATAGATCTGCTTGATCGTCACCATTTCTAGAACTTCAAATTTCATAATTGGGGGCAATAATAAACTTTGTTTCATCGCAAGGCTTTGTGACACACTGCATTTTCGTCATAATTTTGAGGCATACCTTATGTCAATAGTATAAGGTTGACCCTTATACAAACCTCACCCTTTTCAAAACCCAAGGTTTGTTGAAGGGTGAGGTTTGTATAAGGTGGCAACCTTAAACAATCACGGTAAGGTGCACCTGAATATCTCATTAAAAGATATATTTTCAGCATCGAAACTCTCATCATAGCCTGAGAGTCTATTTTTCACCTCTATTATGAAATTTAAAGCTCAAAAAATAATGCAGATTTAGCAGATCCATAACACTTGAACATCTTAAAAATGGATGGTCCAACTATTGTGTTACAATATGTACTATTTCTATGACTTAAAATTCATTTTTTCTTTCATGTCCTTATATATGGAGGTAAGATGATCAATTGGAACAAACTTTATTGATTAAATAACATTCTTCAACGGGGTTTCAAGGTGCACCTTACTTTCATAGTATAAGGTTGACGCTTTATATAAACCTTTTTCTTGAATGAAACAAACAAACTCCATATTAAAAAAATCAAAAGTTTTTTCGTTAGGTATTTTCAGAAGAGTAATGATCCTATGAGACCCTCCCACTCTCATGTGCGTAGGACCTCAATGGATCACCATTAAATTTGGCACAGATCTCTAGAAAAGTTATCACATAAATGTGAGACTTGATTTTTCTAGATATCTGTGCTAAATTTAATGGTGATCCTTTGGGGTCCTACACACATAAGTGTGGGAAGGTCTCATAGGATAATTACTCTTTTAAGAAAGGGTGTGGTTTCTATTAAGGTTGCAACCTTAAACAATCTAATTAAGGTTGACCTCCAAATTTTATCATAATATGTAATTTTATTGTAAACATATCTTAAGATTAGCTTAAAATCTATTTTCATATCTAATTAGAAAATTTTAAGCTCCACAAATGGTTAAAATCAAGAAGATCTATAAACATATGAAAATCTTGAATATAGACGGTTTAGATAATGTATTACAAGATGTACTATTTTTTAGACTCAAAAACCTTTTTTATATATATATATTCATACATCTAGATGTCAAGATGATCAAATAGATGGTTTTCCAACATTAAATCAACCTTTTCAATAGATTTTTAGGGTGCATACGAAATTCTACATTTTTAAGGTTGCAACCAGTGTTTAAAAAAACGCCGAGTCGAACCGGACTCGCCCGGTTCGACTCGGGAATAGACCATAGACGGCTCGAACTGCTAAAAAAATCGGGAATCGTCCGGTTCTAGAGAGAGAGAACCGGACGATTCTGCACAGTGACTCGCCGATTCACTGTACGAAATCGGCGAGTCCCATGAAGAACACGGGCTGCACAGTGTTCTTCACGGGATTCTTAG